>JAFMOD010000271.1:3335746-3462358 GCA_019802435.1 Corydoras maculifer
TATATATATATATATATATATATATATATATATATATATATATGAATGGGACAGTAATCATCATGCCCACAGATTATTTCTGGTATTTTCTGAAAGATGGACACATCTATATCTATCTATATATATTATAATAAACTCTGAGGCAGCAGCTTTCATCACATTGTCTTTTAAATTTACATTTGGTGTCCTTTCTGTACTCTTAATCATTACATGAAATGACTTTGCATGAGGAGTGGAGATATGTTATTGCAGTTTTTTATTGCATAGTATTCATCACAAGCATTCATATGTAGTGTGTGTTGTACACACACACACACACAAGTCAGTAGGACGTTTTCTTTTTACTATGGAATCTGGGACTCTGGACTCTGCTTACCTCACTGGTCACCTGACTTTTCTCAGCCAATCAGGGAATCGCACTAGTTGGTCGAAAACATTTTTTAAAGCCGGATTTTATGTAGGGTGTCAGCCCTGCTACTCTTCCTAATGCAGTAACCCAGTGATGTTTTCAAAGGGTATTAGATTGCAATATGTACATGGACTCTTTTTGTGCTCTGTAATGACCAACGGATGTTTTTTATTCTTGGTTGACTTTCTTTGAACACTTTTGGGGTATTGAGCATAGAGGTGTTTGGATCAGACTGTTTCTAGCTGGGTAGGGGCAAATGCAAACTGATAACTACATACAACCAGACTACTATGACATGTTTGTAAGCAGACTTGCCACTTTGCATGATGTATTCATATAAATATATCTCATATTTTGTAGTTTCTTGCTTTTGGGGGGAAATTTCACATGAAATAGTGTTTTGCAATCCCCCACCCCCCTAGGTCTTCTCATTGATTTCCTTTTCTGAGTATATCCCAGGACTATGTGACAGCTGAATGGTCAGGTCTTAATTTAGGTCCAATTTAGACCTCATCCAGGTTTTTATTGTCTATCTGATAATTAAGAAATGTAAAAAAATGACATTGATTTGTTTCTCTTAGATGAAAAAAAAAGTAATTTTTTTATGAGCTGACTATCAGTAACTGTTCTGAAATCCACACCTGGGTTTATTTTTCATTTTCTAATCAGATTCATCTATTGGGATGGTCCCAAATGGATTTTCATGTATGTTTTCCCCTTTATGACTGTATTGATACCATTCCCACAATATTTGTGGACTACCTGATAATTAACTTATCAATGTTTGTGTTCCTAAATAAATATTGTATGTCTATGGTAGTGTTATGAGTTTGGCTTACAGTTTGTTTGCTTACTCTCTAATGATTATTTGCAATTCATGTTATAATGAACCTTTTTCATTTACTGGATTGTGTTGTATTGGAATTGAGTTTCAAGTCAATGATAAAAAAGGGATTTAACTTTAAGGACTGAAGCAAGAAAAAAATTATTCGATTTCTATATTATACAAAGTCCACACATTCGTATTTTTAACAGCTGATGTGGATGATGTAAAACCTATTTTACAATGAAAAACATTGTCTTTAAACTGACAATGCATTTATTTAGTTCAGCACAAAGTCATAAGCATTCATTTATCCTTACTTGCCTTGTTGGACTTACCAGTTGTAAGTTAATTGTAAAACCTACTACTACTAAAGTGCTACCTTTAACTTTTTTAAATTTTTCCTCTGACCCATCTTTGTTACAGTTGTCAATTTCTTAATTTTTAAATATTTTTTCATTGAAAACCTTAAAAATTTGATCAGTTTGTCTAATTAAAAAGGCTCATTTAAATGAACGAATAATTAATTCCATTTTTTATTGCATTTAAGTGTCCTAACATTTCTGTGAATGGAGTTTGTATGATTAAGTTCATATGCTATGGAACATGGTGAGAATGTGCCGTAAAACAACAACATTGGCATTACACAAAGGGCAGATACTCCCAGGACAGGGCGCCAATCTATCGCTAGGCACACAATCACTCACACACACGCACACATAAACACTCTATATGGGGCAATTTGGAGAGTAATTTTGAAGAACTCAATTGACTTGATCCATGTTTGCATCCAACATTAGGTTTCCTCCGGGTTCTCCGGTTTCCTCCCACTCAAGTCAATTGAGTTCTTCAAAATTACTCTCCAAATTGCCCCATATGGAGTGTTTATTTGTGCGTGTGTGTGAGTGATTGTGTGCCTAGCGATAGATTGCCGCCCTGTCCTGGGAGGACAGGTATAATTTGGGTGGTGTAATGTTTGTCAGTTATGCAGTGAGGAGGTTATAGTGCAGCAGTGCTGCTGTAGTTTCATTTATACATCTGCTGGGATAAGAATAATGCAACAACCAAATAATACCTGCTCTGTGTTGCTACTACTGGTTTCCTAACCATTAAAGAACAGAGTAAAGGGGATGTACACAGTATGTACTCTAGTCCACTAACAGTCTGTAATTGTAGGACTACAAACTCAAGCTTTATGGTAAGTGGAACTGAGTATATGGACAATAAGTGGAGCAAAATCGAGGCATGTCCAAAATATTTTTTAGCTTAATATTCGAACTTCAAGGAACATGATCATTAACATTTATTCATTCATTATCTCCCGCTTATCCTCTATTAGGGTGGGGTTCCCCATGCCCATCCAGGGGAGAACGTCTCGGGCGCTGGGCAGATAGACCCAGGACAGGGCGCCTATCCATCGCTGGGCACACACTCACTCACACAGACACACTCTATATGGGGCAATTTTGAGAATTCAATTAACTTGATCCATGTTTTTGGACTGTGGGAGGAAACCGGAGAACCCGGAGGAAACCCACGCAGACACGGGGAGAACATGGAAACTCCACCCAGATGGGGATTCGAACCGGGAATCCCCAGCGCTGAGAGGCGAACGTGCTAACCACTAAGCCACTGTGCCGCCCTGATCATTAACAGGATAAAAAATTTAACTAAATGAAGATTAATTAGTACTTTGTTGTGATTTCTTCTTGATGGCCTGAACTTTTCAAACTGGGTTCCTTCTTAATCAAAACCAACATTCTACCTCCAAATGGTTTAATTTCTTTTTAAATGTGATGGATCAGCTTTGCATTCAACATTATGTTTAATCAGATTAAGATCTGGACTGGAATGATATGATTTTTCAAAACACATTTAAAAAAAGATTTAATCACTATTCTTTAGTCAATGGCACCCTTGTTCATTCAGCCAGTGTCTCACAGTTCTGTCACTGTCTCTTGTTTAATACATTTTTTCCCATTTTTTTTTATTTGCATATTCCCAGGTCTAACACATCTCATTTTATAATTTTCACATTTTTTTACACTCGCTGTAAATTTTCAATACAATTGATTGGGAACCACTGCCATCTTTATCCACCATGTGGATTGGATTTTGTTTTTTTAAAGATCGTATTATCTTTTATAACACTATTCAATTAATTACATTGTCAACTCAATTTAACTGCAGATTAACTTAGTTTTCAGATTGGTTTTGTTTACTTGATCTGGAAAGAAACATGCCATTACTTTAATTACATTAATTGATTCTAAGGGTGGCACGGTGGCTTAGTGGATAGCACGTTCGCCTCTCAGCACTAGGGAATCCCCATCTGGGTGGAGTTTCCATGTTCTCCCCGTGTCCACGTGGGTTTCCTCCGGGTTCTCCGGTTTCCTCCCACAGTTCAAAAACATGGATCAAGTCAATTGAGTTCTTCAAAATTACTCTCCAAATTGCCCCATATAGAGTGTTTATGTGTGCGTGTGTGTGAGTGATTGTGTGCCTAGCGATAGATTGGCGCCCTGTCCTGGGAGCACCCAAATTATACCTGTCCTGTGATGATCCTGACCAAGAAAACAAATGTATTACAGTCTGTTATTACTTAAAAAACTACTAATTAATAACTAATAACTAGTTTAGTTAACTATTTTAATTAATAACTAATTAAACTAAAAAATAAACTAATTTAAAAAACTACAAAGTATATCTATATGGTAAGTAGAGGAAAAAGATGATGGAGCAAGAAGGATGTGGTTCCAAACTTTTGACTTGGACTGTATATGATTATTTTAATTAAAATTGACAATCCTAAATTCACAGATTGCATAATTCCAGTGGTTTTAGGCACCCAAGGCTCCATACTCTGTTGCTCTAGATCATGCAGCTTTAAAGTTAAAAGCACACTAATCCACTCTGCTCTGCTCTGCAGTGTAATCAGGCGTCCAGCAGACATTACCACAGCATGAGGTTTTGTAAGAACACCCACCAATCATTCTCTCACTTCCTCTTGTCCTTTGGCACACAACTAAATCACAAAAACATATCACACTGTAACTATTATATTACTATGTGATATTAGATAGAGTGGGATTATCTGTTTGAAAAGCATATTGTGTAATACATTAAAGAAAGTTGGGGGTGCAGGATGAAGGCTACGACATATCAGAGGAATCGCACACATCGGTTACATGCTCATGAATAAAGAAGAAGCTTAAACGGAAATTGTACGTGTGTGAGAAAAGTCAGAAAAATATGAATGACTATGAGTCAGCAGGAAATGAACATTTAAGAGAGTGGTTTCATCACCACAGTATGGAGCACCAAGGATGAAAAAAAATCTCAGAATTCAAATGAAGGGTTGAAAAAATTGTCCTGGAAAAACAGATCCTTTTTCAGATTTACAACAGATCCAGTAGTTGGTCTATTAGTTCTACAGTTGGTATGTAACTGGGATGTTGCAAGATGTAATCCTGTATTCATAGGAAAAGAATGTAGACAACGGCTGCTAAATCACACTTCTCTGAAACTAGTGCTTTTTTAATCATTATGACAATGAAACTTTAGATTTTAATGTCTAAGCCCCTAATTGTATATTTGGCATGCTTATTACCAGGTGGCATTGTGGCTTAGTGGTTAGCATGTTCTCCTCTCAGAGCTGGGGATCTAGGTTCGAATTCCGATCTTGGTGGAGTTCTTCCCGTGTCCTTGTTGGTTTACTTTGGGTTCTCCGGTTTCCTCCCACAGTCCAAACATATGGATTCAAGGTAAAATAAATGCTCTTAATTGCCCCATATAGTGTGTGTTTGTGTGAATGAGTGTGTGCCCAGTGATAAATTGGTGCCCTGCCTGGGTGTAGCTGCTCAGTGCCCAAAACGTTCTCCCCGAATGGGCATGGGGAACCCATATGTGACCCTAGCAGAGGATTAAGTGAAAATTAATTCATTAATTAATTACTGTTCTGTTATTACCATTAATGCACATTATGTAGCACAGAATCAGATGCTGGTTGCCTTAAGGAACAATGTTAAAAAGATTTGCTCATTAAAAAAAATCTTTTGAAAGTAAGATATTCATTCATATATTATATTCTGCTTAAACATCTACTAGGATCGCTGGTGGGTTCTCCATGCCCATCCAGGTGAGAATGTTTCAGGTGCCCAGACAGATACACTCTGGACAGAGCACCAATCTATCACTGGGCACACACACACACCATGCAGCACGGAGAGGCGAACATGCTAACCACTAAGCCACCAATCTGCCGAAAGTAAGATATCATGCAATGAAAAAAGGTCTGTTATAGGAGAACAAAATAATTAGAATAAGTAAATAAAACAAAATTAAAAAACTAGTGATACTCTTAGGCATTCTTACAAACATTTGTTTAAGCAAAATTTAACTGAGGCATGTCACTGTTTAATTTGTTTAAAGGCAAGGTTCGTTAGGAAGGCAATAGTTCAAGACTGAAAATTTGCACAAGACGTTAACATTTAGAATCTTAACAACAATCTGTGATGCGTTTATGAAATAAAAGTCACATCAAGTTTACAAAATACTATAAGAACGTGACTGTAACTTGGTTCCATTATGAAATAACACAAAAATAATACACACACATACACATACACATACATACATATGTATGTATTTGTATATATATATATATATATTCATTTATTCATTTATTATCTTCCGCTTTATCCTCTTTTAGGGTCGCGGTGGGGTTCCCCATGCCCATCCAGGGGAGAACGTCTCGGGCGCTGGGCAGATAGACCCAGGACAGGGCGCCAATCCATCGCTGGGCACACACTCACTCACACAGACACACTCTAAATGGGGCAATTTTTGAGAATTCAATTAACTTGATCCATGTTTTTGGACTGTGGGAGGAAACCGGAGAACCCGGAGGAAACCCACGCAGACACGGGGAGAACATGGAAACTTAAACCCAGATGGGAATTCGAACTGGGAATCCCTAGCGCTGAGAGGCGAACGTGCTAACCACGTGCTAACCACTAAGCCACCGTGCTGCCCTATATATATATATATATATATATATATATATATATATACACACACATATATACACATATATACTGTATATATATATATATATATATATATATATATATATATATATATATATATATATATATATATTATTGGGGAAAATGCTGACGATGACGCTATAGAATCACTGATTTCTACATATGTCGATTTATACATTAGATGTTTAGCTAACAATGTAAATAAAGAAAAAGCAGTAAATCACAGTGTCAGGATTGAAACAGTGCCCAGTCTTTGGACAAGAAATGGACTTTTCTATTCTGAAAGTCCTGTAAACAAGGTAATTATTTAAATTATTTAAACTATTTAATTATTCTGTGTCATTGACAATTTTTTAAAAATTAAAATCTGTGTGAGTTTCCATGTTCACCCCGTGTCCTCGTGGGTTTCCTCCCACAGTCCAAAAACATGGAGCAAGGTCAATTGAATTCTCCAAATTACCCCATATAGAGTGTGTGTGTGTGTGTAAGTGAGTGTGTGCCCAGCAATAGATTGGCGCCCTGTCCTGGGTGCATCTGCCCAACCCCTGAAAACCCCCCCTCCTGGATGGGCATGGGGAACCCTAGTAGAGGATATGGCGGAAGATAATGGATGGATGGAATTGTGGAAGGTTAGATTAAAACTAAAAAGTCCTAATGGACCGTCACTCCACTATTATCTCTATCGTTTGAGCGTATAGCTCTGGTGATTCCTGCCGTATCAGGATACCAGCTTCTCAGCTTCTACTCTTTGCCTCCTGTTAATAAAGAAAATCTGCTCCACCAATGGATGAGATTTTCGGAACGAAAGGTCAGACAGTTTAACCTCCACAAAATCTATAACAACAACATACCACAAAAATATTACCTGTGTAGCTTTCAGATGAACAAACATCTCAATTATCTTGAAACAAGTGCAGGACCAAGTTTACAGCCCATATTATCGTGGTTATGTTTTATGTCAAACATTTGAAGTATAGCTATAGATTCCCCGAGAAAAAATATATTGCACAGGAGACCTATTTACTGATTCTCACTTATGTCTCATTTCGATATGAACACAGATATTTCTGGTATGAGAGTAGGAGAAATGGTATGAGACAAAGATGAGCCATAATCCTACAGCAATGCTAGATAATACAAATAAAATGTGAGTTCATATTACAAGTGTACTAACTTAATGGTTGGGGTCAGAGTACAGGGCCAACCATGATATAGCATATAGATAGAGACTTCCCTATGAGTATATGATTGAGTGATGTATTATTCATTCATTCATTATCTTCCGCTTATCCTCTATTAGGGTCGCGGTGGGGTTCCCCATGCCCATCCAGGGGAGAGTGTCTCGGGCGCTGGGCAGACAGACCCAGGACAGGGCGCCAATCCATCGCTGGGCACACACTCACTCACACAGACACACTCTATAGGGGGCAATTTTGAGAATTCAATTTACTTGTTCCATGTTTTTGGACTGTGGGAGGAAACCGGAGAACCCGGAGGAAACCCACGCAGACACGGGGAGAATATGGAAACTCCACCCAGATGGGGATTCGAACCGGGAATCCCTAGCGCTGAGAGGCGAACGTGCTAACCACTAAGCCACCGTGCCGCCCGAGTGATGTATTAATGAGCGTTAATAAGGGCCAAGCTCAAGGCCCAACATTGATAATTTTGGTGGCCTTTGAACCCCTCAACCTTCAGATTGATAGCCCACACGATCACATTTACATTTAGACATTTAGCAGATGCTTTTATTCAAAGCGACTTACAATGAGAGAACAACAGTAGTACCACTAATCCAGTAGTAGCTACACTGTAGTATAATCAAACCAGATCAATATCCAGTCTGGCTTTTTTTTATAGCAAGTGTTTGAGGAAAAGATGTGTTTTGAGATGTTGCTTCATTCAGTAATTCAGCCTTACAGACAGAGTTGGGCAGATCATTCCACTATTTAGCAGTGGTCAACAATACGCAGTGAGAATTAGCAGTACATTGAGATCACAGTGAGTTTGCTTTGGCTGGTTGAACACAAGTCAGGCTGCAGAATTTTGAATCAGTTGTAGAGGCCTGACGGTGCAAGCTGGGAGAGCAGTAAGCAATGCATTACAATATTCGAGCTTGGATAGGATGAGGTCTTGGACTAACAACTTAGATGTTCAGCAACTAAGAACATTTTGTATAATTTACAGTATCAGGAAACAGTAATCTTGGCAGAAGGAGCTTTCTCGTGGGTCCAGCAGTGAGTATATGGGTACCAATTCGCAAATTACATTACATACATTTACATTTGGTTATTTAGCAGACACTTTTATCCAATGTGACTTACAAGGTGAACACAGGGTTAACCGCAACATCCCTGGAGCAATGAGGGTTAAGGGTCTTGCTCAGTGACCCACATTGATAACTTCAGTGGACCTGGTATTTGAACCCCCAACCTTTAGCTTGATAGCCCAACGCCCTAACCACAGAGCTTAATTAATTAAATTAATCTCATCTTATTCATGCTGGCCATTTACTTGTGAACATAATGTGAAGTTTAGAAGCTAAAATAAAAAGCTTATCCTACAGCAACTGACCATGCAGTTCAGTCAGTACATTTACATATTTGAAAGGGGAATTTTCACCTCACTTCCCCAGACATTTCAAGCCACAGTTGTGTACTATAGTTTATCTGTATGCACAGTTGACTGTTTTGAGTCATTCAAACATCTTTTTATATCGAGTTTGTCAGCTGACGTAGGTCAGATTAGAGGCAGTAATGAGTGTGTGTGTGTGTGTGTGTGTGTGTGTGTGTGTGTGTGAATAAAACATCATGTCTGTATTTCCTCTTTTGCTTATATTGTATTTCTCCATAAACAGGGTGTGATTAGGACTCATCTGCACCTTCCTGTCACACATAGTAATGCTCCTCCTTCAGTTTGCAAAGACTCACTCTGACTCGGTTCAACGATGCCATAGACATAACATCGCCTTTGTACCAAATTTGCAATCAGTGTTCCATAATATACTTTGCCCTTTTGTAATTGTATGGGTTTGAGATTAATAGAGCATAAAACACTAGCTTTAAAAAAGCATGCACACAGACCCAAGCTGAGCAGCAGAGGAAAGTTAAATTAATTTGTGTCGCAGGTGATTCTGAACTCTTACCGTATCTATTTGATTTTACACTTGTAAGTCACTTTAGTGGGCGGCACGGTGGCTTAGTGTTTAGCACGTTCGCCTCTCAGCACTAGGGATTCCCCATCTGGGTGGAGTTTCCATGTTCTCCCCGTGTCCGTGTGGGTTTCCTCCGGGTTCTCTGGTTTCTTCCCACAGTCCAAAAACATGGATCAAGTCAATTGAGTTCTGCAAATTGCCCCATATAGAGTGTATATGTGCGAGTGAATGTGTGCCCAGAGATAGATTGGCGCCCTGTCCTGTGTGTATCTGCCCAGCGCCCGAGACATTCTCCCCTGGATGGGCATGGGGAACCCCACCGCGTCCCTAATATTGGATAAAGCGGAAGATAATGGATGGAATCACTTTAGTTAAAATCGTTGATAAGTATACACAGGTGACCCATGCAGTGGGTACAGCATCAGCTCTAAGCCATCACAGGTGTTGCATTTTGCACCTATTATTGTTAACAGACTAAATCATGGGCTTTAACATTGGTACCTGGACTCTGATGACATTATTAAATAAATTTAAGAAAAACAAGCTATGTTGTAGATTCGTCTGACCACAGAACACATTTCCACTGTGTCTTGATCTGTCTCAAAAAATTTTGGTCCACAAAAACCCACCCATACGCTGTGCATAATTTGAATATTGCCCGCTCTTTGCATAATTTTCAGGTTACAGTTCTTGATACAGTGGCATCCTGTTAGAAGACAATGATTTTTAAAGTACACCCAAGCCCATGTGGCATTATCCATCGTTGTAGCATTACAGTTTTTTAAACAATACTGCCCGAGTGCTGTAGGGCCAGATAACCAATTACAAGACCAAACCAGAAAGGCCTTTTGATCTATAGCATGCTCTTACTGAACCGATCAGGTAGCAGCATGTTCAAGCACCCACACACACCAGCCATCTGAGTCACCCTGCGGTGGTCTGAACACAGCACCGGCCTTGCATGCTGCATGCACATTAAAAGGTGTGCAGCAAGATAAAGCCTGTCTGCATTAGAACAGATGTGACCCAAGAAAGACACCAAGTCCAGTATAAGGAATGCTGAAACAAAATTCATGCTGTGTATTAAAACCAGAACAGTGTCAGGTTCAGCCACTAAAAGAATACTCATAAAAATGGCAGTCACATTAACAAATTAACGAATGAGAGATGTAAACATGGCTGCTGGTCATAGCAGCACATTATGGCTGTGGAGATGCAGGCTTCAGTATCACAGTACTATATTATTAAAAATTAAAAGTTACACAGTCAGAAAATTACAGAATCAGGGATTGTGACCATAACAATTTTATCTTTACTACATTTAAATTTGCATTTAGTCGTTTATAGGATGATTTTATTCAAACCACTTACAAGTGAGAGAACAACACGGGTCATTCAGTTAAGATGGAACCAATAGGACTGCAGTACTGGCAATACAATACAAGACAATACCCCCCCCTCATTTTTATAGCATGTGCTTCTGGAAGAGATGTTTTTTTAATGGATTTACTGTTTCTTTTTCACAGGAATGTGGCTTTATTGTAGCTAAAATAAATGACATATATCTTATAATTCTGTGCAAATATTGTGCTCATGTGCTGTTCTGCCATTTCAAAAAGATTTTATTTTCAGTACACAAATGCTTTCTGTTTCTATCACCTGCAATTTCTCTGCACCATAAATGCAGCTATATTTATACTTCTGCACACTGTACTACAGGAATCAGATAAGCTGATTGGACAACGTGTACTCTGGGTCCTTGATTGTTACATGGCTGCACATACAGTGTGTGAGGTTCAGCCCTGTGATGTCATCACTACATGTGACATTATGCAGATGTGTATGCTATTGAGAAAGAGAAGCTCAGTCTGTTTACACACAAGCGAAACAAAGAAATGACTCAAACAAGGGAGTGGTGAAGAAAAAGGAATGAGTGTGAGAAGTTATTTGATTAAGTTGGAGCATGAGCTGCAACTAATTGAACGCTTCTCTCTGGTAATTTTTTTATTACCTACACATTTCTTTTTAGGCTGTACAGCTTAGGAAACCAAATAAACAAAACATAACAGGCACAGAGGTAAAATGAGGAGACAGTGTGATAGCTAGTATGAGCTCGATCTCTTGTTTACAGGCCTGTGTCAGGCCTTTTATTCCCTTCCTATTACTCACAGCAAACATCCAGTTGTTTTTTTTGCAATGGGAAGTGAAAAAAAAAAAAAAAAAAAGGTAATTTGTATATTAACAAAAAAATAATCATTTCAATTTTAATAAGTTGTTGTTAGCAGTATTTCTGACTACAGTATATGGCCATCTGGATAGAACGATGATTTCTCAAATAATATTGGCAGTGGTTCTTTTTCCTTTATTCTTTACAGTTCTGTCCTACAAAATAATACATTTTGAATTGTTGAAATTCCATTATAATGTTTGCCACGAAGTGTTGAAGCCTGACCCATCCCTGCTGGCTAATCTTAAGCTTTAGATGGATACTCCTTTTATATTCTTTCTTGATGACCTCACCTGAAACCAGCTGAACTGCTAATTATGCAATCTTTCAGAACTGTGTTACTAATAGCCTATCAGCCATGGTATGGCTCGGTTCCAACTTTCTTGGCAAGCAGCAAAAGAATTAGAATAGAAATGCTTTTGAAACTGGGCGGCACTGTTGCTTAGTGGTTAGCACGTTCGCCTTTCAGCGCTAGGGATTCCCGGTTCGAATCCCCATCTGGGTGGAGTTTCCATGGTCTCCCTGTGTCCGCGTGGGTCTCCTCCGGGTTCTCCGGTTTCCTCCCACAGTCCAAAAAACATGGATCAAGTCAATTGAGTTCTCCAAATTACCCCATATAGTGTGTGTTTGTGTGAGTGAGTGTGTGCCCAGCGATAGATTGGGGTCTTGTCCTGGGTGTATCTGCCCAGCGCCCGAGACGTTCTCCCCTGGATGTGCATGGGGACCCCCCCCCCCCCGCGACCATAATAGAGGATAAAGCGGGAGATAATTAATAAAAAATTTTTAAACTTGAAAACTTTAAATTAAACTGTTTTCCTTACAGTTTAGAAGGATACAGTTAGAAAAAGGAGGCAAAGCACATTAAACTTGGTCAATAATCTAATAATATATATATTTGTAAGATGCAAATATGTGAATTTTTTGTTAAGCAAAAATTAAGACACAATTAAAATGTCAATTACAGTTTCAATCAATGGAAAGGCTTTCAGGTTTAAAGCTGGAAAATATTTTTACGTTTACTATTGAGTTTAGACTAATTCACATAGACACTGTGTACAAATGCAGTCAAGAATCAGGCACAAGAATTTTGACTTTCACCAAAGAGTCCAGAATTTTATTATCTCTGCAACATCTTTTTATCCAACTTCATTTTTTGTTTCAATCCTGTTCTGTGCCAGCTATGCAATAGAAAATCAATACACTCACTTACTGTGAATGATTTCAGATGTTTGATTTACACACAAGCTCAAATGTATGCATCACACACACATTCTAGATAATGACTAGAAAAGTTGTGGATTGTAGTAAATTATAGTGAAACACTTTAAATAAATGATCAACAATCAATACTTTTGTCCATATCTTTTTTGAGCTGCTTCGATGTTAATCACTCTAAAACTTGTGTGATGTATGATGTCAGAACAATAAACGTACTGAAGGCTAATAGAAAGCCTTTCTTATCTACTGGAACAAGATGTCTTCTCCTGTCCTAAATCCTGGCTTTTGGTGAAGAGTTACACCAGATATTCTGACCTCACTGAGCAAGTGCGACACCTACAGGCTAGTAATGTTATAGTTTTGCTTCATCTGAGTTGCAGTGTGCAGTACTAAAAAGTAAAAATGGACCTGCAGTTAGAAGTTAAATCAGTATTAAAAGACCTCTTTAAGACGTTTTCATTTTTTATTATAAATGTATCTTTTCTAGATGAAGCTCATTTCCATTGTTTTAACAAACAAAGTTAAATATTTGAACATTAGTATTAAATACTGTACCTTAAAACTGATTACCTGCACCTGATTACTTAATGTTAAAAACAGTATTACATAATGGTCTAATATGAAGTTTAAATATTAAATACTGCACCAGACAAAAGACTGTAAAGATGGAATTTGTAGTTCTACCACTAGGGCAACTAACAAATGAAATCAGATGTATAACATTCTGTAATTGTAAAATTACAAAGTCCATCTATATGGTAAGTGGAGAAAATAGATAATGGAGCAAAAATATGGTGGTTAGCACGTTTGCCTCTCCGCACTAGGGATTCCCGGTTCGAATCCCCATCTGGGTGGAGTTTCCATGTTCTCCCTGTGTCCACGTGAGTTTCCTCTGGGTTCTCCGGTTTCCTCCCACAGTCCAAAAACATGGATCAAGTCATTCGAGTTCTCCAAAATTTCTCATATAGAGTGTGTTTGTGTGTGTGTGTATGTGTGAGTGAGTGTGTGCCCAGCGATAGATTGGTGCCCTGTCCTGGGTCTATCTGCCCAGCGCCCGAAATGTTCTCCCCTGGATGGGGATGGGGAATGTCCCCCCGTGACCCTAATAAAGGATAAAGCGGAAGATAATGGATGGATGGATAATTATAAACCAAGTATTACAGGGTATGGAAATTATAATGTCAACACAATAAAAAAATAACATTTTAACAATTATAAATTGAGGACAAAATGACTTTTCTAAAATATAGTGACCTACATAGGGCCTCTACCTCAACCAATATTTCTGAGACAATTCCCCTGAACACACCTTGGGATAAAGGGCAGCACTAAGAAAATCATTCTACCATTTGACAGAAATAAAAAATATGGAAAGTGATGTACCAGTTGTGGGTTATACTTATACTGGATGTAGGAAACTAAAACACCAGACAGGATGCTGAGTTCTGGATCAAGTGAGTCTTATTCATGCAAGCAGTGCACTGCAGTAATTAATACAAATTAAAGTAATGACTTGGGACTGAACAGCTTGGGCTGATCTCCTTGATGTTGCAAAGAATGAATCTGCAGGAACAGGCCATTTCAGTGACCTGCTCAGATGAGGCTATACTTTTACAAATGCACAGACTAATGCCTCAAATATCACAACTCTGCATATTTCAGATTAGAAAGTGAATGGCATCATGAAAAAAGCATTACTTTGAAATACAGAAGCAACTCTCAAGGCACATAATGCATCAGCAAGAAAACTGATATGTGGTCATAAATAAGTCTTCCAGCATGATTTATAAATATAAATGTAAAGATCAGCAAACACACTGACATTTTATGTTTTAACTAATAACATTGAGTTGATTACATTTTAAAATTTGACATTAAAATAACATTTATTATTTTTATTCTTTTTTCTAATAACAGTTTTCTTATTCATATGACAGTTCCTTCTAGTATTCCTGAACAATTTGGTTATGAAAATCTATTCAAACCAGCCTGCAACAAATCCTCTATCGCTTCCCAGCACAGTAATAGATAGCCTCCAACATGAAATCAGTTATGAAAACTGACATCTGCATGGCATTTGTTCAAAGTCCCTTTAAAATTTGTTTGTGTTTGCATGTGTCTTTATGCTGATTTGCCAGTTGAACCCCTCTGCCCATCAGTTTAGACAGAATGCCCTGGAACAAGCTGTTCCTTTTGGCCAAATAGACTTTCAGTAATCAAAAAAATTATTATGAAAATTATGTACTGGAAAAGCTACAGTTCAACATATTTATATGAAGCTTAGATTATGGCCTATACTGATTTGTTTTGAGACTGGGACTGTGTGCTTCTCATCTTTACCTGGTAATGCTACTTTTTTATACTATTGTTAGGTATTTAAAAATAGAGTTTTTCGCTACTACACCACTATTTTTCCAATACTAAAAACAGTCAGTGGCTAAAAGTTATTAATATCCAACTGTTGATAGACAATTTATAATAGTTTACATGTTTTATATGTTTTCCTAATATTAAACCACTCGGAAAGCAGATTAATGTTACCATTGTTTTACTGTTAACGACATCCTCTACCTAAACTGACTTAAACCTGGTTTACTGTAGGAATACACCAGAGACACTGAATCAATCATTTAAAAAATTAACCCGCAACTGAACAGATAGGAATTATGACACAAAATGCAGAGGAGCTACCTGAAGCAGACAGTGGGAAATTGGAGTCAAATAAAAATCCTGAGATTGTGACGACACAAAAGCACATCCAGAACTGGCACACTGTCCTACTCGAATTGCAAGACGTCATGGATAACAGAACCGTTTCCAAAGGTAAGCTGTCTGTGTGATAGAGAATGAAGTCATTATCTGGCACAATGCGATACATACAATAATAGATATTATAAAAGCAATGAAAGATTACAATACCAATAACTTTTACTGTTATCCTGTTAATTATCTGTTATTTTGTATTACATATTTTTTCTAATTTAACACATAATGTAATATTTTAATTTCATTACAAACCTGAATATTAACCCATATACAAGTATTGATGAAGATTATACAATATGAGATTGAAGTAGATTGTAATTGATTTATCAACCCGCACCTTCCACAATATTATTATGCCATGCTGCCACGCTTGCATGAAAAATGTCTTAAACTGTGTGAAACCCAGAACATACTAACATTAAAGTGATGGGATTGTTTTATATCATACTTCTACTAATGAAGAGTGGCAGTGTAGTATATAAGTGTATGTTACCCAAATTGCCATATGGAAATAATTATTATTCATTCATTTTCATTCATTATCTCCCGCTTATCCTTTATTAGGGTCGCGGTGGGGTTCCCCATGCCCATCCAGGGGAGAACGTCTCAGGCGCTGGGCAGATAGACCCAGGACAGGGCGCCAATCCATCGCTGGGCACACGATCACTCACACAGACACACTCTAAACGGGGCAAACTGAGAATTCAATTAACTTGATCCATATTTTTGGACTGTGGGAGGAAACCGGAGAACCCGGAGGAAACCCACGCAGACACGGGGAGAACGTGGAAACTCCACCCAGATGGGGATTCGAACCGGGAATCCCTAGCGCTGAGAGGCAAACGTGCTAACCGCTAAGCCACCGTGCCGCCAAATAATTATTAAATTTAGTAAAATAATTATTAAAGTCAGCAACACGATGACTTAGTGGTTAGCACGTTCGCCTCTCAGCGCTAGGGATTCCAGGTTCGAATCCCCATTTGGGTGGAGTTTCCATGTTCTCCCCGTGTCTGCGTGGGTTTCCTCCGGGTTCTCCGGTTACCTCCCACAGTCCAAAAACATGAATCAAGGTCAATTGAATCCATCCATCCATTATCTTCTGTTTTATCCTATATTAGGGTCCGTGGGGGGAGGGGGGTTTCCCATGGCCATCCAGGGGAGAACGTTTCGGGCGCTGGGCAGATACACCCAGGACAGGTCGCCAATCTATCGCTGGGCACACACTCACTCACAGACACACACACTTTCTACGGGGCAATTTGGAGAACTCATTTGACTTGATCCATGTTTTTGGACTGTGGGAGGAAACCGGAGAACCCGGAGGAAACCCACGCAGACACGGGAAGAACATGGAAACTCCAACCAGATTGAGATTAGAACCGGGAATCCCTAGCGCTGAGAGGAGAACATGCTAACAACTAAGCCACCGTGCCGCCCTCAAGGTCAATTGAATTCTTCAAATTGCCCCATATAGAGTGTGTCTGTGTGAGTGAGTGTGTGCCCAGCGATAGATTGGCGCCCTGTGAAATAACCCCTCCCCCCACGACCCTAGTTGGAGGATAAAGTTGAAGATAATGGATGGATGGAATTATTAAAGTCACTGTAGTAACTCTATATTCGGTAGTTGTTTAGAGTAAATGTCATTCTGAACATTATTTTTACATTTAAATGCACACAATAGCCTGTAAGGTATAACACAGTGAAGTTAAACCAGTTTGATATAAATAAACATGCAGCACATAAATAAAATCAAATGTTTGAATACATCCCAAGCTGATCAGGAAGGATAAGGATAAGCAGTCTTTGGGCCTGCTTTTTAAAATGAGCTCTTTGTTGGACACACTTTATTGATAACGAGAGTGCAATTAATGCAGTGAAAAAGTGGTTATGTAAAAAGAGCATGAGTTAAAGTGGGGACTACATGCACATGTTTAACACTAGTGTAGGGCATACAGGTTAATGTTATCAATTTGTATCGTGGCGGCACGGTGGCTTAGTGGTTAGCACGTTCGCCTCTCAGCGCTAGGGATTCCCGGTTCAAATCCCCATCTGGGTGGAGTTTCCATGTTCTCCCCACGTGGGTTTCCTCCGGGTTCACCGGTTTCCTCCCACAGTCCAAAAACATGGATCAAGTTAATTGAGTTCTCCAAAAATTGCCCCATATAGAGTGTGTTTGAGTAAGTGAGTGTGTGCCCAGCAATGGATTGGAGCCCTGTCCTGGGTCTATCTGCCCAGCGCCCGAGACATTCTCCCCTGGATGGGCATGGGGAACCCCACCGGGACCCTAATAGAGGATGAAGCGGGAGATAATGAATGAATTTGTGTCGTAAAAACTTTCATTTAGATTGCCACCAAATGTGGGGCATATATGTGGGGAAAAAAGTTATAGTTTGAACAACCCTCTTATATTATATATAAAATGTTTTTTTTTTTAAATAGTATTTATTTTTGTGAATAACAAATTTCGGATTAGTGTTAACCCGTAATTTACAAAGTCCCAGTTCATCTGTAAATAAGCATTATTATGATGATGATGATAACAATAACGATAACGGAGTACAAGCATAAAAAGCAGCTTGGCTTAATAAAAATCAACAAAAAACATTAACATTAAGGTTATATGTTCTCCCTGTGTCCATATTGGTTTCCTCCCACAGTCCAAAAACATAGATTCAAGGTAAATTGAATGCGCTAATTTGCCCTATATAGTGTGAGGGAGTGCACCCAGTGGCAGATTGGCTCCTGTCCAGGGAGCATCTACCCAGCACCTGAAATGTACTTCTCTGGATGGACATTGGAGAACCCCTCCTAATGACCCCAATAGAGGATTAAGTAGAAGAATGAATGAATGAATGAATAATAAGTAATATTGAATCTTTCACTGATGCTTACACCAACCAATTATTTCTGTTTGTCAAGCCTCCATCTGTGTCTGAAATAAACATATACAAAGAATTTTACAATGGGTTTTACCATGGGGATAGTTTTTCCAGGAATAAGTCAACTTTTAGAAACCATGTTGGGTTAAAATTAGTTCACCTTTGGGATGACTGCAAAAACAACCTTCTACCTGTAATCCATTAACTCCATAAATTCCGTCTGGGTGGTGCAGGACTTGACTCACATCAAGAACTGGGCTTGATTTCTTTGTAGGGCGGGCCTTTCTTTCTGAAGTTTGCATGTTCTTCTCAGTTCTACAAGATCAAGATTGTGTGTATCCACTAAAAGAACACAGAGAGCTTTTGTCAGCTACTTTTATTATCATGAGAAAAGTGGTGTATAAACTTACATAACAATCTCTATATATTTACATAATTGGGGCAGTTGTAGGCATGTGCTTAAGGAACTAACCTTGTGACCTGAAGGTCAATGGTCCCACCAAGTACCACGGCTACCACCGAACCCCAATTGCTCCCTGGGCGTGGTGTACAGGGCTGCCCACTGCTCCATTCATGTCTCAATTTACGTAGTGTGTGTATATGTGTGTTTCATTGCACGGATGGGTTAAATGTGAAAGACTAATTCCACGGATGTGTAACCACTGTAGGCAAAATAAATCCCTTTAACAAGCTCTGGATGAGCAGCTGCATCGGAGTCAGGAATACAAAATAAACTGTTCAGACATTTAACATTTTTTATGGTTATTTGTATGAACATGCAGGTGTCTATCAGTAAGAAACCTTTTCATGTTTTCCGACTCTTGATATAAAATTATGAGCCTGTTTCAAAGTTTTGCTTGGCCACATAGTATAGTTGCAGATTCTGCATTCTAACTCAATATTGGATACAGTTTGATTAATGCAATCTTATGGGATGGGTAAGTGGTGGCTGAATTAGAAAAAAAAAAAAAAAAAAAAACAAGCTGTAAGGTTTAAGGCGGCATGGTGGCTTAGTGGTTAGCACGTTCGCCTCTCAGCGCTAGGGATTCCCGGTTCGAATCCCCATCTGGGTGGAGTTTCCATGTTCTCCCCGTGTCTGCGTGGGTTTCCTCCGGGTTCTGAGGTTTCCTCCCACAGTCCAAAAACATGGATCAAGTTAATTGAGTTCTCAAAATTGCCCTGTTTAGAGTGTGTCTGTGTGAGTGAGTGTGTGCCCAGCGATGGATTGGCGCCCTGTCCTGGGTGTATCTGCCCAGCGCCCGAGATGTTCTCCCCTGGATGGGCATGGGGAACCCCACCGCGACCCTAATAGAGGATAAGCGGAAGATAATGAATGAATGAATGTAAGCTTTAAGTTTCAAAGTTACTGTAGTATAAATTAACAGCAGTTAAAAAATAAGAACAAATTAACACAAACACTGCATTCTACTGCAAGTACATGTAAGAGCAATGTTTATCCAGAAAAGACGTGGAATTCTCTAAAGCACATCTGTTAAAACTTAGCTAAGACTAAAGTTTTATTTTCACTTAATTCTGATGACGGGTGGCTCAGTGGTTAGCACATTCCCCTCTCAGCGCTAGGGATTCCCGGTTCGAACCTGGGGTTTGAATCTGGGATTCTCCCCGTGTCCATGTGGGTTTCCTCTGGGTTCTCCGGTTTCCTCCTACAGTCCAAAAACATGGATTAAGTCAATTGAATTCTCCAAATTGCCCCATATAGAGTGTGTTTGTGTGAGTGAGTGTGAGCCCAGCGATAGATTGGCGCCCTGTCCTGGGTGTATCTGCGTTCTCCCCTGGAAGGGCATGGGGAACCTCCTGCGACCCTAGTAGAGGATAAAGCGGAAGATAAAGGATGGATGGGGAGTTCTGATGACCCTCTCTATACTTGAAAATGTAAATGTTATCAAATGTTACATGCTTTTTTTTTCCAGAGTCCCCAAAGATAGTGGTGGAGTCATCAGCTCTCTCCTGGTCCCCTGCACTGATCAAGTGTCCCAACTGCAGTAAACATATTACCACTATAATCCACCACAAAGCAGGAACTGCATCCTTCCTTGTCTGTTATATGGCTACTTTTTTTTGGTAAGTCACAGTTTCTCGTTATAATATAATGAATTTCAACTCTTTCAAACAAATAGATATGTGACTTTTTTTCTTTCCTATAAGTAACTGAACTCTTCTTATCTCAACATTTGTAGCTGTATATGTGGATGCTGTATGCTGCCTTTCTTCCTGAACTACTTTAAGGATACATGCCACATATGTCCCTCCTGTCACAATAAAATTCACACAGTCCCTCGGATATAAAGCTTCCAGCAAAGTTTGTACAGGCAATAAAAGCATTTGAAACTAGTCTAAATCATTTTAAAAAGGCTGAATATTCATTTCACAGGTTTCAAAGACATTCAAGGTTACATGGAAGCATTCTGTTAAACAACCTGTTCCCAAACTGTGGGCTTTAACATGGAGTCTCTCCACCTTCTTGCTATATAAACAGCATTCGAAAATTTACAGTAGGCGTAAAAGCTGAGACAAAAAAAATGTATATATTTTAATAAATTATTATATATATATATATATATATATATATATATATATATATATATATATATATATATATATATAATTTTTATTTAAATTACTTTTAAATTACATTTATGTCTTTATGACAAAGGATTATTTGAATAAATGTGTTCAAATGTAACTGAATGAATAAGTTCTTGGGGAAGACTTGAAGTTTGAAGGAGTGGTTTGACTTTTAGTTAATTCCTGTTGACAATTTAGGATACCAGCTAAAAAAAATAAAGGCAATAGAAATGAGTATTATGACACTGTGTCAGATTAGTAAAAAAGATGGAACATGGAATTTTAAGATAAAATATTAAATAAAGATTTAAGATAAAGGTAGTCCAACAAATTATCAGTGTAACGGGTGCCTAGGGCACCTGTTCCATGTTTGTTAATTTACTTTAATGTTATTTATTTTGTTTAATTATCTCTTTCTGTTGATTGGTTGTGTTGTGCACGTGATCGGTTTTCATTTGTATTTATTTCCTTCTTTCCCTGTCCTCGGTGCACTTCGTGGTTTATGTTTTGTTCACTCGGCGGTACCTTTGTTTTGTGGTGTTACTACACCTTTAATAAAATTCCATTTCCCTGCTACCTGCGTGCCTGGCTCCCTTCAGCGCGTTAGAGCGCGATGGCTCTGCGCTTCCTATGTGCAGCTGCTTCAATCTCTGGGTAGGCGAGTGTAACATCACGAAGTGCCAATCTATTTGGGGAGTCCAGAGCCCAGGTAAGCCAATTTTAACATTTTCCTTTGCGGGGGCCGTATAGCGTATAGCCTCGTACTCGCGCCGCCCTCCGTCGTGACCGCGAGTGCGCCGCTATGCACAGCCCGTCGTCCCGGAGCCGTAAGGACGGCTCCGATGTAGTGATATCAGAGTGGTATGACTCTGATGATGAGTTTATGTGGCGGTATGGGTATGAAGCGCTCCGTGCTGAGGAGGGCCTCGAGCTGGTCGAGGTGTCCGATGATGAGGCGGGCGAGTCATACCTGTATGGGCATATTTTGCCCATACGTACCCTCTTGAACTCTGAGGAGTTCTGGGCTGATAGCCCAGTCCAGTTTGTAGAGCCCCCCGTCGTGAGATCCAGACGCGGTGCGCGCCGCTGGCGCGGAGCCAAGACGCGACGCGCGCGTTGCGCGGCCCCTGAGCTCAGCACGTACGCTGCGGGGCAGTCACGTGACGCGGCCGCACCGGATCGCGCCGTGTCTGGGTCGCGCTGCGAGGGGGCGGTACCGGAGTTACCGCTTGTGTACATTAATATGGAGGAGTGTGCCAGCAATGGGGTGAATCCGGAACAGTGCGAGACAGAGATTGCCCTGTTCTTTGGTGTAGCGGTGGGGGTGTACCTCTACTGTGTGTAGGATGGCGATCCCGAGGTGGAGGTCCACCCAGCGTGCGTGCCCGCCGAGGTCCACCCAGCGCACGCCGCCCAGCCCAGGGTCCAGGGGCCGCTCGCTGCCCAGCCCGAGGTCCAGGGGCCGCACGCCGCCCAGTCAGTGCACCAGTGGCACCCACCTCGCCACGCAGTCAGAGGGCGTGGCCCACTCCGCACCCGCCGAGGGCGTCCACCTCGACATAAAGCCACAGGGCACATCCCACGCCTCATCCGCAGAGGGCGTCCACCGAACTGCACAGCCAGAGGGCGTGGTTCCCTCCTGATCCGCCGAGGGCGTCCACCTCAACATAAAGCCACAGGGCGCTTCCCTTACCTCGTCCGCAGAGGGCGCCCACCGAACTGCATATTTTTTTTTTTTTGGTCGCGTCCTCCCGTTGCGCGACCGTAGGGGCGGGGGTACTGTAACGGGTGCCTAGGGCACCTGTTCCATGTTTGTTAATTTACTTTAATGTTATTTAGTTTGTTTAATTATCTCTTTCTGTTGATTGGTTGTGTTGTGCACGTGATCGGTTTTCATTTGTATTTATTTCCTTCTTTCCCTGTCCTCGGTGCACTTCGTGGTTTATGTTTTGTTCACTCGTCGGTACCTTTGTTTTGTGGTGTTACTACACCTTTAATAAAATTCCATTTCCCTGCTACCTGCGTGCCTGGCTCCCTTCAGCGCGTTAGAACGCGACGGCTCTGCGCTTCCAATGTGCAGCTGCTTCAATCTCTGGGTAGGCGAGTGTAACAATCAGTGTATGTGCAAAATATTTTTTTTATTGGCCAGGCAACTTTATTACAGATATTTTCTTAAACCTTTTCATAATGAAATGTTAATTTTGGACATGATTTGACATATAAGCATCACTTTATATTTATTATATATTAAAACAAGTCTGTATATGGCACAAGATTTTACAAACTCTCTAATTTAGTGGTGTATTCAAAAAAGCATTTCCTTTGTTAACATCAATTATTAAGGACATAATTCATATTCAAATATAAAATTTGTAATTTAGCATTCATAATTTAGGGATTATACATAAAAGCAAAGACATTTTGATATCATTTCAATCATCCGAGTGTTATAACTGACTTAAATTGTAATTTTAAGCTTTTATTCTGAATTGTATTACACAGTGCTTTAGTTTAATACCAAATTAAAAATTATAAGCACTCAGGAAATAACGTTTTGAGGTAGAGGGGCTGTAGGGCCTTTGAGGTGTAATAGTTGTCTTAAAGAGTAAAATGGTTTTATATATATATATATAAAATAAAAACAACAATTATAAAACACACATGCCTTGTTCAGAGATATTTTCCTAGTTCAACAATATTTTTGGCCTTGTGGGTGTTTTGTTGTTTTATCCTGAAATTCTGTTGCAAATAAGATATGTGTTTTAATTTAAGATTACTAATTCGAGTTATACATTTGATTGACACTAGAGCGCAGAGAGTAATGCAACACCTGGTAGTGGTGTAAAGTTTAAAAAAAATAATAATAATAATAAATAAATAAATAAAAATTCATGATGCATTACAAATCATATCTTTTGAATGTGTCTACAGAAATCTATTTTCCTTCCATATTATCAAGTTCAGGCAAGTTTCATTTTTAAAAACAGGAGAAACAGATTATCTGATCCCCTTGAATATTAGTTTCCCAGCACATTCCAAGACATGTATGACAGATGACTCAGCTATTTGGCACTGTGTATATGGTTTATCACTTGTTGATCTTGTTTACCTCAACATGTTCTCAGTGTAAACAAATATACAGTGAATGAAGTATTATGAGTAAATACGCTGATGAAACATGTACACAGTACTCGCCTTGATTTACTATTTGTCAAACTAGTTAGAAACACACTGCTGTAACAAATTTTTATAGACAGCAGTGTAATCTTATACTCCTATTTACGCAATGCATAAGTACAAAAATTGTAGAGTTAAAAGATAAATTGACTAATTTCCTCAATAATTGTTAGCTGGCAGACAGTGACTAGCACTCTTCCTTCTCGCTCACCAACAAATAAAATGGTTGTTGGTTTGATTCCTAAGCAGCATGGACAAAGTCCTTGTGTGTGAGATTCCTTACACAGGTCAGGAACATACTAAAAAGTAAATTGGTGATCCCTTTGGAGTATGATACTTTGCAAGCAGAATTATGATCCAAAAAACTGAAATCTGTAAATCAAGGAGGGTTAACTGTTATGGCATATACTCCATAGTCAACCACTCAAAACCTACCCAGCAACAGGGATTTATACTCATTTAAAATTTATTCTGAATTATATGGATCATCAGATAACACATAAGCTTATGGACAGATAATGTGCATTTCAGCAAAATGGAGAACACAGACTAACTAAATTCTAAAATTCCTGAAACTCTGAGTAGCAACTTTCTATTCACATGGTACTAATTTTGAAATGAAAATAAAGGAAATAAACTTAATAATGCAACAAAAATCAGATCAGTGTTTTCCAAAGCCCAAGACGATGTTTACAAATGTCTTATTTAATCAAGGCACAAAATAAATTCTGTTTACGGTCATAGAAAATAAACAACAAGCAGAGTATGAAGATGTTTCCCTTTATAAACTGCAAACTGATTAAAAGTCTTTTAGAATATTTGCCATCTTAGATTTTAAGGTCCAAATCACTGGGCTTTCTTGTAAATACAAAATCTTGGAAACATCTCAGGGGATTTCTACATTTAGCACAAATGTTTAACAAAGTAATGATAAGAATTCAATAGTCCCAATGTGATCCTTATGTCTGATGTAGTTAATAAATGTCTTGAGGAGGTGATTTTACAAGTTTTTTAAAAGATTTCAGCCTGAATTAGAAATGGATAGTATTTATATAATTAAAACAGCCAATTTATAAGCAAATACTGCAACCAAATGTCAACATGAATCAAGTAAAATCGTAAAATCTTGAAAACAGGCCTGGAGTTGCTTATGTTTAAGTTAATGTTGTGGAGGAAACAGTTTAAACTCAATGAATAACCAGAAAACAGAAAAGTCTGTTCTTTTAAAACTTATTTTATATTCTTTAACAGAAACTTGAGAAAAAGCACATTTTTTCAGGCTTTGTTTGTCATTCCTCTGTATTTTTATGAGATTTTGAAACATCCTCTACAACAGTATGTTCACAATACAGCAAAGTGAATTGACACATAACAGCGTATGTATACTCATTTAAAACTATTCACAAAATAGAGCTCATGGATGTGCTAAACATGTATAAAAATATGTATTACATCGATTCAAATATTTACACAATGTGCAAAACTTATGGCATTACAAATGATGAGTGCTCCTCCATCAGAAGGATGTAGAGAAGTGGTAGTCAACAGGTTGTTCACCCAGTGTAGTCACCACTAATGCTTTGACAATGTCAATAAAAAGTTACATTTGAAAATAAAGTCCAGCAGTATAAAATGGAACCAGCCGAATGGTGAAATGAGAACAACTAACTGCTTGGTCTAAAATTCACTGCAGCACTGTATGTATAGGTGGAGCAAACCCTTAAACAAAACAAACAAACTCTTAGCCAAAAACCATAAAAACTTCAAAAGTTACAGAGGCTGCAGTGGTCTGTTTAAAAATTGTGAAAAAAAATTGATCAGCCAGCTGCCTAATTCCTGTGCTCTGCACGGAGATTTCCTTCAGGCTAAAAGATGTGCTGTGCTTCTCAAGATATTTTACCACTCAGCACAAATAACTGCTCATAAATGCACACAGAAATTCAATAAGACCAAGGCAATGCACTGAGATCTCCCACTAACAGCATACGTTACAGTACTGTAATATCAGATTAAGAAATGTAAAGTTATTGCTTTGTTTTTCTTATGTCAACATTCAAAATGTTTTTGGACTAACACTCTTTCAAAGCAAACCTCTTTACAGTTAACCTGCATTGCAGTTTGGTGCAACTCCCTATGTACAGTTCCTAACCCTTCAACGCAAATCAAAACCCTCCGCGGCTCTAAAGGCATTGTACATTATGTATTTATTTGGCCTCTTTGGTAACTGTTTTATTCATTTGCACTTTTTGTAAGAGCATTAACTTGAACATTGGACAAGAATTTATGTGCAGGCTACATTATATACCAGTGCAGCAACCTACTAACAAAACTGAAAAATTAGTGGTTAAGTGGTCAAATATCACTAAAGATTTACCATAAAGTATGAAACACTCATCACATCCATCCTTAGATGTGCCACTGACAGCTGTTGTGATTAGAAGTGTATTTGGCATCATTTGTTTACTGGAGAAGCCACAGCTTGTTCAAGGTGTTTTAAACAGAACAATACAATTTTGTGAAGCAAGTGAGGTCCAAAGCCTTGAGCATGTGCTGCTTTGTTCAGACACATCCATGCTAACAGCAAGATAACACAGATGACAAAGCCATCTACCATAAATCTTATTTAAATCTATAACAAAAAGATATAACACATCTGTATTAGAGAAGGTGCTCAAATGCAAAATGATTGTTTTATCATGACGAAATGTTCATCACTGCAGCAAAAAGTGCCAAACAACTGCTATAAAAATCAGCACACAATTATTCTTGAGTTTAAAGCATTGGTTTAAAAATATTAACACAAATATAAGATGATTACACAGATAGCCAGCCAGTGGTCAGAGGACTGCAGCCAACAGCATTGAGCCAAAATAAGACACCTGACAACAAGCAAAAAGGCAACATTCTTTGAGAAATTCTGAAAAAACGTCTCTACATACAATTCAGTTACAGCTCGGTCTCAGAGCTTAACTTGACTTAATTGCTTCATAGGCAAAAGCATTTTGCAAAGGTTTTAGATGAATTCATAGGCAGCAGAACCACCGAGGTAATTCTTACCACCTACGATCATCTAAGTGTTTGTTTAGGCTGCCGTTTATTTTGCTCTTTGTACTGTGTGCAGAATAGTACAAGGGTGGTGGTGTAGTAACACATTATCAAACAGCGATTACAAAGACATGAGAGGATATGCCCCCCATCACACACATACACAGACAAAAAACATGCAACAGACCAAAAAAAGACGGAGACATTATTTTGAAAAGTGCAGTCAGAAGATTGCAGACTGCAGGATCTAAAAATGGTCTTTGTTGAAGTTGTGAAGGAATAAAGCATCACTGCAGTGGAAACTGAACTGAACAAAGCCAAAGTCATTCAAACCTTCATATGCTGTTTACAATCTGCCCTTAACCAGAGTAACACGCTGAACCCTAAAATATTAATCATAAAAATGTAGAGCATGTTACCTGGTCCACTGCATGTTAAACAAGGATTATAATCCAGGAAACAAAAAACAAAACAAAAGCCTGCATTAAAAAAAAAATGCTGAAAGAATCATGCCATCATATTTAGTGTTAGCTGTCACATTTTTAAAGCACTAAATTTGGCTTTGTTCCATATTCAGTTAATAGGGCTGATAAGGCTGGTGTCCAGAAGGAATAAAAATCATGATGGATCGCTAGTTCAAAAAAGTTAGACTGTAATCTACAGTTTTGCTGATTAATAGGTTGGACAGAGGGCTGTTTCAACCAACAATGTGCATGTGACACTGCCTTAAACAATAGTTTTTACAAGACATCTGTGCATTTTGAGGTACATGTAAAGCCCTGTGGTTAAGAGCCCTAGTCTGGTTCATCAGGCACTGCCGCCCAGATTTTCTCATTGATGTTACACACACACACACACACACACACACGATCATAAATTCGCTCGCGCACACACACACACCTACAAAGAAAAATACTTGCCATTGAAATAAGTCTAAGACGTACAAAAGATTCCAAATAACGTTAGTTAGACATTTGTTAGGCTACAGATGAATTTAGTCAGTGGTGGTATAACGGTGCAGTCATCATCAGATTTCCAATATAAGAATTCTTGGGTGGAACAGAATATATGTGAAGCACAATAGGTAATCATGATAACAAATTTCTTTGGGGAAGGTAGTCTTCAGTGACCAGATCCTGCTAGCTGCTAAAATAAGTATGTACATACCCAATAAAGTGTTTGCATTGGCCAAAGCATCTTGGCATTTTACTGTTATCGTGTTATCGTTGCATTTAATTAAAATACTTTTATATATTGAACATGGTGACATTGGTGACCACAATGCAACAGTCACTGTTAACCTTTTATGATCAGTAGTTTACAGGCAAATTAAGCAATTCAAGTGACAATTTAGGGGGGACATTTTAAAAGCTCTATTTAAAAAAAATTGGCCACTAGTTTTTTACTGATTGTACACAGAGAACTGAATGTATGGCACGTAATAGAAGAGTGCTGTAAATTTGCACTAAATAAGAAACTTTTTCATTGCATGGCACCATAATAAGAGCGTAGCCTGAACTTAGCTCATTAAAGGCCATTTGTTTCCACAGCATCATAACAGGACATTAGCCCGATTGCTAGATTCCAACCACAAATCACAGATAACTACAGCAGAGCAGCAGAATAAGTTACTGTGTCTTCTGCTTAGCAGAGTTGTGCTGATGTCAGAAGGGGGGGGGGGGTGCTGCACAAAACACTGTGCATTCTCCAAAGCAAAACAGTTCCAAAAACAATGCAAACTGATCACATGGAACTAACTAGTTCCTCCTTTTTCTCTTCATTTAAAGAGAGTGCGTGTGCGCCCAGGAGAGTACTAGTGTGTTCAGTGCTCTTAGTCCCAGTGCAGGTCATGTCCGTCTAAGAAATCGGAAGTGATAGTAAGTGGATTGAGGGCACCAATGGGCCCAGGTATGGTCAGGTCTAGCCACTCCATGCTGTCCAGGGCCGTATCCTGCAGGCTAAAGGATGAGGAGGAGGGAACAGAAGGTTCAGTAAAGCCCAGCTCAGAAGTGTCCATTGGGGACTGGGCCCTTTCCAGCAGCTGGCTGTTTAACTCTTCCAGAAGCCCCAGTGTTCTCTGCTCTGACTCGCTCTCCAGAGTCCCTTCCAGCAGGGCCTCCAGCTGGTTGTCTGAGGCCAATGAGGCCAAGCTGGGCATGGGCTCTACCATCAGTGCCGGTGGCGGAGCCACCTGCACTTGGGCAGGTGGTCGAGACAGGGCAGTGTTGACAGGTAAAGTGGTAATGCTGGCGGTGACTGGCATCAGCTTTGGGACTGAAGGCTCAGATTGAGTAAAGGGGGTGATCTCTGTAGGAGCAAATGGCATTCAGTCAAAAACAGAATTAAATAGAGTGACTCAGCAAATGATTACGTACGGATGCAAAAACTGATACAATACGGCAAGTTTGATCAAAGCCTGACATTAAAGATCCATTATTTTTTCTGTTTATTGCCAATGTTGGATTAGTATTTGTTCACTAGATGGGTGCGACATTCTGCCTAGGATTAATTGTCTATACTGATTATTACAGTATCTAATTAATATTTAATTAATAATGTATAGCTTTCCAGCAGCACTGTACAACATTATCCTATTAATTCTAATGATCTCCATGACAATTGCAGTACTATTGCATTAGGATAAAAATGTACCTTTTTTTTTTCATTTACACTGAAAAATGCAGCGAGCATTTGAAAACATTTACACAGATGTATTGGTCACCACCAATGATTCCACTCTTCGATCAGCAATAGAGTATTTCAGGCAAATATGAACACAATCATTAAATAGGTTTTATTTTATAAATGTGACTCTTGACATGCCAAATGTGACTTATTTTTGTCTTTAAAATCAAGTGGTGATGTAAACAATGATCTCAACTGTATCTTTGGCAGGTCTAAGTGTTTAAACCGCTGTTTCTCCTGGTTGACCAAATGAACGTATAATGACTCAAAATGTAAATTATCAGGTTTAAATGATATGTATAATAAAATTAATTAGTCCTTAGGATCTGAACCTTACACAATGACATTATACCACTAACATTAGATCTAACTGCATATTTAACAGCAGATTATATTTGCCACATAAGACCTATTTTGGATGTATTTATATTTATATTATAATCCAAGTTGGGAAAATGTGTCCAATTTGTCCATGTGTCAGTGTTTTAAAATATACCTCTAGGTCTATTTCTACAGGTAATTCATTTCACACAGTTGCATGCAGTTACAGAGAAAAACTTAAAATGAAGCCTCTGTGAAAAAACATGTTTTTTTGGGTAAAATATCTAAGGTAGATTTTAGAAATCGAAATCTGTTTAGTCAGACCATTTAATAAATAATTACTTTAAGAAATATTAAATGTAACGACACTTTAAACTACAGCACACAAAACCACTTAATATCAATTACTGCAATAAAAAGCCTTTTCTTGAATCTTTCTACTAACCTCCACTTTCAATGAGAATATCAAACAGATCATCCATCTGCTGACTGGTTGCTGTTGGAATCTGAAAGACATTTAAATCTCGTGTCAGAGTTGCAGTCTGCAGATGGATGCCGGAACTTAACAGTTAAGGAGTAAGAGAGGTAGAACCTGTGTTATTGCAGTTGCCTGCAGGCTGCGGGTTTGTTTAACAGCATCCTCATAGGGGGGAGGCTCTTTGCTCTTAGGTGGATGACCAAATACTGAAGACTGCAGGACAAAGCCAGTTGGGGCTTGAGAAGGAGACTAATATACAGAAAAGTTTAACATGCACAGAAAAATAAAACAGAAAAATGTAATTAATTACAACATCATTACATTAAAATACACTGTGGACAAACATATTGGGACACCTACATATTACTATTACAGTTCAAGACATTACACTGCGAGTTGGTTTCCAACTATTCCATCTTGCACTTTACATGATTTTGAAAAATGTGTCTTGGAGTGTTTGTGTATTCACACCAAGAAAAACATGCGAGGTCAGACATTGATGTTGGATGAGATAACCCAATGCTAATCAATGCTAAATTGTTCATTACAGTTAAGGTAAGGGCTCTGTGCTCTGTTCTCCCACCCTAAACTCACTCAACCATATTTTTATGGATCTTGCTTTATGCACCAGAGCAGGGGTGCCCACACTTTTCTGGCCTGAGATCTACTTTTCCATTGGACAGGTCATCGAGATCTACCGGGGTCAACCTCTATTTTTTAGGCTTTTATATTATATTTTATATGTGTATATTGTTTACACACATCATTTTAGTATTGTCGAATCTGTTAGATTTGCTCTTTTATTAAACACATTCCAGCAAATAGCACAGAGAAAACCTGATTTTAGTTTCACCCAAACACACAGTATACAGCACAAATGTACAACAATCACTGTAACCGATTTATTTCCCCAAACAGAACATTCATCCATCCATTATCTTCTGCTTTATCCTCTACTAAGGTCGTGGGGGGGGGTGCTGGGCAGATACACACAGGACAGGGCGCCAATCTATCACTGGGCACACTCACACACACAAACACACTCTATATGGGGTAATTTGGATAATTCAATTGACCTTGATCTATGTTTTTGAACTGTGGGAAGAAACCGGAGAACCCGGAGGAAACCCACGCAGACACGCGGAGAACATGGAAACTCCACCCAGATTGGGATTTGAACTGGGAATCCCTAGTGCTGAGAGGAGAAACCACTAAGCCACTGTGCTGCCCCCAAACAGAACATGAACATTAATAAAAGCAAATGCATTTTGAGTTTGACATTGAAACCCCCCCCCCCCCACTCTAAATGAAAGTGGAACATTTTAATTCTTTTTGAGCTTCACTCGTCCTTCATTCATCTTGTCAGTCAAATAAAGTGTAAAAACACAAACCGAAACTATATAATGTAATGTAATGTAAATCCCCCCCCCCCCCCCCCCCCCCCCCCCCCCCCCCCCCCCCCCCCCCCCCCCCCCCCCCCCCCCCCCCCCCCCCCCCCCCCCCCCCCCCCCCCCCCCCCCCCCTCGGAGGCGTCACGTGCCGTTTTTTTTGGAACAGCGAGAGAGACGATTGTGTGTGTGTGCGCGTGTGTATAAGTGCTTCAGATACTGTGCTGTAAAAAAAAAGCACTGATACGTGAAAAACGCTTTTTTTTCAAACCTCCATCGAGATCGACCCGACACCCCTTCGCGATCGACGTATTGAGCACCCCTGCACTAGAGCATACTCATGCTGTAACAACATGTTGCACAAAGTTTGACAGCCTATTATCTAAAACACAAGGCTAACAGATTGATATAATACTCCTGAAGCGATAGAAGTCAATAAAACACCTTGATTTAATAATTAACAGATGTGTCCCAATACCCATGTCCATACAGCATATATAATGTACATTTTCTTTTACCTTATTGAGAGGACCATTGGTGAGGGAGGATGAAATAGGGGAAGTCTGAGCAGAAAGTGTGTTTTCTGTGTTACTGCTCAGGAAACAATGAGGCATCTCAAGGCCTCCAGGTTGCTTCTCACTGGCAGGATACTGAAAGCCTGATCCTCCAGAGCTACACATTGGCAAAGTCTGTAAAAAATGGCTGGGGTTAGGACACATGATATCACCCCTGAAGCAAAAAAGAATAAGGTCCTTGCTCAAGGACCCACATTGCCAACTTCAGTGGACCAGGGATTTAAACCCACAACCTTCAGAGTGATAGCCCAACGCCCTAACCACTGATAAAATGGCTCATTAAGGGAGCATTACTGCTGCTCTGTAGCTTCAGCAGTTTGAGATTTTAAATAATAAATGGAGATTTATTTATACAATAGTTATTCATTTTATTGAAAAGAATCTAGTCGCTAAGTGGATTCAGTTTTGAATCTTGACCTGGGTGGATTTTTCATGTTCTCCCCTTGTCCGCGTGGGTTTCCTCCCACAGTCCAAAGACATCATCAGACAGACAAAGGTGAATTGGCTACTTTAAATTGCCCCTATTCAAACTTTTCCCTGATCCCTAGTATAGGATTTAGCGGAAGATAAATGAATCATGAATGAATTCAAATGAATTTCTGAGCACAACTGTGATGCAGATTTGATATTTATAAGCTGTTTTTTATTCTTTTATTTTTATATCTATTTTCTAGAATTAACCCCTATAATACAGCCTTTGGTCATTTGAACATGTCTCCTAAAATGCTGACTGGGTACATCATTAAAACCAGACTGACACATTATCAGCATTACTTTTGGATCTTGTCTGGATCCAGTTACACCTGGCTATTAAATAGATCAAAGGCATGAAAACAGGAACTCTTTCTGTGCTATTGGCATCAGCAATTGTCTACTAATGTTACTCGAGTAATACAAGCAGTATAGATCAAACTAGAATACCAGACCCAAGACACCATGTGCAAGAAGAACACATATCTTTTTGATGGGTAACTCTTCTCTTCTTTACGAGGACCAGACAGATTCCCTGTTGCCTTAATTGCCCTCATGACACTGATCTGCTTTGCACAGCTTTTACTTGATACTAAACATCTCCAATACAGTGAGCCTCACTGTAATATTTGTTCACTGTAATGATGCTTAAAACTAGAAAGAAAGCTGATAAATCTCTACGATTGTGCCTCTTAATGAGGAGAAAATCATGCATTAAACTATAAAAAGTTAATAGCATCATTAAACACTTTATTGTTTGGTATAAATTATTTGTACTTTTTACATATTCATTTTTGGGAGGTTACCAAATACTTGGTGCATCCCTAGTATGCAACAATATTACTTCTTGCCAAATGACAAAAAGACAAAAAATTTTTAATAAAGCTCTCACAAATAATCTTTAAAACTGGCAATTTCAGAAAAAGAAGTAAAAATGATATTTACTTCTGCAAAGTAAAATAGTTAAAATTTACAATATATGCAGCTATGTATCTATATTTCTATACAGCATAGTGAATCACTGCACTGATAAAGAAAAAACATAAACTGTCCATATTTAAAATCCCAAAGCATGTATGTAATGCAACTGTCAGCACAACAGCCTCTAAACACCATTTATTTATATCAAGTAATAATGATGTCACCACTTGAGAGCACTTTTAATGGTCTCCACATGTCTGAGTAGACATTTTCTGGGTTATTTTCATTCACAACCCAATGCCATGCAAGATTTTTCATGGCAACTAGATGGGAAAAGTGCTGGGTTAAGCACTAGCACCCCTGCAACCCTAACGAGGATGATCAACCTACTTAAACAATGAAGTCATAAAGACAAAGAATCACATTTTTGACCAAATGATGCATCACCTGCACTATATGGTTGTGAGTGATGGGCTGAGGTGAAGAACTTTCTGCTTTGCCAGGGTGCAGCTGAGCTGTAGGGATCAGTCCATGTCCTTGAGGAGAGACAGCTGCTTGAAGGACCGGCTGCAAAACACAAAGTTGACATTAGAAACACAAAGAAAAATGGACATCTTCAAGAAAAATAAGAAACAAGCGTGTATATTACCTGTAGTTTGACATTCGTGTTGTTAAGCTGGATGGCTGTGGTGTTATTAGGTAGTGAGACAGGTAACAGAATCTGGGTGCCAGCGTGCTGTGTTGTGAGGAGGGTCTGGGGTTGCCCAATGACCTGTGACATGCCCTGATGACTTATGATGAACTGGTGCAAAGGAGCAGCATTTACTGGGGTAGTAGGGCTTTTCTCCAGCTTCATAACAGGGGTGCTTTGTGAGGTCACTTTGCAGTTGGGTAGAGCTACACTTTCAGTTTTAACAGTGCCCAAAGTGGAAGCTTGGCTGATGATTTTCGTATTTTCAGGGGGGACAGTGTTTTGTGCACTCCTCTTTTCTACCTCCAGCTGCATCTTTAGAGTCTCCACAAGACGCTGCTCTTGTTCAAGCTTCCTCAGAAGCTCCTCGATCTGACGCTCCTTCTCATGCAGCCTTCGGTCCTGTTCCTCGGGAAAGCCTGGTGACTGGCTAATGCCTTGGCTGGCTAAAACCTCTGGCTGACTTTCCATGCTCTTGTCATCTCTGTTGTGTACGTCAGAAAACATAGGGGACACTGGAGGTGTGGCGTTTAGTGTCTCAGTGGAATGTTGTACAGGGTTCAGGGATGAGGTGGTGACGGACAACTCCATAGGGGCACTACAGGTTTGTCTATCAGGACTGGCACTGGTGACAGATAAACCGTTATCCTGGTAGGGTTTTAGCCGCTCGATAAGGTCTGTTTTGGTTCCTGACACCGGCAACCCACGCAGCTTTAGCTCCAGCTTTAGTTCAGCCACCTAAATGACATCACAAGTGTGTTAGCACCCAATAAAATAATGTAGACTACTTAAAAAGAATCTACTAGTGTCTGGGATGATAATAAATCCCATCAAGCATTTTGTTATGGAAAAAAACTATTTTATACACCTTAGTGACACTGCTGGAATGAGAATAATACACAAACCAAATAATACATGCTCTGTGGTCCTGACCATTAGAGAACAGAGTAAAGGGGAAAAACACAGTATGTACTGTAGTCCACAACCAGATGGACTACAGTCTGGAATTGTAGAACCAAAGTCAACTTTACAGTAAGTAGAACTGATAAAATGGACAATAAATGGAGAAAAAAAAGGCTTGTCCAATGTTTTACTGGTACTGTATATATATATATATATATATATATATATATATATATATATATATATATATATATATATATATTTCCAAGTTTTCTTTCTATAATTAAATGAATACATAAATATAAAGGCTTCGGGTTTGTGCTTTAGGGTTTAAACTTGTTAAGTGGTGATTGTACATTTACTGTGAAAACATGTATTATGGCATACAATGCAATAAGTCCTTCACCTTCATTTCTTCCAGGTTGGTAGGCAGGGTGCCAGCTTTGCGGTTAGAGATTGTGTTATTGGGGCGCACTGGGGTAGTTGTAGGTAGAGACACCACAATGGAGGCAGGAAGACTTTGAGCGCTGTTTATGGCAACTGTGGCGCTGTTGCTCTGCCCCTCTAACACAGGTCTAGAGGGGAATTTAGAGAAAGAGGGCAGAAAATATGTTAACAATATGGTAGAACCCATTTTCTCCACCCATCACACAATAAACAAACTCAGCTGTAAAAAATGCACATGGGGCAATAAGAACAGTGCAGTTTTAAATTAATCTTGTATGTATTCAGATAGAAATGGAAAAGGAAGCAGAGGAAATGCCCCTAATGAATATACAGTATATGCAGTGTTGTTAGAAAGCAAGGGCATGAGGTTTTTTAAGACATGATCCAAAAGGCATGTTTAAGTGCAAAAAAAAAAAATCAACATCCACATTGCAACATTTACATAATATAAATGTGTAATGTGCAATAATTACATAAAAGACATAATAAAATTAATGATCTTCGCTTAAATGATCTTGGTAGGAAACACTAGTAGGTGGTGAATGGAAAAAGGATGAAATAAAGGTAGAACTGACTTGAGGGGAGCAGGGAGAATGGTCTGATAGTTGTAGTGCTGTTGTTGTTGCTGACTAAGGATCTGCAGCTGGAGGAAGAGCTGTTGCTGCTGCAGTAAGCGAGCGTAAGAGGAGTCCATTGGGGTTTCACTGGGCTCCTGTTTCTGGTCCGGAGGAATGTACTGATGGTACTTCAACTTCTTGACTCGTGGTTTGGCCTCTTTGCTCTTCTTACTTCGACTTTTATCACCAGGACTCTTAGCTTGACTTTGCTGAAAGGGCAAAAAGCACTGAACTACAAATCTTATAGTTTTTTGTATTATTATTATTATAATTATTAATTGCTATGTTTAGTAGTGGTAGTTTTACCTTAACAAGCGTAGGCCCAGGTTTAGTGTAAGGGGTAGTGACGGTGTGATGGTGTGGAACAACAGGAGTGCTGATTGACAATTCATTAGTGGAATATGGCTTGAGAAAATCTCCCAAAATTGGGGTAACAGGAGGACATGTCTGCAGACAGAACGAAACGGAAAGCTTCAGAATGGTAATGAATTAATGTCTGACCTTTAAAATAGAGCTGCAACATCGGTTTTGAAGAATTAGTTTTATTAATATTAATCATTTTACTAACGGATTAATATCTTTTTCCACTTTCAGGTCCTTTACTAATCTGGGATCGTAACAGAATGGATGCTACTCTGGAAAGGAGAAGCACCTGTATAAAGTTGTTGGTCAAAGGTGAGGTGGCCTCCATGGCCTTGGGCTCCCCAGGTGAGGGAGCAGAACCATGTGACTCCTGACTGCCTGGCTGCTCTGGGGAAAATGCATCACCGCTGTCCTCATCCAACAGGTCCAGAGTTTTAGGATACTGCATCTGGCCATCTGCATACAGGGTAAAATATAACCCTACAACTGTAGGTTTCTTAAAGGTAATTATTAATTAATTTAACAATTAATTTCTTTACCAATAATTGCTTCCTTGACACTGGAGTCCACAGGAAGGATGTTTTTCTCCACCAGCTCCATGGGGCCAGGCCGCTGAGCAATCTTCTCATTGAGGTCATCAGCTAACCGGGCTCTCTTTAACCTAAGCTGTGTGGCCTGGAGTGATGGCTCAGCAACGGTCTCTGTTAACATTCAATAGAATTTTGAAAACAAAATTTATAAGGAAACCAAACAGGAAGCAGACTACGATAAGTAAGACTGCAGACTACATAGTAAAGATTTACATTACTTAAGAACTGGCAATATATAATATCTCCTTATCTAGAAAGATGAGAGTGGGCCCACCTTGCAAAATGTGCATGCGAACAAGCTCTGATCTCTCCGGCCGACTTCGAATTTTGTGCTTTAGGAAATTCTCAGTCTGTAGACAAATGCAGTAAATGTAATCGATTGGTGTAAGCTAAAATGTTATAATTTGAAACATATTTAAGAGGGCTCAGTGTGAGGAAACAATGTGGACCAAAAAAAACGTATGAGCTAGATCCTGGTAATAAAGTGGTGGCTAGAGATGTCAGAGTAGAGGTTGGGAATAGGACTTACTCTTGCCCTTTCCAGACTGCGGATCTGCTCATGGAAAGCTGCCGGGCTTTTGAGAGCTGCATAAAACAAGAAGACACAATAACTAAACTTTTCCAATAAGCTGCTCCATTTATTTTAAATCAATGGTATAAGTTAAGGATGTCCTGTGGTAGATCCTGAAGTTTAATAGAATGGATGAGGTATATTTTGATAAGTAGAAATCTAAAAAGTTGTTACATAGACAAAATGTTCCAGTTATCCTGAAATCAAAGGGTCTCTGCAGCATGTGTGAACACTAATTTTTCTGGGTATGTGGGATTGTGTGAGTGGATCTTGTAATGTAACTGGTTAAACACAGTATCTTACTATTATTTTACATTAGTCTATGCCTAAAAATAGACTTTTATTAGACATGAGTAAAGTTACTGGCATAAGCTCAGCTTTGTGTGGTTGTAAAAATTCATGTTTGGTGCTGTTCATATAAGAACAGCTTGTTAATTTAGTATGTGATTCTAAGGCAGGGGATGGGGATGCTTGGGGAGATCAACTGTGTACATACAGTGCATTTCAAATACAAACTAATGTTAACTTGATTTGGAAATCTTTAATATACAATTATCTCAATGGCAGTAACAGGTTAATAATGCAAAATATCAATGAAATCATGAAACAATATTAAAAAACACAAACCTTGTTTTTTTATGCCTTAACCTTAGTAAACCTAACCTAAACCAAACATTGTGTGTTTTTTAAAGAACACAGGACTACCAAGGTACAACATTCTACATTTATATTTATAGTAAAGTACATGTGGAATTATCAAAAAATGTATTGGCAAAAAAATCTGTCATACAAAATGTCTTCTAAAAACTTGCTAAAATGATTTATTGACATGAAATCTGTAATGGTAATCAATAATCAATATGAGTTTAATGATTGTTTGGGAAATAATTACTTTTAACTATATTCTAAAAGCTAATAAAAAAAAACTTTAGAGGAAACATGTTGCAGGTTACTGTTGCACACTAGTATAATCAGCAGTGCGTTGATTTATCTGCCATTGATTCTGAATATTGTGCAGATATTATGCAATATGTTTAAATTAATGGATAGGAATAGGCTTTGTGCCCACCTCCTGCTTATGGTTGGATGATCATCATACTTTCTTATGCCTCTTTCTAGTATTTTATTGATTTGCTTTGCATTTCTGAATCCTATAAAAGAGTTGGCTCTTTTTTACCTGTTACAAGTGTGTGTTTACTCAACTGTGTATAACCATCTGCACTACTCACGTGGCATGATGCCCTGATCAACAAGCTGTTCACGAGTGCGTCGTTGCTGGAGCCGCAATTGCAGTACTGTTAGAAAATATAACAGGAAAAGAACAAGGTAAAAATTCTGTTTCTGCTACACAGCCATCAAACTGAAAGAGTATCAAATATTATTCATTTTGAGGTTAATGTACAAAAAACATTCAAATAGGAAATTGACAAATATAATTCCATATCTCCCATTTTATTACAACATGCAAGTGCAGCATCTAATTTATGGATATTTCTCCTGTAAACAAAACACTGAAGGGTACATTCTATTCCACAAACTACTGCATACCATAGCTAATGCCCTACAGCTAAAAAGGGAAATAAACCACAAGGTTTGTTATTGTTTTCACTCATTTAGTAGACTTAACTAGGATAGGTACAAAGAATAATGAAATAGAAATGTGTGTGCACAAAAGAAATCCATACTGGATATTACGATTTTAAGAAACACCCTGTTGTCTTTTGTCTGCTTTACACAGTGACACTGATAAACCACTAATGAAATATGTACAGACCAAGAATTAGTCATTAATCATATTGTTAATGCAGGAATGATGACTTCAAGACACACAGGAAAACTATTACTGTTATTGCATTTGTTACTGCCAGCAGACAGGTGACTCAGAGGCTGCTGATAAGCAGGTATAGCAATTGTTCATAAACTAAAGGGGGAAAAACATCAACATCAAATATAATTGTAATTTAATTCACATTCATTTAATAAACACCATGTAAGGAGTTTTAAAAAGTTTGTCAAATTAACTAAAAATCACATCAGGCTTTAGTTACTTACATTAATGTACAAATGTAAATCTGGGGATGTGTTTACTTCCACATTGGACTAGTAATGTTTACAATCTGCAAAAGTTTTCTTTTTACAAAATTTACCACACAACAATTATACATAAATCAGATAAATCACAGAAATGTATATATTGGGGATGTAAAACACTCATGAAACATTTTTATACGTGATATTTCAACGTTACAGATCTCAGGGAACATTTTTGTGCACCGATATCCAATACACCAGCAGCTTGGTGTACAACAAAGTCTGATGATAAATCTAGCAGATCTATAGAAATAACTATAAAAAAAAATTCAACATTATATATTGTTTTTATTATGTTTGCATAACTAGTTTCCTCATCCATAAACTTGAATAGCTAAATAAGCTAGTAAGACAAATTAACTAGGAACTAGACCAAAAAACTAAGCTAAGCATTGCTATACCATGCATCTTGTAATGACAAAATGAAATAAAACACCTGAGTTGAAAGAGTTCATGCAGGCTGCATGGTGTTCCAATCCCAGACAAGTCATACTTAGCGATGCTGGCTGATCCTTTAGTTGAGCACTCTACAGCCCCGAGTGCTGAGACTTAGTGAAGACGTTCAGTACTCCAAATCCACAGCTTGACTTTTTTCCCCTTATCCTTCCCAGCAGCTTATTTGAACCAACTGAATGCTCCATTATGAGGTTAAGGGAAGAGGGAGGCAAACCTTAAACACTCCCACCAACTACCTCATCAAGCTTAAAAAATTGTTGCTGATAAAATGCCCTTCTATGAAGCTGTGCTGCTGTTGTTATTTGGTAAACATATAAATGTGATTTCTTATAAGACCAAACCAGTTTGACAAGAAAAATAGAAAAATAAAACACCTGGATTTGGTAATATCTTTGTAAAAAGCAGTGTGTGGCAGTGACATTCCTAAGATCTTTGACTGACACAAGTAAAGACTATGGTGTGAAGTTTATGCCTACCGTCATTGACACAGTGACCTTAGGTGGGCAGCTGGCCAACAGCATCATTTTTACACAAACCTGAAAAAACCTGACTGCAGGGAGTCGTGAACTGTCCCATATGCACAGAACAGGGCTGTAAATTTTCACATGCCAATCATAAGCCCAGAACTCAAATGAGACAGCAAAGCTAACGTCAGTTTTATATATTCAGAGGATGGAGAATTCCAGCGTGACTGCTGAAGATCAGAGGGTAAAACATGTAAGATAGTAGCCGAAAATCTGCACTTTGCCAACTAGTTGTTTAGTATTCAACTGATTAAAAATAAAAACCCAACTTTTAGGATTAAAATCAAAATGTACATTTTTTTATTAGCTGTAAACATTCTCGTGAAAGGTTCCCAGCTACTGCTTTATAAAATCTTGTAGTCTGTGGACATCTCAGCCTTTGTCAACACAGTTATGAAGCTTCAACTAAAGAATCTGTTACTGTACATCATAAGCATGAGCTAAAAGGTTATATTACTTGCAATAGCAAGGTTGTGTCAGATTGAATAATCAGGTGATATGTTTCCCTGGTAACAAACAATTCACAAGTGCAGGTACAACAACAACTTATTGTGTGTTTTAAACTGATTTTTTGTTGGCATGCAGGTGAGAATGTAGGTGTGGATGATGAGAGCCACATTTGCACCTCTTAAAACTTTCACAACTTTGTAAAAAGAATATTAATCATTATAAGGGCATAATACATGGCTGTACAAGGGCTATTATATTTATGTTTATAATGTTATTTAACAGATGAAAGGACAAAAAAGATCAGCATCTGTTTTTATATTAAACTCAACTCCTTGTTGAATAATTTTTTTAATTCAATTCGGGCCAGAGGCCTAATAAAACTGATTGAACCTGAACCGGTTACACTATCATGAAAGGTTTAAAAATAAGCAGTTAATCTGGGAACAGGTCAGAGTATAAAAGGAGAAATATACACCAAGGATGAGTCATGGTTCAGCAGTTTAAGTCAAGCTTTGTGTGAATGTCAGTCAGTTCAGAAACAATTTTTGCAAGACTGTAAAAAAATGAAATGAATAAAAAAAATTAAGGTAAAAAAATGTTGGTGTACAGAAGCAGGTGTGAATGGGTGTCCTGTTCAGAACAAGAGAGAAAACCACTGAAAGTACCATGGAACAGTGTCGACACAGTCAGCCACTCTTGTTTATGTGTAATTTCAAAATATGTTCAGAAAATAAAACTTTTAACTTATACATTTAATTAATAGAAAGACAATAACATTATATGGAGTATGTCTACTGTGAACTTACCATTCTTGCGCTCATTGAGAGGTGGTAGATTGGGCTGCAGAGACAATTCCTCCAGCTCGTGGGTGACCGCTTCACTCTGCGGGCTTGGTGCTAATACCCCTCCAGCACCAGGTTCCCCTGGGGCATCCATGTCTCCTCAGAGAGGAGTCAGGAGACTCCCTGGAGATCCACAAGAAACAGCAAATGCACAGAAAATCCCTTCGGCCTCTGAAGACAAAAAACATGGGATAAAAAGTCTTAAGTTTTACTTAAAGTTCAAAAAGTATTGTTGCATGGAACAATAGAAAATTATTCATCACAGCTTTACAGAAATTTATCTTTTGAAACCAAATAATTCTACAGTCATTGGTGACAAGGGCCTAAGTATAGTAACCCTGCATCAGGACAGGCTTTAAATGTGACTAGACCGAAATGCTGACAACCACCTTAACTAGCTTATACAGGTGTGACAGTGACGTAACTTTGGCCAAATTTATAACATCGCTGCTTACTTCTGTTTCACCAAACATTATTTTTATATTTTTAAGACAATAATTGTATGGTCAGTATAGTCAGAGTCAAGAAAAAAAAAAATCACAGAAGCCAAAGTTTTCTGTCAAATAACACAGCACCATTCATATTAGATTTTACAATCTATAATTCCATAAAAAATTCCTCAGTTGCATGAGCAAAATTACCAATACCCAAACTCCAGATGGTTTAAAGCAGTAAATAAACTGGAATGCCAGCTGGGCCTGCAAAGATATCCCTCATTAGGGGCACACCCAACACAACACATTTACTAAATCACTTTGGTTTCAGATCTAATCAAGAAAGAACAGTATGAAGACGGTTATCAATTCTCAGCTGTAGAAAGCAGAGTAATTTTACATGGCAGAATTCAGTTACTGGTTTATTAGTCTGCACATTTGCAGCTGTTCGCATGTTATTGACAGAAGTAAAACGCAAGTTAACGCAGGCTAATTAGTTTATAAGTTTAATCAAATATCTATCATTAAAGCCCAGTATATAACCCAAATGCATTACTATTCTGTAAATATCCTAAAGAGCAAAGAGATGATAGACATGCGACACGCGCTCTGAGACAAAGAGTGAAAATGAAAACGCGTGTATTTGTGTGCTTTTACTATATTTGGCTAAATAATTTTTGTTCCCAAAAAGTTAGTACATTCATAGTTCCAGAAACTTATTCGAGAGGAATTCTTAACTAAGTAGATTCTTACTCAGGAAACTATGCAGCTTTAGGGTTTTATTTTATTCTGTGATGAGGACTTTTAGTTTTTGTAATCGGGTTTTAACATCGTTTCTTTTCTGTGTATTGTTTTGCTGTTGTCAATACTTAATAAAAAAATAATCTATAAACTGGCAGCAAAAATTTGTATATTCTCTTTAAATGTTTAAAAACTACATTTTATGTCCTCCGTCACATTAAGTTTACTCATTTTAACCTTTAATACATTAATTAAAACATTATATGGTTTTCAAAAGTGGTAATGCTAATGAGCCTCTATACACCATGAAAGCCCCAAGTCTGGAAAAAGAACTAGAGCTTTCAAAAAGGCTTTACATACTATATTTGAAATGTGAGAAAACAAAAAAGTTTATTCTAAGAAATTTAAAAATGTGATTGTGGTTAAAAAAAAAAAAAAAAAAAAAAAACAGCAGCAAGGAACTAGATTCTACTTCTATTCTGGTAGAGGTGAGAACTCACTTATGCATTCTGTAAAGTAACATTTATCACACAGTACATTTAGCATTTTAAAATGTCAGAATATCCACATTAACAGCCATCCACCAAAAGGCATTTTCCAACGCTCACCTGAATCAGAGAGGGTTATATTTCCCAATCAATCAATATATCTTTCGATTTGTTTTATATCACATGAACAGCCAGATATTTGAAAATTTTATCTATAACTCATAAAATCATATGTACAATGAGGATTAGAATTAAAGTAAATCTTGTTTGAGTTTTAGAATAAATTTTGGTTTTGATTCGGGAGCAGTGGTGTTCCAGAGGTACAGGGCTTCGTCCCAACAGGTTGATGATTTTCCTACCAAATTGCAACTACAAGCCATCACCCTGATGTATTATGTAATTACTTCTTTAGGTCACACTGAATAAGGGTATCTGCATAAAATGCTCTAAACGTACTCATCATTATTAAGTAATACTAAAACTTAATTATGTTATGAACCTCCCCCTCTTCTGGTGTGGATGGATTATGGTTCATAAGAGTTACTGTATATTCTTTTTTTTTTTTATTAATCACTGAACTTGTTTATTTTGCTAACTTTGACATAATGGAAAAATGGAAGAAAAAAGACTGAGGTTGGTTCAAGTTAAGCTGATTAATATTACTAAAATTAACATCAGTGCTGGCTAAAGATAGCAGAAAATTTTCTATTATTCTAAAATAAAATAAAAATATCTTAAATAACAAAAGTATAGTGTGTATTATTAGCATTAGTATTAATATTATAATTAATATTAATGTATATTATTTATAAAAGAGTCAAGGTTTTGTAGAACAAACCTCCGCATTATGGTCATACTTGTCTCAATCTTTGAACTTTTGTTAATGTGGATTTTATGCAGTAGTTTTTATTAAATAACAAATTTTTACATGAAAAATATAGCAATTTTAGCAACAAGCTTTATATTCAATAATACTCATTGGCCACTAAAAAAAGGAGTTTGGAGCTTTTAAGCTTTATGATCTGAGGTTGTTCAATTGTGGCAATAAGATGAAGCCAACTGATCACACAGTGATCCGCTTATCCACATCAACGATGGCACAGACATTTTTCAGGATCTAAATGTCATGACTCATTAAGTAAAAATTTAAGGTTTAGGGTGTCTATAATTTTTTACAAGATATATGGCCTACCACAAAAATCAGAGACAGTAATGAAGTGGGCTGGCTGACTAGTCATCAAGAAAATTTTGGACACAGAAAAGAGGAAAAAAATGAAGAAAAAAAAAATCCCCTAAAATATCAAAATGTGCATCATAATCAAAGTATCAACGTGCATAATCAAAAAAAAGTTCATACAATAATCCTGGGGCTTAATTTTGACATGCAAGTGTACTCACATTCCTATAACAATCATGTGGTGAGTGAATAGTTTAGTGCCTGAAATGTCAGTCAATTTAGATAAAACTATTAATCTAAAAAACAAAACAATTTATTAGTTGATCTTTTAAAAAGCTGTTTAATTAAAAAAATCACTTAGTTTAAATGTAAACAATTGGATAAACAAAAGGATGAGGTAAATTGATCAATGTGTATATAGTATAGTTTATTATGTCCAAATCTTTAATATTTAAATGCCAGCTAAATGATGGACAGTCCATAAAACAGTTCACATTGAGTTTAGAAGCTAGCTCAAACAGTTTATATGTTTTGTTCTTTTTTTTGGGTTGTGTTTTTTTTTTTTGGCCCAAGCTAATCTAAGCTTGGTGATCTAAATAGCAGGAGTGTAGCTTTACCCATTACATTATTTAACTCTGCCTACGGCAATTCAGTAAAACAATGATCATACAAATCACAGTTATAATTATAATCCCAGTTTTATTTGTTTTGTGAAATGTAAGCTTTAAGAACTGAGGCATAAATTGTTCTCAGACAGAGCATCATATTATTTCCATCTGTATCGTTTTTAGCAAGTCACCTAAACTTCACTATTTAAACAGAGACCCTGCTTTTTGAATTATTTAAATTGATTTAATCTTTATGAGTTGCTTTATGAGAATCAATGTAACGGTGCACTCACTATGAGACCGGCAGAGCATGCTTCATGCTGTTTTTGGTTGTTAACTAGAAATAACAGTGATGGAAAACGTGAGTTACTTTATATTTTCCTTTAATTACCTTAATAAGTGTTTAAATGTGCTTTATAAATACATACATCTTGTACACAATGGTGGTAATTAATGATCAAGCTTCATGTTTTAATTATTTGATAAAATATGAGTGAAGACACTGCACTCTATGGGAGTGAGGTAGGATGAGTTGCATTTAAAGGGGAATTAGGTAACATATTAGAGTGACTCAAAATTGTGTAATTTTTTTTTTTTTTTTCACACTATGATACATATTCTGTCAGTGTGTGTTTGAGATTTGTGTTTATTTGCTCTTTAAGATACTTGGATGCCTTAAACTCATACTGTAAATAAAACCAGACATTTATTGACCTGATACTGTAGCTGGTTTTCTTCATAACTGACTTGTGATGTTCTCATTTGTAAGTTACTTTGGATAAAAACATCTGCTAAATGATTAATTGTAAATGTAAAGACATGGGGTAAAAAAAATTATTTATCCGATTCAACGATTAATAGATTATCAAAATCGTTAGTTGCAGCTCTATTCTCTGCATCAGGAAACCAATTACAATAAATAAAAACATGCTGAACAAGGTGACATGTGTCTCTCTTTATTAGACATGTGTATTGAAAGATCGATAATTGAATATGAAACTTTATTCATTTATATTTATATAATCTACATTTCCACCTGTCCAAATGCAATGTCTTTTAATTACTTAAATGTTACACACCCCATTTTCAGGACAAAGCTGGAACACGCAAATCAATGGTACAAGCAGAAAGTAATTTGCATGAGAGAGCTTTTGTTTAGGGATCTTCATTTTGTTACCTGGCACGTGGAAAGTGTGACATCCCAAAAGCTGATATAGAAATTGACGATGTTTCCCTTATATGTTCGCGTATGAGGTGAGGGCAAAGTGGATTGCTGAATTTAAAACTTAGAAAGTGGCTTTAATAAGATCTGGAAAGCACAGCATCGCACAGTCTCGATGCCAATACAATCATGGCTCTGTGCAGAAGGCAGGGAAAAATGAGGCATGACTAATCACCCTGGTAATATCAAAATTGCTGCAAATGTTCTGCACACACCAAGACCAGATGGTAAGTTTCTTCTGCTGTTCTGCAAGAAACAGAAGCAACAACTACCATGTGTTCATCAAAGTGAATGTCAGTATGAAGTTCATATTAAGCTTTAGATTGTACTCCTGTGCATTTTTTGTGAGATTACACATTGTGCATATAACCATTGTTTAAAGTTACAGGAACTTCATTCAGTCCATCTTCACAAAACCGTTGCACAAGTTCCCCAAACTTATAATAAATTTCCCACCTTCAACAGATCACATCTTTTGTTACATGTAACATGCATTCTCAGAAACAGAACCAGAGTTTTAAAAAGCGCACATAATGTATGAATATTTTAATTTTGCAAGTGTGACATGGTGACATACAAAATGAAGAATAATAATAATAATGAAAAACAGAAGTAAACAAACAGTGCTACTAACGGTATTCATGTAAACTCAGTCTATCAAAGCTCACATTTTTAAATGTATGGCTCTGGACTTGATTTTTCAGAAAAGACAAATGAGAGACCCATGGGACAAAGTGGGTCCTGGTATAATCAAACTTCCGGAAATTGACTGATAAATGGGGCTTCCTAATAAAACAAGTAAACTGAAAACTAAACCTTTATTTACCAGACAAAACTTTTCAAAAAAGTTCCAATTATTAAATCAATAAATTGTGCATTCCAATTAAAAATTGCTTTAAAATATGTTTAATATTAGGCTATTGCTAAAATTATAAAAAATAATAAATAACTACATTATGTCTTGTCATCACATATTTTTCAAAGGCTCTAGTATTGCATTAATGGAAAAGGGAGCATGAGAACTGCTGAAATGTGTGTGTGTGTGTTTGTGTGTCACTTTGTGATGGAAAGTGAAATGGTAAAACAGAAATAAAAAAATTAAAAAAAAGAAATTCCGACAAACAAAAATGTTATAAAAGAGGTTGCAACTTCAGTCTGCATGGTGCCATCAGTCTGATGAACATTAGCAGTGTACAGTGCTCATCCTAAAGTAAGACTCATGTCTAAGTGCTGCATTTGGCAGCTTTAGCGACAATACAAGTACCTTGCAAGCACAGCCAGTTCAGCCAACCTGTGACAACTTGCTTGTTGGCAATAGGAAAGAAGATAATTGAAGGAAAGTCAAGTTGAAAATAAATGCTGATTCAAGGAGTAAAGTTGATTTATAGATGAAATATATAAAAGAAAAACAACAATCTATTTTAGTAAGAAATATCAATAAAAAAAACTTAATTATTTAGACAGAATTGAATACTGCAAGGGCTGTACGGTGGCTTAGTGGTTTGGTCAAGTTTTAATCCCAATCTTGGTGTTTTCTTCCATGTTCTCCCCGTGGGTCCCCTCCGGGTTCTCCGGTTTCCTCCCACAGTCCAAAAACATGGATTCAAGGTAAATTGAATGCTCTGAATTGACCCATATAGAGTGTGTTTGTCTGTGTGAGTGAGTGTGCCCAGCAATAGATTGCCACCCAGTCCTGGGTGTAACTGCCCAGCACCCGAGATGTTCTTCCCTGGATGAGCATAGGGAACCCCCCCTCCGCAAGCCTAGTAGAGAATTAGTAGAGTGGAAAATAATGAATGAATAAATACTGCAAATGTATTCCAGCACATATACCACTTTAAGCAAAGGACATAATTCAGTCTCAAAGCTGTTTGAAAATACACCTGACTTGTATGTCTTTGGACCATGAGAGGAAACGGGAGCTCCCCGAGGAAACACACACACAGACACAGGAAGTCTATTCAAACGTCACGCAGAAAGGAACCGGGTTGTGATCTCTGGAAATTTAACATAGAGGACCTTTTGGCCGTGAGGTGACAGCACTTCCTTTTAAACAATAATTAATGTTGGCATTGACTGTCAGCTTTTTACCAGCCTCACGGATGTTAAATAATTGGTTTTCATCACCTAACTTGGTTCCTTCTTAAGTATGTGTATCACGCTTTAAAATTAATTAATTAATTTTAATTAATTAATTAATTAAATTAAAATTTATTTAATTTGGATTGCGGCACGGTGGCTTAGTGATTAGCACGTTCGCCTCTCAGCGCTAGGGATTCCCGGTTCGAATCCCCATCTGGGTGGAGTTTCCATGTTCTCCCCGTGTCTGCGTGGGTTTCCTCCGGGTTCTCCGGTTTCCTCCCACAGTCCAAAAACATGGAACAAGTTAATTGAATTCTCAAAATTGCCCCTATAGTGTGTGTCTGTGTGAGTGAGTGTGTGCCCAGCGATGGATTGGCGCCCTGTCCTGGGTCTATCTGCCCAGCCCCCCCCCCCCCCCCCCCCCCCCCCCCCCCCCCCCCCCCCCCCCCCCCCCCCCCCCCCCCCCCCCCCCCCCCCCCCCCCCCCCCCCCCCCCCCCCCCCCCTTTGGATTGCCAGTTCATCACTGTGGTAAAAAATACTGGTTTTTATTGAGTTTGGAGACAATGGTCAGTTCTTTAGATTTTGCCATACAGTGAAAACATTCAGGTTTGAGATCATTAATGTAAATAAAACAAAAATAGAAGAATTTCGCAAGTCATAAAAACAAAAGGTGTATTTTAGAGAAAAAGAGCGCAGAATAGTTTTAAATAAACACCTGACCAGCTATTAAGGATGAGAATGAATAGGTCACATATTTGAAAACTTTACAATTGTAGAGAAAAATTTATTCAACACCAGCAAATATTCAACCTTTAAAAAAAAGGTAATACAAAAGCAATGTTTGCAAACGCACCCCAAAATGCACAAAATTCTGCCTCAAAAAACATAACATTTACAATTAGTCATTTTGCAGATGCTTTCATTTAAAGTGACTTACAAGTATCCATCTTGTTAATGGAGGTCAGGCATATCATAGCTCCTCTGGACTGAGAAGCGTTCAGGGCCTTGTTTAAGGACCCACATTGGTAATCTCAGAGGACTCAGGATTTTAGCTCCCAACATAAGCCCCAACACCCTAAACTTTGAGCTACCAAGTTCACATAATGAGCAGTCGTAGGCTAATGATTAAGGAACAAGCCTTGCGACCTAAAGGTCCCTGGTTCAAATCTCTGTCCTACCAATTACCATGGCTGCAGTTCCCTTTGGACAACGCAACTTACCCCAAATTCTGCACAGCAGGCAAAATATCTCATTTTATAAAGCGATAAAGTGACCCATTTCTCCTACTGTGATCACACAGAGAAATTTGTCCAGCATATTTAACCTATCCTTACATACACACTTACACACACACCATCATAGCCATCACTCTTGTTGGGAGTGGGTATAAAACTGGGGAACTTTAGGTCACAAGTCTGGTTCCTTAGCCACAAGCCTATGACTTATCACTTTTTATATGTGTTTAAAAATAAGTTATGAATTAATAAATACCATGAATTTCATGAATCCATGAAAAGACCCCAGAAGTGTCAGGCTTGTAAAGGACCCTAAAAATGTCAATTTTAAAATCCTTCTGCAAAAATAAATAGGAACAGCTTACTCAAACAAGGATGGCTGCAAACACACACTGTGTTACAAGCTGTGTCTGATGACTAAATTCTTCTTTAAATTAAGTTAGTGTTAGTGAGAGGTTTAATTACATTTTCCACAAACATAGATGCAATAGTAGATAATGTTCCATAACAATGTGCACTTTTACTTTCTTTTTACACTTTTATGCAAAATCAAACATCCTAAAATGTTCACAAAATTCTAAGCATCACTACGCCTCTAAAAAAAACAAAACCAGCCTAGTAACCCCAGCACTGAATATCAAAAACAGAAGAACCAGACAGCATAAATAAAACCTACGATAAAAACAGAAAACACCACTACACTAAACACACTAACTTTTAAACAACATGGGCACGCCATTCAATCTCTATAACTATGAGTGTGAAATTTCAGTTGCAGTTCTTACGTTGATCTTATCGGCTATAGATCACTTTCCAACAGCAGACCAGGTCTGTAATCAAATATAAACTTACTCAGGTGTAGGCCTCAGACACCAAATCGAACAAGAGCGTGCCAATATCTGGTTAGATACACAAAGAATTCGTTCTGAGAAACTCGTCTGAAACATTATGCAAGAATATTAATAACTACACTTGGAGAATTTCAGTTTTTAAATTAAGAAATATAGTTTTCCCAGAAATGTCACCTGCAATAATGAATACATTTGATGCTTAGATCAGCACGATCAGCTAGCTACATGGTGGTACCTTGTTTGGGTATTTAATGAGCATGCAATAGCAATGGATCAATAAAATTTACTTAAAAAAATAAACTTGATCACATACAGAAATATTCTTAGCCTTTTCTATGTGATCTAAAAAAACAAATTTAAAGTGAGTGAATTTCCATCCCAACCAAAATAGTCCAGTTTATTTTGAGGCAAAGAATCTTAAAACTTAAACTCTGAACTCACCACCATAGATAAAGAACCAAATTATTAGAATACTGAAGCAATCTTCTAAAAACTAATAAATTGTTTACTACGTTTAAAACTGCATGCCAAAAAACAGTCTAAATTAAATACCTGCTGCTGTGTGTTATTCTCATCATGTAAATGACAGTGGCTGCCTCTTTTTACCAACCTAGACAAGAGTTTGGTTGATCATGCAGAAAGGAGCTGCAGGGTGGATCAGCCAGTAGAAGACAAAGGCATAGTTTATTATTTAAAAACATGATATTACTGGTATTATGCTAGCATTTTGACAGCTGCACCACTTGAACACCCCTTTTTAGTATTTAGGTCTCATTGGAAAGGAATTATCAGACACACTGGTTAGCACTTGTACATCCTTAATCGCTATAGCACATTTAAACACTATCAATCCAGCACAGACACGGGATGGAAACAGAGTTATCAGTGACTGGGTTGTCATGATTTGGGTGATGGATCACTCTCAGCACAGGAAAGACTCCAAAACCGCATGACGTCGGTTTCAGCAACAGTATTTTACACCGTCATTCAACAGCATTCTGCAGTCATCAACACATTAGCAATAAAACGCTACATCGTGAACACAATATACACAGTTAACCTTAGATCGTCTGCACAAATACGACCTGTTCAGTTTCAATTTTTCTCCAATGCGTTACCAAACAAGCAGTGAAACCCAATCACTGTCGCATTAACTCCACTTCAAAGGTGCAACACAAATCTGGAACTGGGCGTAACTCGTATGTTAAAGTTGATTTGAAAATAATAACTATCCCTAACGTTACGATGTCAGGTTTGTGTGAAAGAAAATCTGACAGCAAATGTAGTAAATAAAAATCATCTGATCAAAGCAGCCTGCTGTCTGCGGAAGCGTCCAGCCTGAACTGCAGCTACCGACGGTAAATAAAGCAGTAACAGCCCACAAGGAAAGTCGAAAAACGCACAGTTAGGTGTTTTTCGCTGATCAATCAGATAAACCTCTCATCCGATATGTTTAGCTGTCCACTCGCTGTCGTATTAAATAAAGCAAACGTCATGTTTATCATCCCTGAGCAGCGGCTAGCGGAGGCTAAGCACTGAGCAGCTTCAGATTCCTCAAAAGAGAGCAGAGCTAAAGCTCCAACTCAAACTAAAACACAGCCAACAAGTGGAGCTCACCCCGGTTCTCTGAGCTGCGCTGGAGGTGTGAGGTCACGACGCGACTCACGGATCCATAACTATCTGTCGATGGAGCATGTTTGTTCTGGGAAGTGTTGCTCCTGCTTTTTTCCGGACTGCTGAAGTTTTGGTGTGGAAGTAAGATGGCCGCTGTTTCCCTCCCGTCTGAACTCAATGACGCAGCCTGGCGTCTGGCAAATCTCTACATGCGCCGTGCAGACCTGCACACTGGCGCAGAAATTAAAGTGTTACAATTCAAGTCTTTATGTTCTGTACATTAGGGATTCCCGATTCGAATCCTAATCTGAGTGGAGTTTCCATGTTCTCCCCGTGTCACGTGGGTTTCCCCCGGGTTCTTCCCACAGTCCACATGGATCAAGTCAATTGAGTTCTCCAAATTGCCCCATATAGAGTGTGTCTGTGTGAGTGAGTGTGTGCCCAGCCATAGATTGGCGCCCTGTCCTGGCTGTATCTGCCCAGCGCCCGAAACGTTCTGCCCTGGATGGGCATGGGGAACCCCACTGTGACCCTAGTAGAGGATAAAACGGAAGATAATAGATGGATGGATGTTCTGTAAAGGGCGGCACAGTGGCTTAGTGGTTAGCACGTCTCCCCGAGTCCGAGTGGTGTTTCCTCCGGGCTCTCCGGTTTCCACCCACTGTCCAAAAACATGAATCAAGGTCAAATGAATTGAAACGTCCCCCCACGACCCTAGTAGAGGATAAAGTGGAAGATAATAGATGAATGGATGTTTTGTACATCCTGCTTTCTGGGGATTTCCTTCAGTGAACAATGTTTTCACAGGTCAGTGTGGGATTTTGGAAAGTGGTCCCACAGACTGCAGTTCATGTCGAAACTGCAGAAGGCATCGTGATCTTTAACTATGAGTAATTTGCCTTTTCTTATTTGAAAACAGCAACCTCCCCACAAAACACAAAATGCACACACAAAAAAGATAACACACCTGTGTCCTGAAGCAGGTTCAGTAAACCAGTTACACTTGAGTTTAAATCTGAGTTATTTTTTTTCCAAATGCCTTTTATTTACAATAAATTTACATACAAAATTCTATTTTTACATTTAATGTTACTTTGTTTATTCATTTTCTTTACTAGTTAATGGGTTTTTAAAATTACAGCATTTTTTTTGACAATGTATCAATACAAACTCAATTCTGTTACACTGCATTTTGAGGTTATTCTGATGTCATACAACACTAAATCCACTATAAATGCATTACTATATAAAATCTATGCTGCCCTTAAATAATAAGAAATATAGATAATTTAACATGAACATATTTCACATTTTAAAAATGCATATCTATCTAAGGCATGTTTATATATTTTTAATGGCATTTTTTACAATCAAGGCTTCAGCTCTGGTCCTGATTGGCTGCTATTTTGCCATCTGTTTATTTCTCTGAACAGAAGCTACTTCCATGTTATTGTGTAAAAATTCATATAGCTGTCTTGCATTATTGGCACTGCTCAGAATCTCAGTCAGCCTGTCCTGGCTCAGAGTCAGTATCTCAGCCAGATTAGAAGCATGTTTAATGAGTGCCCGGACATTTTTGACGTTTACTCCAGGCATTCGCAGCAGAAAATCATAAGGTCCAGGGTTGTACAAGTCCACGGAATCCTCCACCATTTCTGACTCAGCTGTGATAGATTGGGCAGCAGCAGCGTCAGGTTCAGGCCGGCCACGTTTGAGGTCCTGAAAGAGCTCGGCGGTGGTGTGGGGCGATGGGCACCAGAGAAGTCTCAGCCGGGGAAAATGGAGGGTCAGCAGAGTCAGTTTAGAGGAAATGTCATTGGCAGAGATCTCCTGACGCATGTCGCCACGGGCCACAAGCGAGAAGGGTTTAGCTGGGTCGAATTCAATGAGCAACACTGGTCGGCGGTAGAAGCGGCTCATGGAGAGGCACTGAGTATACAGACGGCCACTCTGCAGGGAGCCGATCAGGTCGCTCACACTTTTACGCTCCACACAGATTTCAGGAGTCAAAATATAATCCCCCACCTCCAGGGTGACAGGCTCAATATCTAGCCCACGCCGGTGCAGCAGAGAAGGAAGCTCACTGCGAAACTCCCTCATGTCTACAATGACCCGTGATGGCTCCTTAATAACATCTTGTCCACCTGCAATTAAAGTATAAGGAATTACAGTACTGGCATGAAATACCAAAGAGAATAAGCAGACATGCTAAAACCTATGGTGAAATGTATTATGTATTTATACAGACATTAATCAAAATAGTGTGGCATCATACCTTCACCTGGGGGAAAATAGAATTTTAAACATGTCAAAATAATGTTATTTTATTTTTGTACCTCGTTTATCAGCAACCTTCTGATAGAAATGTTGTGTAGAGTAATTACTATAAACACTGCATCAGATAAAGCTATTGTAGTAGTTGCCAAAATTAGAAGTGGATGACTGTTATAGACTAGTTCAAGTCATTTATTTATAGAGTGCTTTTTACAATAGTACATTGTCACAAAGCAGCTTTACAGTTTCATAAGCCTTTAAACCACCAAAGAGCAAGCCGAAGCGACAGGGGCAAAAAAAATGGGAGGACCAAGGCTCAGTGGGGGACTTATCCTCCTTGAGCGGCCGAGCAGCATCAACGGTGTAGGACAGCCATCCACACACATGACTACAGCTATGATCTTATAGAAACAATGACAACATGGCTTCAGTTTGCAAAGTTGCATCTATACGACTAATAGTCACTTGCTGCACTGTGTCAAAAATGACACATTGTCTATTACCCATTATCTGATTTCTGTGCTTTATTAGCCCTAACTGTTTTTCTTATCTGTTTTCTTTGAGGTATTATCAGCTCTTAATCCATAACACTGCCAGAGCACAGCAGCTATGACAATCACTAGACAGGATAGGACCTGTATTTCCATTGCACTAGTGGTTTTGTAGTCCTGCCAGGACGGCCTCACCGAACTTATTTCATTTTCCTAATTTTTGAACAAGGACACCTGGTCACTGCACAATCTGTACATGGGTGTCATCCACTGAGACTAGGTCCTCCCAAGGTTTCTTCCTTACAATACTGCCGCTTGCCGGCTTGCTCTTTTGGGGTTCAGGCTCGTGGACACCATATAGTTTTTAGGTTTAATCATGAACTCCCCAATATATAAAAGCATTCTATATTTATATTAAGATAATTTACTCGACAACTGAAGTTTTGCCAAAACTGGATCATGAAACAAGACACTTTTATTAAAGACATTACCAATTCTACAACAGAAAAGCTAAAAAAGTTCCAGTCAAAGTCCAAACCTCAATGCAATTTAAATGCTGTGGTGGAAACTTAAAAAGTACCATGAGTCAGTTTTTAGTGCTTCCTCACAGAACAAAGTTCCTGAGTTTAATTTCTAACTGGGGTGAACAAAGGTGTTGTGGAGTCATTTTTGTGCATGTGTTGGTTACTCTAGAGTCTCTGTTTTCTTCCCACATTCCAAAAACATTCCGATAGGTAAACTGAAGACACCAAATGGCCCCATGACTAGTTACAATTTTCTGTAGAACAATGGCCCAAACTTTTAACAGAACAATCAGGAAATAAGAGGAGCCTAAGTTTATGGGTTTAAGTCCTTTCTGTGTGGAGTTTGCATGTGCTCCCCATGTCTGTGTGGGCTTCTTCTGAAAGCTCAAATACAGTGACTTCATATTGCACTTCATAGTAATATTAATAGTTTAACCAACTTACATGAAAAAAAAACCCTACAAATTATTTATAAAAGTTACCTGCTTTGCGGGTGTTGGTAGCAGCATTAGCAGGTTCCTGGCTACGGGACAGATCCAGATTTGTGTCTCCTCTTCCTTCTCTTTCTTCTGGAACAACCATGCTGGCTTTTTCTCTGTATTCAGAATTCAACAGTAATAAATAAAGAAATGAATTAAAAACCAAACCAATTAATAGTGGGTTTAAAATGTAATGTCCTGAATTTTTCACTGATATTAACAAATATATCTTTTTTTTTTTTTTAAATTACGCATAACACAACACCAATTTGGGCGGCACGGTGGCTTAGTGGTTAGCACGTTCGCCTCTCAGCGCTAGGGATTCCCGGTTCGAATCCCCATCTGGGTGGAGTTTCCATGTTCTCCCCGTGTCTGCGTGGGTTTCCTCTGGGTTCTCCTGTTTCCTCCCACAGTCCAAAAACATGAATCAAGTTAATTGAATTCTCAAAATTGCCCCATATAGAGTGTGTCTGTGTGAGTGAGTGTGTGCCCAGCGATGGATTGGCGCCCTGTCCTGGGTCTATCTGCCCAGTGCCCGAGATGTTCTCCCCTGGATGGGCATGGGAAACCCCACCGCAACCCTAATAGAGGATAAGCGGGAGATAATGAATGAATGAATGAATGAATGACAACACCAATTTGGGTTAAACAGTGTTGCCTGATACACCACTCAGTCCAATTCTGGCCTCTCAGGACCTCATAGGTACTTTGTGTGGAACACACTTTAAAGATGCTAAGATCTTAAACCATGCAGTAAGAACATAAGATACATAAACAGAAGAAGAGCTGAAGTAGGGAACACGTGGCATTGTTTTACAGTGCAGTAAGGACATGCATGTTAGTGGAAACGATGTGGAAAATTAGTGCATGTAATAGAAACAGCAACATAGTTGGATTTCACTATATATTCTGTAAAAAAAAAAAAAATCTGACCTTATCAAATGTTCAAAAGCTTTTTTCTCTTTACTCAGAGCTGTGAGGTACCTCTGCTCCTCCGTAGAGCCACCATAAATGAGAAAATAAACTCTAAAAGGAAAAAAAATAAAAGTTGAAATTAGAGGGAGACATTTTTGTTCCGTTTTAACCAGTGAAGGTCTTAAGTAATGTTGTACCTGAGAGGTTTGCCTGGCCTGGTGGCTTTGTAAACCTCCAGCTGCCGCACAAAGCTAAGTTCTGCATCATACAGAACCACAAACATAGGCTTGACTTGGTCTAACACTCGTGTCAGGCTGTATGGATCAGTACATCCTTTCAGGGGGTGAATAACAGTCAATGGGTCATTAAGGATACTATAATAAGAATCTGAAAGGAGACTTAGAACATTTCCTTCTTCTTTTTCCAATTCCTCTTTTTCTTTATTCACTTCCTCATCTCCACTGCTGCCTATCTGTTCCTTCAGAGCATCACTTTCTTGCCCTGCCATTTGAGTCAAAGTCAGAGAGGCAGGCTGTTTCGTTTTTTTAATTTTGGTATTTTCAGTTTGCAACTTCTTGCCTTTGGAGGTCTGTCCAGTGTTTTTTCTGGGATGGCCATTTCTTTGTTTAGGTTTATTGGGTAGAGGTATAGACTCATTTTTTCCAATAGTGCGGGAGTAAAGCCGGGTCAGTAGCGAATCTGCTCCTTTCTGGATATACTCTTTTAACTGAGCACATGTTCTGTCATCACTGGCACATATCATCACGTTGCCTGGATGAAACAGTATCATACACATGTTAAAGGAATGGTAACAATAAAGACTAACTAGTAAGTGAAGAGATCAATCAGAAATCTTCATTTTATCTGATCTACTTACAAGCAATTTACAAAATATTCACATCACGATGGTTAAAAGAGTCCTGAGCATTAAAGATAAGAGTCATAAAGTACACAGAGCAGCAGATGGACTTTTGTTAGGGCTGTATAACTGTATTAGGGCAACTTCAGTTTAGTTGAATTACTGTTGTGTTTAAGATCTTGTTAGTTTCATGTCCCTATAGCCAAATTCGACTGAAACTTTATATGGGCCTGTGCATTCTATTCTATTTTTAGGAGTACTTAGCAAAAAAAATTGTAATTTAATTATGCATATAATGTTTCACTGTACGCTACAAGTGATTTTAGCTCTACATCATATTGATGCATCACAGAAGAAACGTACATTTACATTCCATTACATTCAGTAAACAATTTTATACAAAGAGACTTAGAAATTAGAGAACACAAGTCAGTAGTTAAGGAAAAACCAGCTACCACAACAACAACCCCACACCAACCTAGTATAGGATTAAGCAGGAGATAATGAGATGTTAAAGTTTTTACGGTTGTTGACTTTCATCTCCGTTCTTAGGTTTTAAATCCTTATATTTAATACCAATGTTTTATGTTTTTTAAGTGTACACACTTTTCAGCACTTCCTGACATAATTACAGTGCCTTTGGTCTGTGTATTTGGTGAATTGAGTTGATTAGAGTTTGTTCTCTGTTTTGGCAAAAAGATCAAAAAAAAGATTTTGGTTGGCTGTGAGAAATAGGAGAGAATAAATGCAAATACAGCTATTGTCAGTATATGAAATTTCCATAATGTATGGGAAATTTAAAGCAGTATACCACATAAACCATCATAATACCCAGCAATAACTACAGTCTTCAACTGAAGAACTACCAAAAACTCCAATATGTGAAGTGAAGCAGATTAAATAAACAATATTCATTCATTCATTCATTAGCTTCCGCTTTATCCTCTATTGCGCGGTGGGGTTCCCCATGCCCATCCAGGGGAGAACGTTTCGGGCGCTGGGCAAATACACCCAGGACAGGGCGCCAATCCATCTCTTGGCAAAAATAAACAATATTGTAATATTTAATTGTAATGTGTGTGTGTGTGTAATGAAATCACCTGGTTCATGTTCAGAACTACTGTTTTCTTTCTCAATCTCTTGCAACACTTCTGTCAGTGCCTCCCACTTGGGATTACTTTCCAGTACAAGTTCCCTTTTCAAAGGAACTATTCAAACACGAAAGGGTGTGGTTCAGGAATTGTAAATAAAAGAATGCCTTAATTTCTACAGCTTACTTAACTGAAACTTAAAACAAGAATACCAGGTGCACTTGGTTTTTGATCCACTTCACCAACTTTCAGTTTCTTTTTTGTCTCAGGAATATGATACACACGGCTACGGGCATTTACAAACATAGACGTGCTCGAGTCTAGGAACAGCCAACCTGGGAAGATTAACGAGACAGAAATTTCCATTTAATTTTTCTGTAAGACTGTTAATTGTTAAACTTCTTGCTGTAGTCATACAATCTTACCCGAGTTGCTGCCAAAGTTTTTCTGACTGGAGCGCAAGGACTCCAGCAGATTGAGGAAAGTGACACAGTCATACTGGGTGAGGTAGAGCAGAAGAGTACGCAAAATCTTTAGGTCCTGAACCAAAGCTTTTGTTTTAGCTCCAAGTTGATGCCACAGTGGATCAAGGTAATGACGAATGGTCTGCAAACAAAAGTGACCATACAAACCATCAGAACCGATAAAGTTTTGTTGTTTCCAAATTTAGAAGGGAAAGTTTTGTACTTTAAACCCTGAAGACACTATTTTTGGGGTCAAACTTTTCACTAGGGATAAAAACATTTATCATGTTCTTGACGGGTTCATAACGAATATATTTCATAACAAATATTTTTCAAATAATGCCCAATCATATCCCATTTTATTTTCTCGTGTATACAGTATATTAAAAAACAGTTTTTCCTTCTGGTATATGCATTCTGAACCAGACCCTACACAGTTAGAAATATCAACATTAGGATTGATAGTCAATAACACATTTATGTGAGAGCATGGTCCATTTTAGTTCTAGAACATTAAATTCAAATGTTCAGTTTTTTGAATGAATAAATGTCTAGAAAAAATTGATTGCACCATGTTGCATAATTGTTTTTAATAGAGTAAACCCAATCACAAAAGAGAAGATTCTCACTTTCTCAAAAGAATTTCCCAGTGTATTTTCCAAAGAGAGATCCTCTACTTCTAGAGCTGGGTTGTAACGTTTTAACTCCTTTAAACAAGCATTCATAATGTCTAGGATAGAGCTCTGAATGGCTCTCATGCTTGGAGTCAATTGCACATGCAGTTCTACAACATCGGGCTTGTGTCTCTCCAACACTGTGTTCACTGAGGCCTGAAACCTGTTATTAACAGACAGACATACAGAAGAGATAAAATAGAGCAGTGAAAATATGACATAAAAGGTACATTATTGCCTGAGTGTACAATAAAATGAGTTCATACCTGGGCCAGAGAAAAACCTTCTTCACAAAAAGGTTCCTCATGACTCGCTCAACCTGACAGAAGCCAGTAGAGAAAGCAGTTGCTTTGTCTGTGAAAGCTTTGATGAATCCAGTCTTGTTCTTTTGCCTATACAACCTCAGAATAAAGGCTTCTTGGCAGGATTCAATGATTTTATGGGCTCGATAGACAAGGAATCCTTTAAGAAAAGAATGTAGTACCATAGATGTAAAAGTTTGTATTTAACATTAACCAGTATGTTTTATACTAAAACTTAGTGATAATCAAATGTATGTTGGTGCCACATCTAAATTTGCCATCGGTGTTAAAATTAAACTTTCCTTAATAAACAAGCTGTTTACTTTTCCAAAAATGTCAAAAACTAGAGGTGTTTTATTCTTAATCACACCACCAATCACAACTCTGCAGATTGTTGCACATAAATAATAACCATAATAAATCAGACCAGAACCTAAAGCTACAACAAACATGCTATGTTCAAAATCAACTAGGACTGAACACCTCTTTTGATATAAAACATGATTTGAAGCCAAAAAGGGAACTATTCTTTATTTACATGTAGAAAAAAAACAAAAAAAACAATGATATAAAAGGTACTAGATTCTTGTCTATTGTTTAAAGCCAGTATGTTCTGACCATTGGTCTGTGATAGATGTTTGAGTTTTACTCCTCACATCTACATTTTCTACATCTACATGTTTGAGTTTTACTCCTCACATCTACTACATCAAACCTGATCCTTATACAATCTTTAGGATTATTAAATGCCTTGTTATTATTATTATTATTCATCCTTTTATTCATTATCTTCCGCTTTATCCTCTATTAGGGTCGCGGTGGGGTTCCCCATGCCCATCCAGGGGAGAACGTCTCGGGCGCTGGGCGGATACACCAAGGATAGGGCGCCAATCCATCGCTGGGCACACACTCACTCACACAGACACACATGCATACACACTCTATATGGGGCAATTTGGAGAATTCAATTGACTTGATCCATGTTTTTGGACTGTGGGAGGAAACCGGAGAACCCGGAAGAAACCCACGCGGACACGGGGAGAACATGGAAACTCCACCCAGATGAGGATTCGAACCGGGACTCCCTAGCGCTGAGAGGCGAACGTGCTGACCACTAAGCCACCGTGCCGCCTGGCTTGTTATTATAATTATTATTTTAGTTTTTATTTAATTATTATTTCTTTATAGCTAGTGCATGTGGAAGAGATGTGTTATGAGATGTTTTTTAAACATGCTATGTGATTGTGCCTTATGGACAGAGTTTGGCAGATTGTTACACTGTTTAGCCGTGGTGAACGCTCCAGAGTGAGAATTAGCAGCACATTGAGGTTGAATCACCAGGCGACATTCATCACAAGAGCAAAGTGAACGAGTCAGAGTGTATTTTGGAAATATAGAGTGATGGTAAGAGGGGGCACATCCTGAAACTGTCCTGTATGCCAGTCAGGCCAGGGAGCCACTGGAGTGAGAGGAGTAGTGAAGTGACGGTTATTCACCCAACAACAATGCAACTCGTTCGAATACTCTCTGTCCATACTGTGTGTACTGTGTACATGTGGAGCCCAACGTGAAAGATGTTAAAATCACCTGATATTAGATGAGCAGGGATTCTGTCCGTGAGGAAGTCCACCACCAGGATGCGGCTGGTGACGAACAGGACGCCCCCCTGAGTGTAAACCTGGTAGCGCTCACTGCTCTGGACATCGCTGGTTACAGTGCGAGGCAGGTGACTCACTCCTTCAGCTCTTAGCTGCTCTGTAAAGAACTCCTGCAAAATACAATACAACTACACTGTTTACAACTAACACAAAGTAAAGTTTGTCATTGTAATAGTGTGGATATAGCACCTGCTCTGGAGTTGTTGTGTTTAGCAGCAGCACCAAACTGCCTTCTTCTGAATAAATCTTCATAAAATGTAATAAAATCCGATCAATCCCGAGTCCCTCCGCACTAATTAATAATCCATCTGTGCTGAAGAGGTTCAGAAACATTTCTGTTTCATACTCGAGCAACGGTCCCGCCATTATTTATAAACTCCACGGACCTTTAAGCTATAGCGTCAAACTCGAAGGACTGGGCTCCAGATGTTCCCCTCTTCGTATCGAAGTTCCCTGCGTTCAGTGTGGAACAATGCATCTCACTCACTTGTTAGTTGCACTTCATGACTAAAAAGGAGTTATTGGGAAACGACCCTTTGTGTTTAACGACGCTGTGTATCACACAACCACCAAACGAATATAAACAGTTTCGCAGACGCAATACAAAAATGTGAAAACCAGAACAAATACTGTACGAGTTTAATAGTTTAAAAGATGTGATCGTGTAAGAGTTAGCTACAGAGTTTAAAATTGGGGAAAAGGGGAACCGCGGTCACGTGCCTATACAGAGAAAAAGTAGCTGTCGATCTCAGGCGGCTCACTGCCATCACCATCACTGCCCTCTAGGGTACTGGAGTATACAAGAGTCTTCACTTCATCCTACCCAGTGTCTATTTCTTGCAAAATGTAATTATAGCACAAAATCTCGGATATTACCTTATATGGCCTTACAGCGTCTGGACAACCAAAAACCATCTATAAGAAGAAAGAAAGAAATAGTCGTCACTTTTCTCTCATGATTTGTTTTTAGGTTTTAAAGTGTGACTGGAGGAGAGAGAGTTACTTAATAAACTATTCTGATTCTCTGATTAAAGTGCCATCCAACTTTTATCTTCCGCTTTATCCTATATTAGGGTCGCAGGGGGTTCCCCATGCCCATCCAGGGAAGAATGTCTCGGACGCTGGGCAGATACACCCAGGACAAGGCACCAATCTATCGCTGGGCACACACTCACTCACACAGACACAGTCTATTTGGGGTAATTTGGAGAATTCAATTGATCTTGATCCATGTTTTTGGACTGTGGGAGGAACCCGGAGAACCCGGAGGAAACTCACGTGGACACGGGAAGAACATGGAAACTCCACCCAGATGGGGATTTGAACCGGGAAGCGCTGAGAGGTGAACGTGCTAACCACTAAGCCACCGTGCCGCCCTTAAAGTGCCACGATTCAATTAAAAGTTTATACATAATAATTTAACTGCCTTAGGTATCAAAGGGGTTTGTCAATGTGTCATCTCTATAACACTATAAATCTTATTTAATGCAATTTTAACATTGTTATTTATGTCCTTAGTATTGCATTTTAAAGATTTTGAATATGAATTCCCTCCTTATGTCAAATGGTGTTACAGCAAATACACATAAAACCACTCATACACCAAAAGCTAGAGATTATCAGTTACATCATGCCTGTAATGCATAAAATGCAGATAAAGAGTGAGTTAAAGTCATTTTATGTACTAGATAAGTCTAAAATAACAACTTGTATCTATTTTTTTATTAAGTACGAAATATATTGAAAAAATGCAAAATACCATTGAGTAAATAACTTCATTAACTTTTAGTCTTGATCCAAAATAAATGATGAGAGTAATCAAGTAGACTGATTATTTAAAGCATGTGTGTCCAATTAGAGCTGAAACCACATAATCCCCAAGAACTGAATTTATAATAACTGCTTTAATATGTAAGAAATGAGAGATCTTTTAAGGCACTGTTCAAATTTTCCATATTTCTACATTTAACCAAAACAGAGGCAACTGAAAGCAAGCTGTCATGTTAGTAAATATTGTATATGTTTCCTTTATTCCTGCAGTTTTGTAAAGTAAACACCCACTCCTTCTTTTTGTTAGATTATGTATTTATAGGTTTGAACACTAAACACTTGTGAATGGATATGCTAAAGGTCCTTTCTGTAGACCTGCTTTGGCACGGAGAAGTAAGTGTTAGCGTGTGCCAGATATATGGAAGCAAAAAGAGAGCAAACAGAAATCAGCACAATACAAATCTCCAAGGCATTAGAACATCCTGGTTTGTTTTCTCTAAATCCATGACCATTTTTGTCCTTGGTATTGCCCACGCGGAAGTTATGTGAATGTAGAGTATACACACTCACACAACACTCCCACAGGACCATCCCAAATTAACTGTGTGGTGGGAGTATGAGGATGAAATATGGATGTATATGTATATATGTGTATGTGCCCTCCTGATTTATCCACAATCTTAAATGAATACAGGGTGAAAGAGCAGTTTCATTGAGGATTTAGTTTATGTACTTACGTCAAAAATGACAGTAATTAAAACCCCATAGCTGTTGTTCTAAAGGTTCACTTATACGTACAACCATGTACTAGATGTCAAAGTGAAATGCACTCCAGTCCACATAGTGTTCTAGTTTGATACTATAATCCATCCATCCATTATCTTCCACTTTATCCTCTACTATGGTTGCGCTGGGGGGTGGGGGGGTCCAAATGCCCATCCAGGGGAGAACATTTCGGGTGCTGGGCAGATACACCAAGGACAGGGCGCCAATCTATCACTGGGCACACTTACTTACTCTCTCACACAAACATACTCTATATGGGGTAATTTGGAGAATTCAACTGACCCTGATCCATGTGGACTGTGGGAAGAAACCGGAGAACCCAGAGGAAACCCACACGGACACGGGAAGGACATGGAAACTCCACCCAGATTGGGATTCAAATCCCTAGTGCTGGGAGGAGAACGTGCTAACCACTAAGCCACTGTGTGATACGATAATAATAAACATTATTAAAATGAGGTTTGTGATCTAGTCAGATGTCCCCCTTCATAAAAATTAATGAATTACTGGCTCAGAATTGGAGCTAAAAAATGTGCTTACCAATCACATTTTCACATCAGTTTTATTATCAGTGCAAATTTTATTTCAATAAATTACTACCTGGTTAGCACGTTCGCCTCTCAGCGCTAGGGATTCCCGGTTCGAATCCCCATCTGGGTGGAGTTTCCATGTTCTCCCCGTGTCTGCGTGGGTTTCCTCCGGGTTCTCCTGTTTCCTCCCACAGTCCAAAAACATGGATCAAGTCAATTGAATTCTCAAAATTGCCCCCTATAGAGTGTGTCTGTGTGAGTGAGTGTGTGCCCAGCGATGGATTGGCGCCCTGTCCTGGGTCTATTTGCCCCTGGATGGGCATGGGGAACCACACCGCGACCCTAATAGAGAATAAAGCGGGAGATAATGAATGAATGAACATTCTCCTCAAATTCCTATCGAATATAAGTTTAAAGCTTTAATTAAAAGAAAATGGAAGAGTTGGTATCGAAACAAAGCATGTTTAAATACTCAGCCATCATTTTCTGATGTAACAATCACTGATAACTAGATTACATTATAATCAATCAAGTGTTTAATATTTTTAATTATGATAAATTGCATCTGTCAGCACTGTTATGGAATTTAAATGACTTTATTTCATTATCTTCTTTTTCTTATGTGCTTATCTTTGTTAAGGTTTCGGGGCGCGAAAATACCTCGACATTCATAAGATGAAGAAATGGCTTGGACAGGGTGCCAGATTGGGTGGCATGATGGTTTAATGGTTAACATGTTCTCCTCTCAGCAATAGCAGGTTTGAATCCCAATAAACTCAAGTTAAATTGGCTGCTCTAAACTGCCCTTATATATTAGGTGTGTGTCTTTATATTGCCCAGCAATTGGCGTCCTGTCCTGGGTGTACCTGCAAAGTGCCTGAAGAGTTCTCATTTGGATGGGCATGGGGAACCCTCCTCGAAATTAAGTAAAGGATTAAATAAAAGATAATGTATGGATGGATAAGGTTGACAGTCTTTCACAGAACAGTTAAACAGACAAATGTTTTCATGAACAGATACACATGTTTTTGGACTAAAACTGGGGCTCTCCTGTAAATCATACATACATGTTGGTCATATTATGCAGCTCTGATTAAAAGTTAGATATTTTATTACACATGCAATCATTTCCTTGTTTCAACACATTAGCTGGGTTCAAATGCAGATCAATCAACCTAACCAATTAATGAACGCATGATCTAACCCATCAGCCTGGCAGTCAGTGTTCCATTTTATGGTTCCTAGTCTGGGATTATTAGGACCTTCACTGCTAGTGAAATATTGCTCCCCCTTTTTTTGTCTCTTTGAACTGGAGCTTTATCAAGCTGTGTTTTATGGATAATCAATATCGTTTTAGTCATTTCCCCATCTTGGTTTTGCTTTTCTATTTGTTATGAGGTGATGTATTTGGCCGCTCGTTTCTTGCTGTTGGTACTGTTCAGTTTAAAAGGTCACAGAATACAGATTCTAAAGGGCAATGCAGATGATAGCGTCTCTTTTAAATCTGTGTCTATACTCTATTCTTATTGATGACATGATTGTGGAATTAATTAGCAATATCAATTACTATCCAGATATGATGGATGGATCCAAGATATCCATCCATCATCTTTATCCTCTATTAGTGTTGCGGAGGGGGGGGATTTCCCATGCCCATCCTGGGCAGATACACCCAGGACAGGGTGCCAATCTATAGCTGGGCACACACTCACTCACTCACACAAACACGCTCTATATGGTGCAATTTGGAGAACTGAATTGACCTTGATCCATGTTTTTTGTCTGCGGAAGGAAACCGGAGAACCCGGAGGAAACCCACAGTCACGGTGAGAACATGGAAGCTTCATCCAGATTGGGATTCGAACCGGGAATCCCTAGTGCTGAGAGGCGAACGTGCTAACCATTTATTCATTCATTCATTCATTATCTTCCGCTTTATCCTATATTAGGGTCGCGGTGGGGTTACCCATGCCCATCCAGGGGAGAATGTCTCGGGCGCTGGGCAGATACACCCAGGACATCGCTGGGCACACACTCACCCACACAGACATGCACGCATACACACTCTATATGGGGCAATTTGGAGCATTGTTTTTGGACTGTGGGAGAAAACCAGAGAACCCGGAGGAAACCCACGCAGACACGGGGAGAACATGGAAACTCCACCCAGATGGGGATTCGAACCGAAAATCCCTAGTGCTGAGAGGCGAACGTGCTAACCACTAAGCCACCGTGCCGCACGCACGTGCTAACCACTAAGCCTAAATTAGTAATCTGTTACTAACTGTAACAAATTACAGTTAGAGATTAAATGCTGCCATTAAGATAAAGAAACACAATTGGTTTGTAATCCGATTTACATTAGCACCAAGAGCTGACACATGGCCAGGATGAACTTTCACAGACACACCGTTAGGGAGCAGTAGCGTACTGTAAATCCACTGTCTGATTTAACTGACGCAGACGTTGTAGTCCAGTCACGTGCTCTGCAGGTAGATTAGCATATAAAAAGACAATCACCAAACCTTGTTTTATATTGGATTTCAAAGCAACTTTAGTACATTTAGTCAAATATTAAAATAAACAAGCAAGTTGTGAGATGTAAAGTGTGTGTGTGTGTGTGTGTGTGTGTGTGTAAAGCTTCTCTTCACTGTGTACTAAAATCTGACTAATATCCTAAAGAACATTCTGCATGTTTTTTTTAAAATAACTAATACAAACATAACCATAACCACTAATCCATTCATCCACTCACACATTAAATCACACAGAGCCACTCACTCACTCACTGAACCGATCATTATCTTCTGAATGACTCAATTGCTCAATGTCATGATAAACGAAGCTGGAAGAACGGGCTGCAAGAGTGAGAAGAGAACTATTGAACAGAGAGATAGATTGCAATATAATAACTGCATCCTAAAATATATTCCTCACGTCAAAATATTTTCCGATTTTCTTTTCACTATCTGCTAAAATATGAGGAAAGTCCAAACCCACACACTGTACTGTTGGATATTCAAATTCAAATATAAGGCAAGGTCAGCTGTGATTGTAAAATATGAAGGAGCAGTGTTAGTAAGGTGTTCTAAAATCCCAGGAGCACTGCTTTGTCTGATCTACTCACACCAGCAACAACACACACTAACACACATTCACTACATCAACACCACCGCACAACTGAGGTTAACATGTTCAGAGAACAGAACAAAAAGAACAAAAAGGTGTGTTAAAAAAAAAAAGGCCGACTACAGTATGCAATTGAAAAATGACAAAGTGCATCTTTAAGTCAAACAAGAAGGTATACCTAATAAAGGGGCCAGTGAGTGTAAATTTGCAAGCCATAATAACAAAAATCACCAACACAGTGCAGCAAAAAGATAGAAGGACAGGGGGTACAGAGAGCACAAAGAAAAACAGAACCCTCATCCCAAGCACTAGACTGTAAAATAATCCCTTGTGTGCACTCGTCAGAAAGTACATGAATGAGTAATGGAGTTGGAACAGCCTGTTCAGAATTCAGGTAGTGATTAGAATGGAAGATGTCAAACGTGCAGTATGGGAATTGATATCAAACACTTGGCAAAAAATCAAACCGGTGTTCAAATTCTATAAAGAAGAAATTGATATTTGTTTGAAAATAAAGGTCATGTTATGCTGATATGCTCTGAAAGCTTGCTACAGCAACCCCAATTTCTTTGTGGTGTAGCATAAGTGTTGACAAAACAATGGCGGTCTCTCTTTGCAAAAATTGTTTTATATATTATATTTCAATCCTTTTGATTTAAAAATTATGATAAAAACACAATTGACTTAAACATAGATATGAATTAGTAGCAGCGATGGATTGGCGCCCTGTCCTGCGTCTATCTGCCCAGCGCCCAAAATGTTCTCCCCTAGAGGGGCATGGGGAACCCCACCGCGACCCTAATAGAGGATAAAGCGGGAGATAATGAATGAATGAATGAATGAATGAATGAATGAATTATTAGAGGGCGGCTTAGTAGATGGTGGCTTAGTGGTTAGCACATTCAACCTGGGATATTCGGGATATATATAGGTTCGAATCCAGATCTGGATGGATTTCTCATGTTCTCCCCGTATCCGTGTTGATTTTTTCGAGCTTCTCCGGAACTTAAACTTAGATATAAATGTTTGAAAAAGCTCCATGGAAGCTTAGTGATTAGCACATTTGCTAGTCAAATACTGATCTGGGTGGAGTTTCCATGTTCTCCCTGTTTCCACGTGTTTGTTTGTTTTTTCTGCAGGTTCTCTAGTTTCCTCTTACTGTCCAAAAACATGAATTTAAGGTGAATTTAATGCTCTTTATTGCCCCTATATAGTGTATGTGTACGTGAGTGTGCCCAGTGATGGATTGGTGCCCTGTCCTGGTTGTATCTGCCCAGCACCCAAAACATTCTCCTCTGGATGGGCATGCCCCCCCGCACGATCCTCGAAGCTAGTATAGGATTAAGCTAAAGATAATGAGATGAGATGAATTTTTAGGCAGTCTCACAGGCCCAAAATTTAATAAACTCATTTAACTCAGGTGAACAAAGTCATGTCTATTCTTCCATGTCCATGTTTTTGAATGTCTTCTGTTGAAAGGTTGTTTGGGTTTTATATGGACTTGCAGTTGATTGCTGTTCTAATACAAAATGAATCTTAACCTGTAGTGCATTTGTTCAAGTTCCATATCATAATATGATTTAATGGCAGAATTTTTTTTTTGCACAAAAAAAAGGCATTGTACTGCCTATGAACATAAATCATTTAAATCTTGGGTGATCATAAACACACGTGCAGCCATTGTTTGAAATTTATTTCATTCACCAGGGATGAACCAGCATAATGTTCATGAAAACCAGCAAAAAGGTATCATGTGTGTGCCATTTCATTTGAATGTCCTGTCATTTATTTGGATTATATCTGGCATAAATGTGATGTTATTTAATATGCATTACATTTGAGTGAAGTGTTATTTGAATATTGTATTAACATAATAATGCAGCTATTAAATATTGCTTTTTGGAAAGTAGGGCAAGGAATTGCAGTTTTAGCACAGAGTCTTACACCATCTTAATGGACCTGTTTGCTGATGTCTAGATTTTTATTCATTTATTGTGGTTTTTGAATCCTCCATCTAATCCCACAGTTTTCGCAGTATAACATGCCACATGTACAAATTCTTTTTAATGAAAAGTGTGCTATGATTAAAAAAAAATATTACTATTACTATTATTACTACTCCATCCTCATTCATTTATTGTGTTTATGCAAAACAGTTAACTATTGGCCAAGTTAACTGTTGACTATTACTTTTTTTGTCCTTCACCCTGTCCTCACCCAGTTTCTATTGTTTGGACTGTGGGAGAAAACCAGAGAACCCAGAGGAAACCCAAGCAGACAAAGGGGGAACATGCAAACTTCACACAGATTCGTATGTGAACCTACATTCCCAGCATTGACAGGCAGATGTGTTAACCACTAAGCCACATTATCGCCCACATTTTATATACATATATATGTGTAGTGTAAGTAAGCTAGATTTGTGTAGTTTTAGCTTTGGTGAAGATATCAGTGTATATCAGGCTGTATATTAGTTTGGGAAAAGCACAGTTGCACAAATTGTCTTAATAAAGTGGCCACTGTGTACACATGGATCATTATACACTAATTAAGAGAGTGCAAACAAAACAGTTCAAGTACAGAAATAATATAATCACCAAAACCAAAAAAAAAAATCTAGTTCACATAATAAAAAGCTTCCAGTGAGCCTGGCATGACCTTGATGAGGAAAACTCTAAACCCCTTTAGGGAACAGTAATAAAATTTGAATGAGCGAAGCAGAAGCTGTCAGTACACGCACACTTAATATGCAGTAGCTTGGTAACTAACTCAGCTATACAGAGTTTTGAGAATACAGTTTGAACTGATTGCCAGTTACATAACAATAAATTCATACCACAAACCCAGGGGTTTTATTTTTATAACTAGGTAATTCAATTTCAAACACAAAGCTTTGCAAGTTGCAGAGCAGATGATATGTCTAAAAAGAAGAGTTTCTATTACATCTTTAGTATCTTAATCTGCATATTAGCCTTTTGAACACAAATCTATTTGAAAACCCAAATAAGATGAAAATAAACAATGTGTTGTCAAATTATCCTCAATCAGATTTGTAGTTGGTTGCAGAAAGTATGCCATTGAATAAACAGGCATGCTAATATTTAGAAATCATGAACATGTGATATTAATAGGTTTACTATATGTAAAACCCAATGTATTTTAATGAAAAGTTACTTGTTTTCTTAATAAATACAATAACGTCAGTTGAATAAACTAGTGGATATTTTTGGACCTTCAAAAGAAAATAATGCACCATACATTTTTAATAAGTGACAGATCTGGACTAAAAGAATGTCAAATGCACACATTCTTCACAAACTCACTATGTTGTAACTCTCTGGGAATTAAACCAGAAGTGTTTAAAGACATTTTTTTTTAAAAGTGTCATCATAAAAGCAGCATATGGCTTTCCAAAAACGTAATAATGTTACTTTTAAAAATATACAGATGATTCCTCCTGTGGGCACTGATGAACCCTTTTCACTCAACAAAACTGAAACAGGGCCTTTAATAACAACACATTTTCAGATTACTACAGGCCTAGAAATCTTGCAGAATTTCTGTATAATTGTATGGAAATTTCCTCGTATACCACAGTTTCAGTCTGCATTTATTTAAGCAGCAGTGGAGTATGTTAAAATCAATGGTCAGTGGAATTACTCAGAAAAAAAAAACATCTAAGCAGAGCAATTCAATCTTTTTTCTTTGTGATCATAACCTGACCCCCTTCACCAAGCAAATGTGTCAATATGCAAACCACTACTACATATGTAATAACTAAAAACTACAACAGTTTTTCAGCTTCGAGCTTGCCTAAAGCTCACACCAGAACCACACTGAAGTTTTAAACTTTGCTTCCCTGCAATGCCTGCTTTAATGCCCTACAGCATTAAAACAGTGCAAATCTGAAATCTGTCTGTTAAATAAATCTTTGTGTAAATGAACACATATTGTTTTACTTTTTAAACAACCAGGGTTTGTACTTAACAGTTACATCTGAAAGGTTATTTATTAATTTGTTGTGCATCACATGTCTAATTTATCATTTGATAGTTTAAACACATGACAGTGATAAGTAAAATTTATTTTAAAATGAAATTTATGAAGTGCCAATTGGTCCTGAAACTTTAGCCTAAAAAAAAAAAAAAAAAAAAAAAAAAAAAAAAAAAAAAAAAAAAAAAAAAAAAAAAACCCCCCCCCCCCCCCCCCCCCCCCCCCCCCCCCCCCCCCCCCCCCCCCCCCCCCCCCCCCCCCCCCCCCCCCCCCCCCCCCCCCCCCCCCCCCCCCCCCCGTTAAAGTGTAACCAGCTGAACTACAGTATTATCCATCCGGATCCTTTACTAACTTGGTTTCAATGAATTGATTTCTCCCTCAGCTTCTCTCTTAACTGCAAGTGCTTGTGCGAAATGTGTCTTGAGACATTCTCTCAAAAATGCTGAATGTTCCAACAGTGCAGACAAAGAAAGAAAGATCCACCACATATGTTTCACCATTTAGCTGTGGTAAAGGATTTGGAGTGAGATTTTTTTACTATAGTAAAATTTAAACCCCAGAGCGCAGTGAACAAGTCCAAGTATAACTTTGGAAAAGTGTAATTAATAGAGCAGTTCCAGAGATTGTCCTGCAGTCCACAGTCAGTGTATTGAACCATTGTATTGAATGCAGGCAGCTACAGGAACCTAGTGAAGACAGATGAGTAGTGAAGTAACATGGGCATGCTTGGGGGTAGTGAACACCAGATAAGCGATACAGTTCTGGATCAACAGCCTGATTGTGTAAAATGTGAGCTCGACAAGCACTACACTGCAGTAGTCAGAGCTCTAGAAAGAATGATGCTCAAAAATTTCAGATCAATTTGATGTTGAGTACTCATGTGATAGTGAATTTTGTATTTAGTGTTTTTTTATGATTTGATTTTGCTCATTAAATTAAAAAAATGAGCTCTGATGAGTGGTTGATGTTCACTGATGGCAAAATCATACAGCAAGTAAATTGCAGATAGGCTTGGGAATTTTAGCAGAAAGTTGAAGCGATGCCACACTTAAGCACAAACAAAGGAGACAATAGCAGTTTTGGCTGAGATGCTGCCGGTTGTTATGAGTGATTTGAAAGTAGTTGGGCTCTGATTTTCTGAGTGTGGGAGTTCATTCTGCTGTGTGAGGAATGGCAACCTGCTAAATGTCAAATGCCCTTCTGTTCCAAGCAGACTTCATAATGCCAAGCTCCCAAACTCAGATTGAAGCCAATGCAAAAGATCAAATTCAGTCACTTTTACTAACGGAACCTTTTCTTCTTGAGCAATGTACTGACAATTGTCCAGGTCATTACAATCTCCTGTGAAAATCACGATCATGTGGCACAATGAGTTGCACAGCTCCAGATTCTCCAGATCAGCACTCAGTTTACTGCATATGCTGCCCTTGTGGATACTCTCTTTCCTCCCACCTAATAAAACATGCTAGTAGGTAAATTAGACATAATAAACTCCTCCACAGAAGTCAATTAGTGTATGATTGTGCCTGTAGAGACAATGGAACCATATATTTGGCTTTGATGGTCCACCGGATGGGTAGAAACATGGCCTGGATAAATACAATTAAGCTGAGATGATTTGTGCAGCAGTGCAGTGTAAATATATGACAAAAGAAATAAGATAATGAACTCACAGGTTAGTATTTCTGGCACACTAATAGAAAGTTCAATTAGAAATTTAGGAAGAAAGCAAATAATATGCCTAATTTGCAAATTTGAGTTCCCAGATATGAGAATGAGTCAGAGTTAACCGGTCCATGCTTAGAGTCTGGACACAGACATTAGCCTTTTTTCCCCGTTTGCTTTTAGCATGTGATCATCTAAGTGCAGTCCAACATGGAGAGATATAATCAGTGTGTGAGGTTAGAATCGCCATTGGTTTTTGACAATCCACTGTGTAAAGAACACTCTACAATGCTCAGTCTTAACAGTGATGTATTTCAATGGTTTCCATGGAGATTGCCTTTTCTCACCTCTTGGAGTTGGGAGAGTGTAATGGGCACAGAAGTAGAGAATGAAATCACCAAACTACCAGCATAAATACTGTTCATTCACCAGTGCAATTTCTCACATGTGATTGGTTTAATTTGGTCGTGTGGACTTAAAGAAATGAAGTTATTCTTAGATACATTTGCCTGTTTCAACTACCAAGCCCCTCTATTAGGAAATGACTCGATACTTAATGTCAATACTTAAAACTCCACAACCTGTTATTTGCTCAGCTTGTAGTGTGAAGAAGCATCTAATTATTTTGCCTTTTGAATGCTGATGCAATGAGCATTAGATGAGTTCACCACAGATGATGTTCTAGGTTAGATTTTCATAAACAAGAACCTTCGGACTATGCCCTGATACCAAAGCACAGCACATTCAACACAGGAGCTTCTTTAGATCTTCATCAATGCCTTTCTCGTTAAGCTGGTCCAAAGTGTGGTAACGATGAGTGATTTTATCAGCCGTCACCACCACCACCCTGACTCCATGCTCATCCTCGCCCAGCTGGCAGCCAATTGCTGAGGTCACCACTATATCTAGCCCACCATGACAGCCCCCTGCATTGCGATGGTAGTGGCCACAAAACACAGCTTTCACACCTGAAACAGATTTGATAAATTGATGAGTTAATATTCTAATTAGTGACACAGCACCCTCAACACTTCGAAAATATGGTAAGGCTTAGTTACATTAACTGTTAATAATAGACATACAAATGAAACAGAAAAGTCAAGTAATCAATAAAAACTGTGATACAAAAATCATTTTGTCATTTCTCATGGGTAGGGAAATGATGAAACACTAGGTGAAGACCTCTTAGAAAATCTATTTCCTGAGTTATTCTACATAATCACAGGGAAAGGATTCCTCCCGTTTTGGCCCCTACAGCCACCAGCATACCTCTGCTTATAAGAAATTCTAAATATTAGCCTGGTGGCCAAAACCCTGTAATTTAATCAGCACAAAATGATTGTCAAATGCATTTTATAGAGAATTGGGCTGAAAGCATGATTTATACTGCAATCATTTATATATTTGCTCATTATTATAGTTAATAAAACCTCCATATAATTCTTATGACTGTATTGAGACATAGAGAAGCTATACTTCAGAACAGATTTATTACATATGATGGTAGTCCAAATAAGTGGTTAAAGAACAACACAAATATGTTTCTATTATGTCTTCACTTATAGTGCAGCTGCAGCCTTTTTAAAATTAGCCAACTTTAATGTCTGACCTCACAAATAGTTCTCTGGATAAATGGCCAAAACATCCTACAGACACATGCCCAAATCTTATACAAAACCTCAAAACATAAGAAAAATCTGTGATAGCTGCAAAGGAGGAACCAATTTAGTATTCAATGGCATAAAAGTACCCATTGTTATAATTGAGCAGTAGTAGGCTTGTGGTTATGGTCTCCTGTTTCATTCCCGGTCCCACCAAGTACTATAGCTGAAATGTCCCTGGACAAGAAACCTAACACTAATTGCTCCCTGGGCCCGTATACAAGGCTCCGAGTGTGTGTGCTCACTTTACTCAGTGTGTGTGTGTGTGTGTGTGTTTCTCTGCAAGGATGGGTTAAATATTCATTCATTCATTATCTCCCGCTTATCCTCTATTAGGGTCGCGGTGGGGTTCCCCATGCCCATCCAGGGGAGAACGTCTCGGGCGCTGGGCAGATAGACCCAGGACAGGGCGCCAATCCATCGCTGGGAACACACTCATTCACACAGACACACTCTATAGGGGGCAATTTTTGAGAATTCAATTAACTTGTTCCATGTTTTTGGACTGTGGGAGGAAACCGGAGAACCCGGAGGAAACCCACACAGACACGGGGAGAACATGGAAACTCCACCCAGATGGGGATTCGAACCGGGAATCCCTAGCGCTGAGAGGCGAACGTGCTAACCACTAAGCCACCGTGCGGCCTGGGTTAAATATGGTGGATATATTCCTTTGTGTGTAAGTACAGTAGGCAAAATAGATCACTATCAAATTTACTGTATGTGTGCAGTAAAGCAATAAGGCATGAGAGGATGTGAAGGATTGTGAATAAATCAAGAAAGATGTGTTGTTAGGCACAACACGTAGCAGAGTGTATATCACTCATTGATGTGACTGTTAGGCGGTCAGATGTGTGCACCATTGTCATTAATGTCATGCCTGGAAAAACTGCTCAGCCAATCAGATTTAAGGGCTGAAACTACCTGTTTCATAAAAGTTTGAAAGCAGAGACAAAAAAAAAAGAAAAAAAAAAAAAAAAATATATATATATATATATATATATATATATATATATATATATTACACTCGGTTATTTATTGAGGGTCCAGTATTACATAATCGTCTGTTGCAACTGATTTGAAGGTGAAATTGAAACCAGTGTTTTTAATTAATGAGTTGACAATCAGGTGTAAGTGGTGCCATTTAAGACTTTTTTGTGAAAGTGTACAGTGGCTTTTTTCCTGTAACCACGCCATGCACACCAATTTGTTACATAATTACAAAACAACAAATTAAAGAAGGGTAGGTCTAATATTTTTGCATTATTTGATTGATTTGCCACCCAGGCTATTTTCTGGCCGCTAAAAGCTGGTAGCCAAGTACTATCACACCGTCCTCCGCTGAAAAGCCCTGATTGTTAAGACTGGGCCCAGAGGTGGAACAAAAACAGTGCAATCCCATCACTTTGATAATGGAAAGCTGGATTAATTAGCTCTGATCATTTAACTATGAACTGCACTGAGGGAATAGATTTCCTTCCATCACTGGAAGACACCATCACATTGTGAGAAACCGAAATAATGATCAGCAAAAACTGCTGAGGAACAGCACTGTTGAACACGATTTTAAAATTAAAAAAAACATAAGCTCCCCTTTGGATACAAGGGCAAAATAATTGATCAACTGGAGAAAACAATCCATCCATCTATTATCTTCCACTTTAATCTTTACTAGGGTCGTGGTGGGGTTCCCCATGCCCATCCAGGTGAGAACGTTTCGGGCGCTGGGCAGATACACCCAGGATAGGGCACCAATCTATCGCTAGGCACACACTCACTCACACAGACACACACACAAACATACTTTATATGGGGCAATTTGGAGAATTCAAGTGACTTAATCCATATTGTTGGACTGTGGGAGGAATCCAGAGGAAACCCATGTGGACACGGGGAGAACATGGAAACTCCACCCAGATTGAGATTCCAATCAGGAATCCCTAGCGCTTAGAGGAGAACGTGCTAACCACTAAGCTACAGTGCCGCCCTGGAGAACAAATTACAGAACATACTTTAAACCTCAGAGTTTCAGTCCTTCAAAGCATGGATTATTTTAAAGTTTATCTTAAGTTTGTAAGTGTTTCCAAAAGAAGGGATTAGATTTCTCGATCACTGCTCATTTGTCTGCAGTTTTTGATGCCTTTTACAGAAGCTCATCAAAGTGTCAGCCTCCTGGAATTGTTTATTTTAAAACTACATGAACCTTGTGTCCACTGTGTCCACTTGTGTCCACTGTTCACTGTTCATTTTGTTCATTAAATTGATCAGAAGCCTGAGGAAGTACAAAAGTAATAGAAAAAATAGAAAAGTAATGTATTCTGAAAAAAACAATACAAAATATAGTTCCAATGAACAAATGGGTACAATATTAGTTGGCCTTCATTTCTTCCGAGACAATGTGGCGCCACTAACTATTTATAGGCAGGCAGCTTACATGGATAACTGCTAGATTGGGATAATGTGAAAATTCTTGTTCTAAATCAGAGATAAATTATTTCTTAGTTAGAGAGGATGTTGTGAAGGTCTGTGTGCATGCATATTGTCATTAAGCTCATGGGAATTTATCACAAAACTATGCCTGTGTATAATTTGCATGACAGAAGAAAAGAGAAAATGATCTACAAAAAACAGATAGCTTCCGCTGTCCGTATATCAGAGTCATTTATCCCCATGAGTCCCTTTATGAAGAGCACAGTGAGGGACAACCATTGTATTGTGGCTAATGTAAGTAATTAAGATTCCAACTAAATGTACAAGGATGCAAAGTAGCACAGTGTGACTTGAAATTACTCTCAAAGTGATTCTATATAAAAAATAAAAAGGAGCAGCAGTGGGATATTTTGCACTTGCTGTAAGTCCAATATCACAGATGGCAGTGTAGCTCGCTTACTATTGTCTGCTCAGTGTTAGAAATTTAATGACTAATCTCACTGACCAGAATCAATACCATTATGAAAAGCAGCATAGCATTCTGTTTTCCTTCATCAAAACTATTGACAATTAAAAACTGTGTCTGCAACAGATAATTTATTCTATTCTACAAGAAATAACTTGACAGATGCAGGTTACAATCACCAACTGCAGCATCTTGACGTTTTTCCTATACTGCTGTACTTCATAAAGAGCCATGCCTGATCAGTGTTTTATTTATTGTTGTAATTAACAGCCTATGAAATTAACATTAAACACAACAGAATCTAACAGCATGCATGTTTTTATGTTTAGCAAAATGCTGACTTCAAACTTCTACTGTCATTTTGCCATAAAAAAAAAACGAAAATGTGGTGTAATCCACGAAATGTCTTTTATCTAAAGGTATTTGAGTATATATAATTATGATAGTCAAATAATGGTGAAGATTAATTTAGCTCAGTGGTTAGGGTGTTGGGCTATCAATCTGAAGGTTGGGGGTTCAAATCCCAGGTCCACTGAAGTTACCAATGTGGGTCCTTGAGCAAGGCCCTTAACCCTCATTGCTCCAGGGATGTTGTGATTAACCCTGTTAAGTCGCTTTGGATAAAAGCGTCTGCTAAATGACCAAATGTAATGTAAATGTAATTAATTTAAATAAATTACACAAAAGAAGACACATTTTTAAAATACTTGACTTAATATTTTAATTTCATTAGCAAGTAAGTGAAAGTGACATAAATGTAAGTAAAGTAAGTAAACGTGTATCTATTCAAAATTTGACATTGTTTCCTTGGGTCTTAATAAAATGCTTTAGGCATGTTTTGGTTGAAATATGAAATACCCTCAGCATGCTTTGCTCAAAATGCAACAAGAATTAAGTATAACAACATTACGCTGATAATTTCTAACATGATTTTTTTTTTAGAAATACTTGGTTTTAGTGGGATTTTCATTTAATATCAAGCCTCTGCCTCTACCAATGAGCTACCACAATCTCACCACAATTCTGGGGTGGGAGGGTCCCTCTTTAATAAATAATTTAGTTGAACAAAATTATATATGTCACAATTATTGGAACTCCAAGAAATTATAAGAAATAACTTTATTTTAATTAAAATGCATTTTAAACTACAGCATTTTCTTCATTTATGTTATCAATTTAATGCAATTTTATTTCCTTCCTAATCAGCTTAATTCATTAATTTATTCATGGAATGACTCAGAAGTCCAATTTTTAAGAAGTCATACATAGTCAGGTGAAAAACAAAAAAAAAAGACTGAAGTGTGAAGTGTGTAGTCAAATCATAGAATGGCTATAAACTAAAAGAAAAGTTTTCAAATTATTATTCAACTCCACCAATACACCAGCATATCATTTTGAGGCTTGTGGGGGAAAGCATGTTGAGTAATCTAACCACAGAGCACAAGAAACTTAAGATTTAAATTTAAACTGTTAGATGGCATCAAACCACATGATAATAAATATTTATATAAGGTCTGGTTTATTAATTTATATGCTCTGTAAAACCCATCCATGCCATCATGGATTCTACAAAATACCAGAAGTTCTTTACCAAACCTTTTTTATTATTATTATTATTATTATTATTATTATTATTATTATTTATTTATTTTTATTTTTTTTACAATTTACAGAGTGCTGGAGGGTGAGATTTAGGAACACAACTTTCTTCACTGTCACACTAAGGATTAGAGTCACCCAGAGGTGCGTTCTGAGCCCATTCCTGTAGAACCTTTTCAGCATAAGGTGATCTTACCATAATAAGGTTGCAGATAATACCACCATTATGAGCATGATTATTGTAGGGGATTAAGTCACCTTACAAAGACGATATAAGAACTTTAACCACTTGGTTTAAGAACATCAACCTCCATCTCAATTCCTGCAAGATAAGAAGATTTGGTAGGGCTTCAGCAGTTTACACCACTATCTATATTAATAGGACTTTAGTGAAGAGAGTCAACATGAGCAAGGACCAACAACTGGTCAATGGGGAAGACAGCAAATGAGTGCCATGGGTTTCTTCAAGAGGCTAGGATTTGGCTTGAACAGGAGGCTTATCAGCAACTTTTACAAAAATGTTAAGAGTGTTCTCTGTGGTGCATCATACTCTGGTATGAAGAAACATTTGAGCAGGATCATGAAACAGAACAGAGACTTATCAAAGCTGCTCAGCACATTAACAAGTCTGATCTATCATTTATGCGAAATCGTCATATCCAAAGGAGCAGAAGGAAAGCTGGTAAAATTAATAATAACCTCAACCAAGCCAAATGCATTAACTGCTTTGAAATGTATAGAAATGTATAAATGTATCCAGCTAGATTCATAAGCCATCAGACTAAGATACTTATGTGTAAAAGTCTCTCATTCATTTACTCATTACCTTCCCTTTTATACTGTCCTATGCATACCTACATGCATTAAATTCAATAGAATAAAAATGTACATTCACTGGCTGCTTTATAAGGTTGACATCCTTGTCTATTTTATCAGAACCCATACAGATTTGGTATTATTTGAGTGGTGGATCAATCCCAGCACTGACCCTGACATGGTGGAGGTAGGATAGTATGTGTTGCGATGATAGGAGTGATTACATCAAGCAGTAAGGCCTAATGTCAGTGCTGTACTGGGAACAGTTCACCAACTAAAAATGTCCAGACAAGTGTTTTGTAAACGAGGACAACCAGCAAAGACAGAGCCATAGATAAACTAGATGATCTAGAGAAATTCCAATCAAGATCTCGGTAAAACTTATAAAAATCTCAGAGATGTATGGTGCCTAAACATTTGCTTTTCCTTTTATCACCCTAAATTTGTATCACTTAAGCAAACCAGTACCTGGACTGTCTTGATTCCAGAATTAAAGGCTTTCTACTGCATTCTCATCATTACCTAATGTATAAAAAAGACTAGAAATGCACTTCATAATTCCGGATGGATTGGATGATTTTATGCTTAATATAATATTTTTTGCAATGATAAAAATACAGTACTTTTTACAGCTTAAAGCTGTTCAAAGTCCAAAAAAATGCAATAAATCCTACAGCATAAACAGTAGAATCCCAAAAGCTTGTGAAAAAAAATCAACAATAAAAAACTTCACAGGATAAGCCTTATTTATTTATTTATGACTTTGTTTTGCTCTGTTTTTGTAAAAGCAGTAAAACCAATTAACTTTTTTGAAGCAAAAAAAACATTACCAAAGACTAGAGCATTTCTAAGATTAGAGAAATTTGAGGATTTCCTACTCTAGAAGTCAATATGTAAAGTTCATTCATTCATTCATTAATTATCTCCCGCTTATCCTCTATTAGGGTCGCGGTGGGGTTCCCCATGCCCATCCAGGGAAGAACGTCTCGGGCGCTGGGCAGATAGACCCAGGACAGGGCGCCAATCCATCGCTGGGCACACACTCACTCACACAGACACACTCTATAGGGGGCAATTTTTTGAGAATTCAATTAACTTGTTCCATGTTTTTGGACTGTGGGAGGAAACCGGAGAACCCGGAGGAAACCCACGCAGACACAGGGAGAACATGGAAACTCCACCCAGATTGGGATTTGAACTAGGAATCCCTAGTGCCGAGAGGCGAACGTGCTAACCACTAAGCCACCGTGCTGCGCTGAGGAAATATATTAACATAAATTCAATTTATCAAATGTTTTTGCCCTATGTAAAGTTTAACATGGCAAAATGTGCTTTTGGATCAAAAATAAATGCATTACAGGTGTACATTAAGAATATTTTCTAATAGCACAATAGTCTACTGTCAATAAATCCATAATAAATGAACTTTTATGTGACCACAACTTTTATTTTACTTTGGCCTTATTTTTGTGTTGGTAAGATGATTTTCATCTTTTCATACATTTGACAAACTAAAGACTCTAATGTTATTGCAGATTCTGCAGCAAATAAAGCAAAAACATTTGATAAATTGAATTTATGTTAATATATTTCCTCAGCGCAGCACGGTGGCTTAGTGGTTAGCACGTTCGCCTCTCGGCACTAGGGATTCCTAGTTCAAATCCCAATCTGGGTGGAGTTTCCATGTTCTCCCCGTGTCTGCGTGGGTTTCCTCCGGGTTCTCCGGTTTCCTCCCACAGGCCAAAAACATGGATCAAGTCAATTGAATTTTCCAAATTGCCCCATATAGAGTGTGTTTGTGTGAGTGAGTGTGTGCCCAGCGATAGATTGGCGCCCTGTCCTGGGTGCATCAGCCCAGGGCCCGAGACTTTCTCCTCTGGATGGGCATGGGGAACCCACCCCCGTGACTCTAGTGGAGGATAAAGCGGAAGATAATGGATATTTCCTCTGCTGTTAACATTAGTTTTAATCACCAAATAAGCATATTAAAATTGATATGGTAAATTTTAAATATATGGTAAAATTTACCATACATTTCAATTTTGTCTATATGTTTTACAGTGCTGACAATGATATTTATTTGTGGTAATTATCAGTGTCAGACACATAGTTTATAAAGAGCACCAGCAACTCTTTAACTCAGACCAAGCTGTAACATTGTTTTAAAAAAATTTTTTTACTGTCCCTGCAAAGTAATGTGTACTTAAAAGAAAACATTTGTTTTGAATGGTGGGGAAAAATCTAAGGTCAATACCAACACCACTACTACTAATAATAATACAGTTTTTTGGGGGATTTGTATATCTGGAAAATCTCAGTGGTGCATTTCCAAAGCATAATAGCAACAGCTTTTTAATCTAATTTTGAACATGAACTGAGTTATATCAATGTTACTATTAGAAAATGATTATGGGGTAGGATAGTACAAATACATTTTTCCCAGAAGAGAAATAAATGTCCAGTTCTAGTTCTGATTTGGCTCAAAGAGGATATTAAACTGGCCTCTCTTGCTTGAGAAGCTCTGGACAAATCTCGAATTAAATAAAAATGACAATAATAGACGAATGCAGCCTTTCACTGCTTTCAGTAGGTACAATGATTCAATTAGGTCAGTTTGAATGCCCTGAGTCACGCACATATTGCTGATCCTATAGTATGATAAAATAAATGTGGGCACTTCTATTAACCAATATATTTTCAGAACTGGATGGAAAGAATGAATTTCAAGTGAGAAAGGGGAATGTGATGAGAACATCTTACTCCTCTGCTAGCTATTTTTACATCATGCCTTTGAGCCCGGAGGTGAGATTGTACCTAATATATGTAGCCCATAATAAACAATCTCAGATGGAGGCATAGTTTTGCATCAATATGTGAGGCAGAATCATTAACATTCAGAACATCACCTCATAAATAAATATACAATATAAATACATCATTATAAACATCGAACAAAGAGCATAAAAATTGTTGAGGTTACACCTCAAAATAAACTTAAACCTCATATTGTGGAGACTGATTTACTGATGGACTTCATACATCAGAAGAAATCCTCTGGCAACTTCATTATTGACATGGTCATCTTAATTCAATTTAAATTAGTTTTACAAATATCTCTGGGTTCCTATTAAAATTCTCATTATTTAACTTATGTTAACTCCATCCATCCATTATCTTCTGCTTTATCCTATATTAGGGTCGCGGGGGGGTTCCCAATGCCCATCCAGTGGAGAACATTTTGGGCGCTGGGCAGATACACCCAGGACAGGGCGCTAATCTATCGCTGTGCACACTCACTCTGTATGGGGCAATTTGGAGAACTCAATTGACTTGATCCATGTTTTTGGGCTGTGGGAGGAAACCAGAGAACCCAGAGGGTTTCCACACGGACACGAGGAGAACATGGAAACTCCACCCAGATGGGGAATCGAACCGGGAATTCCCTAGCGCTGAGAGGCAAACGTGCTAACCACTAAGCCAACGTACCGCCCCTTATGTTAACTCAATTTAGTTAAAAAAAGTTAAAGACCAAAATTCTATGTGGTAATTACTTTTCAATGTTTTCTTTATGTGCAATTGAGTAAATAATACACAAATTCAGAACCCACATTACCAGATGTCGAGGTTCATACTCAAGCCAATCATAGCCCAAGCCTGCATCATTTATTAAATGGCTTCTGTGAACAGAGGGTTGATATAGGAGGGAAAATGCATGAAACAATATTGCAATCATATTCTGCTGTCAGCAGTTTTAGCTATAGGTTAACATTAATTTAGGACCTTGCTTGGACAACATGGTGATGCATTGGTTAGTGCTTTTGCCTCAAAGCAAACAAGCCCTGGATTCAAATCCCAGGTTGGGAGGACATTCATTTCTGTTTACATGTTCTCACTGTCTTTGTGGAGGTTTTGAGCTTGCATCATGCTTTTTGGTTTCCTCTCATAGTCCAAAACATGCTAGAAGGTGAATTGTAAGTACTAAATTGCCTCAGGTGTGAGTGTCGTGGGCTGGCGACCTGTTCATGGTGTCTTTCTGCTTTTTACTCTATAAGCAAAGAGACCAGGATGAGTTGCTCAAGAAAATTAATGAATGAATAAATACGCTTCATATATTGTCATGAGATATAGATATACATATATGAAATGTTTTTCTCTATGTTGTCATGTTAAAGTCAAAACACCCCTCTTCCACCCACCAACATGTTTTACTTTAGGTAGTAGTGCTATACTTTGTGCCCAGGGTGATTTTAGTTACAGATTTTAGCAAAATCATATTGCAATAATTGTGGACAATATTAAGATCCCTTTATAGTAAACAAGTGGTATCATTTGTGTCTTTGTTATTGATAATATTGATAGATGCATTCTCAACCTAAACATAAAAATAAAAAAGCTAAAACTGTACATTCCTAACTTTTAATCCGTAGATAATTTGCTGTTTCTTTATAATGGGTCTAAGCAGACTGCAAGAATAAATTTATATTCTCATGAATTTTTTATTTAATTACACCACAGTCCTTTCTGGTTACATAATCTCACAATAGGATAAATGGTACAGCAGTAGCTGTGACATAGTTATAAAAGTAGGTGTATAACAGATCTTGTGCATCTTGAATTGGGTTTGGCTGAATTCTGTCAATTGATTTATTTAACTAAACTTAGGGACTGTGAATTTGCGTGGCATTTGGGGTTTTCAGCAAATAGATGAATGCAGGGAAGATCCGCAAAAGTCACCTATTTCTACAAAACTAACTGCCCAGAAAGGAGTCATAATATCATATAAACGCAAATGAGCGATAAAAGAGAGTAAGGGCCTGATGGTCTGCCCTGGACATCTGCCTAGCTCAAACTGGCAAAGATTCATTCCTACCCATTATAAGGACAAATGGCTCACCACAGAACCACCACTGACATACCACTGATACTGTTACTGTTAAAGTAATAGACTTGAAATGAGCGGTGGGCGAAATTTGAACTTGACAAAAAAGTGGGTAAGAAAAATTGACAGATAAACACTACCAGAAATAAAGGAACACTGATCGTAACCATTAAATACATTACTGACTACACAACATGCAAACATTTTTAAAATGTTTTTAAAAATGCCTTCGGCACCTGTCCCTCATTAATGTACTCATGGACTTCGTTGGGTGATTGGTGTATTTTGTGCACGTGATTGGGTGTTTTTGTATTTAGTTTCCGTATTCCCTCTCCCCCGTGCACGTCTTTGTTTGTGGTTTAATCCCGGTGTTAGTTTGTTTGTTTCGTTCCCCCCTTTCTGTTGGTGTCCCTACACCATTTTTAATAATAAATCCTGTTTTGTTTTTATGCCCGGTGTCTTTGAACTCTCCTTCCGCGCTCAACCACGGTACAACGCTGTGCACAATCCGTGCGCAGGTTGTATCCGTGGGAGTGTTTCATCCAGCGGACCGGTGTGCACAATCTTCTCCGCGTAGCCGTTCCCAGGAAACGCTCACCAGGCGCAAGCGGTGTACGCATTCCCTCCCGCGTAGCCGATCTCCCGGGGAAGAACTCCCCGGCTGCTAACAATAAAGAACTTAAAAACAGAATCGCAGCTATTTCTAATTAAATGAAATTAATTTCTAACATACTTTATAAAAATAAAGTACTATTTTGTACTATTACTTCAATCACAACATGTACAAACAAGGGGCTGAGAAATTGGATTTAAGTTCATGTGACCACTTTGATAATAAAAAATGCTAATTGTGATTTTCAACATGAGCAGTAGCACATCAGTCTGTCAACAGGACAGTCTGCATCATAGTACACAATGCACCCACTATGATTAATGATTTTATATATATATATATATATATATATATATATATATATATATATATATATATATATATATATATATATATATATATATATATATATATATATATACAGTGCATCCGGAAAGTATTCACAGCGCTTCACTTTTTTCCACATTTTGTCACATTACAGCCTTATTTCAAATTGTATTAAATTCATCTCTTTCCTTAAAATTCTACACAAAATACCCCATTATGACCATGTGAAAAAAGTTTTCTTGAGAGTTTTGAAATTTTATTGAAATTAAAAAACAAAGAAATCATATTTACATAAGTATTCACAGCCTTTGCTTAATACTTTGTAGAACCACCTTTGGCAGCAACTACAGCCTCAAGTCTTTTTAAATATGATGCCACAAGCTTAGCACACCTATCTTAAGGCAGTTTTGCCCATTCTTCTTTGCAGTACCTTTGAAGCTCCATCAGGTTGGATGAGAGACATCTGTGCACAGCCATTTTCAGATCTCTCCAGAGATTTTCAATCGGATTCAAGTCTGGGCTCTGGCTGGGCCACTCCAGAACGTTCCCAGAGTGGTCCTGAAGCCACTCCTTTGAGATCTTGGCTGTGTGCTTCGGGTCATTGTCCTGCTGAAAAATGAACCGTCGCCCCAGCCTGAGGTCAAGAGCGCTCTGGAGCAAGTTTTCATCCAGGATGTCTCTGTACATTGCTGCATTCATCTTTCCCTCTATCCTGAATAGTCTGCCAGTTTCTGCTGCTGAAAAAAATCCCCATAGCATGATGCTGCCACAACCATGCTTGACTGTAGGGATGGTATTGGCCTCGTGATGAGCAGTGCCTGGTTTCCTCCAAACATGACGCCTGGCATTCACACCAAATTGTTCAATCTTTGTCTTATCAGACCAGAGAATTTTTTTTCTCATGGTCTGAGAGTCCTTTAGGTGCCTTTTGGCAAATTCCAAACGGGCTGCCTTCTGCCGTTTACTAAGCAGTGGCTTTTGCCTGGCTACTCTGTCATACAGGCTTGATTGGTGGATTGCTGCAGAGATGGTTGTCCCTCTGCAAGGTTCTCCTCTCTCCACGGAGGAACACTGGAGCTCTGACAGAGTAATTATCGGGTTCTTGGTCACCTCCCTGACCAAGGCCCTTCTTCCCCGATCACTCAATTTAGACGGCCGGCCAGCTCTAGGAAGAGTCCTGGTGGTTCCAAACTTCATCCATTTACGAATAATGGTGGTCACTGTGCTCATTGGGACCTTCAAAGCAGCAGAAATTTTTCTGTATCCTTCCCCAGATTTGTGCCTCGAGACAATTTTGTCTTGGAGGTCTACAGACAATTCCTTTGACCTCATGCTTCGACATGCAGTCAACTGTGGGACCTTATATAGACAGGTGTGTGCCTTTCCAAGTAATGTCCAATCAACTGGATTTACCACAGGTGGACTCCATTTAAGCTGTAGAAACATCTCAAGGATGATCAGTGAAAACAGGATGCACCTGAGCTCAATTTTGAGCTTCATGGCGAAGGCTGTGAATACTTATGTAAATGTGATTTCTTAGTTTTTTATTTTTAATAAATTTTCAAAACTGTCAAGAAAACTTTTTTCACATGGTCATAATTCATAATGGGGTATTTTGTGTAGAATTTTGAGGAAAGAGATTAATATAATACAATTTGGAATAAGGCTGTAACGTAAGAAAATGTGGAAAAAGTGAAGCGCTGTGAATAATTTCCGGATGCACTGTGTGTGTGTGTGAATATATATATATATATATATATATATATATATATATATATATATATATATATATATATGTGTGTGTGTGTGTGTGTGTGTGTATAAAAAAAACCTTTGTCAGAATGTTGTGCTGTAAACCTTTTCATTTTCATCATCTCTCTTTAGTTTGACATAAAAGTTGATTTCATGCCATTTATTGGACTTTGAACTAATAAAGGCGTCATGGCCATCATGAATACTAAACACAGTCTACTTCATTAATTTTGTCACTATTTCTTGCCATTGTGTTCATTAAATAGACTAAATATGTCTTGCTTTTGTTTTTCAATAAAACAGCAATAAAAAAAATCCTGGTGCAAGTCTATCCTACTATAAAACCTGTAGTGCTTCAAATTTGCTTTAACATTGCTATGAAACAATGGCATGGAGTACTGTACCTGCTTGTTGAAATCTGCGAATCAGATTCTCCCTCTTGGCTCTCTGCAGGTTAAAGTAGTTGTCCTCCTCATCTGGACTGCTTAGGTAGAGTGGAATGTGCTGGAAGATAAGCACGTGTTGTGCGGAGCTCTGCGTTGCTTTTTGCAGCTGCTTCTCCAGCCAAGCATCCTGAGCCTGTTCCAACTCAGAGCAGCCTGATGCATCAAAGAACAGCTGGGAGTTCAGCACCAAGCACATCACACCCCCCACCCAAAAACTGAAGTAGTCATCACCCCAGGCACGGCAAAAGTTCTCTACAGTGTCCAACGTTGGTGTGTTGCCCAGATCATGGTTACCGCTGACAAACACAAGTGGGATACCGGGATCAATGGCCTGCAGAGCGTCTTTTAGGTCCCTCTCCTGCTCCTCCCTGAATTTCTGACCTAAGAAGGACAAAGCATATATAATGAGTGAACTCCACAAACAAATTAATAACATTGTTATAAACAAGTTAAAGTTTACAAGCTTTACATTGTTTCAAGCATCAAACGCCCAACTAACAAGAAAAAAACCTCTCAGTTGATTTTAGAAGAAATCTTGAAAGGCTGAGTGGGAGACTCCTTGAGCTGCCGGGCAGAATCAACAGTACAGAACAATAACATACAAATTGTGTAATAATCAAAAGTACTTTTTCCAAAATTAAACAAATTCAAATTTTGGCAAAGTTAACAAACCTGCACTAAAAAAACCCATTTAATTTTTACAATAGTAAATTAAATACTATGTACTGCCTCCATTTAAATAAAACAGTACTTCACATTTTTTCTATAACATAAATAGTTTCAAGCTATTTTATAATCAATTCACTAACAAAATCCATCCATCCATTATCTTCCGCTTGTCCGGGGTTCGGGTCGCGGGGGCAGCAACCGAAGTAGGGAGACCCGGACCTCCCTCGCCACAGCCACCTCCACCAGCTCGAGTGGGGGAACGCCGAAGCTGAGAGATATAATCCCTCCAGCGTGTCCTGGGTCTTTCCCTGGGTCTCCTTCCAGCTGGACTTGCCTGGAACACCTCCCTAGGAAGGCGCCCAGGAGGCATCCTTACCAGATGCCAGAACCACCTCAACTGGCTCCTTTCGATGCGGAGGAGTAGCGGCACCACTCCGAGTTTCTCCCGGATGACCGAGCTTCTCACCCTATCTCTAAGGGAGAGCCCAGCCACCCTGTGGAGAAAACCCATTTTGGCCGCTTGTATTCGTGATCTTGCTCTTTCGGTCATTACCCAAACTCATGACCATAGGTGAGGGTTGGAACGTAGATTGACTGGTAAATCAAAAGCCTTGCCTTGTGGCTCAGCTCCTTCTTTACCACAACAGACCAGTATAGGGTCCGCATCACTGCTGACCCCGCGCTGATCCATCTGTCAATCTCACGCTCCATCTTACCATCACTCGTGAACAAGACCCGAGATACTTAAACTCCTCCACTTGAGGCAAGATCTGATCCCTGACCCAGAGAGAACTCTCTACCCTTTTCCGACCATGGCCTCAGATTTATAGAGACCATGGCCTCAGATTTGGAGGTGCTGATTTTCATCCCAGCCGCTTCACACTCGGCTGCAAACCGATCCAGTAAGAGCTGAAGTTTGAAGCTCCTGCTTCGCAAATACAGGGACTAAATGGCCCGTAGTAAGGAGCCATGTACCCCATACTAATAAAGCACCTCCCACAAAATACCCAGAGGGACACAGTTAAAAGCCTTCTCCAGATCCACAAAGCACATGTAGACTGGTTGGGTGAACGTCACTTTCCAAGGTCTCACAAAAAAAAAAATATGAAGTGTCACTTAATTCGTCTTTAAATGGATTTTACTATACAGTTGGAGGTAGAAAGAAAATATTAAGAAAAGCCAACTCCAGCTTCATGAAAAATACATTGTTTAGTTTTAGACAGTAAAGCTGCTGTAATGTAAAGTGAAAGCTATGTACAACAGCACTGATAGTAGGCTCGTTAATTAGCATATATGAACATAAATAAACACATAAGCAGTTTATCAGTTCTTGTCAGAGTCAGTGTTGTGGCTGCGCTTTCCCTGTACTTTCTCTGGAAGTCTCAGGAGACTTAATGATTTTTGCCAATCTAAATAATTGAGGTATTTTTAACTTGCATATTTTCTTGCTTTACCCATTTGCGTCACTCACAGCTTTCCTATGATTAGTTCTGTCCACATGCTTTGTGGTATTTGCATTTTAGGTTACAACACGACTGTTATGGTTTCACACTGCATTCGGTTAAAACACAGCATTAGGTGCAAATGCAACGTGCATCAGACTAAACTTTGACACCTTGTCGAGTATATTAGTGCTTTAGTTAAACGGTGCTGCTGCTGCATCCACCTTTGCTTATTCCAAGGACATTGACCTTATGTGCTACTATTATCACTGCCTTAAAGAGCTTATGAAAAAGGAAAAAACCTGTTACACGGTTGCACAACATAATAACAGCAGTAAGGACCTTTTTTATTATTTTAAGGACTGGCTTTACCATTTGAGCTACTGTCTTTGCATAATTACTATGGCATGATGATGTCATATCATTTAACTTGTGGTATTTTATTTTATTTATGCTTCCATCACATCTGTAATGCTGTAATGATTTCAGAGAGCTTATTATTTATTAATAATTTGATTCTACACAATATCTAAATGATGAATTACTCAATCATCACCAATACATATATAGTGGTCTTAAATATCTGTTAAAATGAATGCCTAAATATAGTCTAAATATAGTGCCTGAAACATTCTCCCCTGGATGGGCATAGGGAGTCCCCCGCGACACTAGTACAGGATAAAGTGGAAGATAATGGATGGATGGATGAAGTCTCCATTATTCCATTGCTGATTTACAAAGGACCGGTTATGCTAATCTAACTGCTGTTTTAGCTGACATTTCAAATTCTATATGGACCCAAAAAGGATTTAATGAATTTTAAGTACACACACAACATGCATGTTAATTAAAGTTTATTATGATGTGACATAGAGCTCAGTGGGGAAAAAAAAAGTAAATAAATCGATTAAAATAAATACATTTTTTTAAGGACCCACTGAAGTCACATAAGAGGAGGAAGAAGAAGGTGAAATGAATGGCTTGTGCTAAACAGGTTTAAGGAAATACAACCTCGAAGACCATTCCTAATTTAATGTTTTGCGAAATTGGTAGATTGAGGTCCATTTATTTATTTATTTATTTATTTAGATAAATGCCACTTCAACAAATTAATCTCTTTTCCATCCATGACAAACCCCAAAGAACCTTACAAAAAGATTTTCCAGAAGAGATCTCTAACAGTTTAACAGACAGAACACATCTCTCTCTGATCCTTTCCACCAAACTCTGCGGAAGACTTTATATTCTATCCACAGGAAGCCTTCACACACAAAATGGTTTTACTGAAAATTCTATTAATTTTGCTTTTCCACCTCTAGATTCTTGATGCCTTTTTAGTGCACAGACATCAGGTCTAATAATCTCCCAATTCAAGGCAGCCATCTGATAGCCAACAGCAGTTTTTGACAGATAACCCTGGATGGATATTACAGAATGATCTATCAATTGTGAAGCACTATACTGCACTAACCCACCTCTGCCTGTTGTTCAGATAGCAGATTGTTTGAAAACACAGTATGAATTTAAGGTGTGCTGTATTGTGATTAGTAAATGGATAAAACTGGGATGTTGAATGTTCATGCATTTAAAATTTACCTATTAAATTATATTGATTCAAATTGAAATTTTAATCAAGATTCGAAAATCTACAAAAGTTTATTTATTCATTCATTCATTTATGTATTAACAGTCCAAGTGATTTATTCTAATTAAGACTGCAGGGGATGCTAGACACAGGAAGAAACTCTGGACAGATTACAAAATTTCTGTTATGATTTTCTGTTTAAAAACTTTGATAGTAATTATGTTATTTTGACTGCATTAGTGAAGTGTTCCTTGATGTTATAGGAATGTTGTCTTCTGCTGCTATTATGCACTCTAAAACAAATTTGATTGGGTCTTGATGAAGTTGGGGACTTTATTTGAACTCCTCCTTGGCGAAGGTTTAAAATGTATACTAATGGGATTTAGTCAGATTCTATCATGCAGTTCGTTATTAGATTAATTTCTCTTTAGTTTATTAGGAAGTGATAAGTGAATGCCTCCACAGTCATTCAGAATCTAACAGAAGAAGGAGATAATGTTTGATTGGTGGTTTAGGCTGCACTTGGATTTGGTATGTATTGGTATGATAGTTTCCCCAGATAAAGTTATGGCTATTTAAGTCTTCTATGACTAGTGTGGGGGTTTGACATATTTAACTAAAATGGCAGCGCTGCCAGATGCAGCTGCATTTTTTAAGTAGCCATTTAAGAAAGGTGCAGAGTACAGAGGTAGAAGGGTGTCCTGCAAATAAAAACCAGTGCGTTTAAGGACATTGCAAGATGTTAAGGTTTAATGAGATTTGCTCTTAATCCTTTGCAGTTTTTCTGGATTATATTATTAGTTTTTGTTAGGTTGGTAGGGTGTAAATCTGAGATTTGGTCTTTCTTTTACAAACATTTGACGAGGCAAGGTAAAATGTCATCCATTTTTTACATGATTGTGAGGGATCGATTTGGTAGATTTAGCCTCATTTGCATTCGGTCATGAGGTGGGAATTTAGCTCCTGAGGCTGACAATGTCTCATGGGTTTGGCACTGTAAGTGAACTTAAGTGTTTTTATTGAGGGTAAGACTTTTGCTATTTAGGGTTTGTCCTTAGTGAGTCATGTGTTTTAGCATTCAGTGGATCAGCTGGTTTGGGGGAATGAAGCATATGATTAGGGGCAAAGGGAATGTGATTTCTACCACATGGATATGGGATTTGTTTTGTAAATTGTTTTATATGCTGGATTTCTATTACTTTTATTTACATGAGGCATTCCTAGGAGTCTGCGTTATGATTACCCCCTACAGCTATGAGAGCTTGGTGTTTGTTTACAGTTTGTCTCATGGTTTTTCTTCTCTGCAGTTGTTACAGACTGATATTTGTTTGCAGTGAGCTAATATGTCTGAATTTATAGGTAGCTGAAACGGTGTGGGCTGAGGCTGTATCTCTGTTGTAACTCTCATGTAGCTTAGTTACCAAAATTTGGGGGTGGGTTGGTCTGTGTTAAGGACGATATGTAGTTAGTTCGGTCTGGTTTTCTGAATAATACTGGGTTTACATTTGTGACTTCTTGCTTTGAGAGAGCTCTCGTTGCTATTTCTAGTTCAATTATTTTCCAATTGAGGTTTTGTATAGTAGAATCCATATTTGTTAGTAGAAATGTTTCATCTCTACTCCCCACTCACCTCAGCGCCCAACAAGGGGACAGAAGATATCCAGCCAATGAATAGCAAAGACCCAGAATTTCTATACTCATGCAAACATTAGATGGGGTATTGATGCTCAAAAGGCCTTTTAGCCAACGCCTTCTGGGTAACTCTTGAAAATATAATGCAGAACACGTCTTCACCTGCAGGTTGATTGAAGCGGGCCCCTTTAAACTACTATCTTTGTGAAGTAGTAGCCAAACCAGTGGGTCTGGGAAATAACAGCAAGCACCAACTTCTCAAATGATAGTGTCTCCACAGACACACATTGCACCTCCAGATAAATGCGGTGCCCAATTTGTCACCTTTTATGAACGGCAAGGGGGTGCTATGTATCTATTATACCCTGAATTCAAATGGGGTTGATTTGTCAAAACAAGATGTAAATAACAATGTAATCATCACATTAATATGACTAGAAATACACTTAAATAAAGATACATTTTTTTAAAAACTCACTGCTGTTAAAATAAAAAAAAAAGTTATTTTATTAAAAAATTGGGTTTTGGCCTAGTACACTCTTTCAAATACCTCAAGAACACAGGCCATTAAAAGACAAATTCAGGACTGTTCCCAACTTCATGCTTGACCAGCAGAATGACAACACCATTTCCTCTGAGCATGTCAGAGAGTAACAAAGAGGAAATGTCAGATGAGTGCAGCTGATTTCTAGAATGTTAAAAGAAGCAGCATGATGGATGGTCCAACTCTTAGTATAAAAGCAAATCATTCAAAGTATTCCAAAGCGTGACAGGAGACCCAGGTGTTCTTATGCACCCCTCTTACATTTTTACCAACATGAAGCATATGTACATTCCCCACAATCATTTTCAAGGTTACACTATCATGCAAATTAACTTAATGTCACACTGAAATAAAAAAGCATTTGTTCTGAAAAATAATTTAGATTACATGAATAACAAATGCAAATGTTCTACAATTTTCTCAACACTCCATTTAACACTTCTACTACATCATGCCTTTGATGTATACTGTGGCATCATTTTATAATGTTGGAAAACAGAGCAAGAAAATTAAGCCCATTTCCCCTAGAGAATAGCCCCAGAACATCCCCTGTTCAACTTCTACATCTTCTACTTGTTGGATTATCTTAAGGGTTTTCTTTGGGCTTTAGCTTAGTGGGACTAAAATAACAATGAGGCTAAATCTATATTTTGTGTTCAGTAAATGTTCTGAATACATATTTTGTATGATTCTCCTGCTGGAAGTTCAAGTAACAATCCTGTATTCAGCGTTAACACAATCATGGCATTTTACTCGAAATATTTTATTACAAATCACAAAAGATGGAGGGCACTTTTTCAAAAAAATATTCCTTCAGTGAACTCTGACCCAGTAAAAGCACATACTATGATGTTCATCAAAACCCATTCAATTGGCTTTTTAGTGCAGCTGCAACAATCTAGCAAATTAGACGAATGCTGTGATAATAGGGTTGTGGTGTGAGGTTCCTTGCAGTCAACTGGCAAGGTTACATGAATCTTTTCATTTTCTCCACCTGTGAGACTACAGAGCAGAGAAGACGAGAGGGCTGACAAAAAAGCCAATTTTCAAAAAAGCTTTAACTACCTGGTCTTTTCATCATGAAAGAAATGCCTATTTTCATAGGCATTTCTTTCATAACACTCCCAGATTGGTATTTAGTTTCAAACAAAGAAACAGGGGAAATAAAGGATTACAGGCTAGTAGTCACATTGGAATACAAACTATTTGACTATACCAAATTATTAAAGTACTAAAGTACTTACTAATTACTTAATACTAAATTAAAGTAAATTCACAAATCTGAAAAAATGAAAATGCAGATAAAAAGAAAAGAGCTTTTTCAGTTTGTCAACAAATGCATGAGAAAATGATTGTAATGTGTAAAAACATGTACCTAAAAAAACATTTAATAACACCTGAAAGACTAAATTGGTATCCTTACTGACAAATTACTGACAAATTGTGGTGAGAAAAAAATATATTACAGTGGTAAATTATATTAGAGTGGTAAACTTTTTTTTGGAATGTGTTGCAGACCTGAAATGCAGGATAAATTAAATGAAGATGAAGTGTAATGAAAAGCAGTTGACCAGACAAAACATTAAATATCTCAGGTTTATACTGTCTGCAATGAAATAAAGTGTGAAAACTGCCGCCTATGTAGAGCAGGTGAGGTTGGGATGCAAAAAAAGGTTTAATTGCAGAAGACACCAGGGAACAAAATACAGTCCACCTAGGAAATTATGAAAAGTACAGACAAGAAAGGGGACAAAACATTTTCTTTGACACCAATTCGTGAGAGAGCAGCCAGATGAATCTTACTGAATCTGTTTAATCAAGAGTAACTACACTCACTGTGAACTTTAATATGAACGGCACAACAGCATTATCATGTAATTATCATGTCTAATCACATGGCGGTAGTACAATGACTAAATCTTTGAATCCAGAGATTATGCAGTGGTCACTGAGGGAAATGCAGAGATTTACTCTCTGAATGAAACACAAATATATTGTAGAACTATGAACATGCAGGTATTTACAACTGAAAATTAATAACAGCAGAAAACCCATGTGGTCATGTACACAGAAATGTGTCAGAGGTTAGAGTTGACATATAGCTACTGTATCTAAGATAACCACTTAACAGAAATGAAAAAAAAATCATCTCTAAATGTGAAGCATGACCAAACGCTAAGGTTGTTTTAGTTTGGTGTAGGGTGTGTCCAAGTGCTCATTTATACTTCTACTTATATACTTATACTATATCATTTTGTAACACATTTAATTTTTTTTTTTTGTATTTGGCTTTGGCCAAAAATGTTAATTTCAGCGTACCCTTATGAATTATTTAACCTAAATATCAAAGGGTCTCAGGAAAATCTAAATTCTAAATTAATTTTGCAGCATGAAAAAAACCTGGCAGTTAAAACATAAAAAAATCTAATGAAATAAAACTATTTTTAATCCTAATACAAGGAAGAACAAGGAATCCCACATCATACCCCCTCTCTGTACACTGATATTAACATCAAGCCAATCTGGAGTTGCAGAGAAATACGAAAGCAGAGTGGAGAATTGAGTCAACATCTAAAGAACTGTACCAAATTCTAGAGACTTGAAACATTCTACCAGGCTAAATTCCTATAATTTTTACATCTGAAAATCCCCCAAAAATGTTAACTATACTTTTTTTTTTTACAAGTTTAATAAAAAAAAAAACTAAAAAAAACATGCATTACATCATTTCCAAACTTGTGACATTTGCACAGTGCAGATTTTTTGTGGTGTTTAAATAAATTCATAGTGCATAGTAAATATATATTTAGAATATATTGAAAAATAGAGGCTGTAACATCCTTCTTGAAATAATGCAAAAGAAAAAGAAGATTTTAAAGAGGCAGTTTTTTTACTTTAGCATTGAGATTTAAACTGTAAAGAGAACTAAACACATCTACATGGGGTACAGACTGCATTAGGGCTTATTTCAGATCACCAAATAAAATTCAGGGTTTTGACAGAGGGCCATTTCCATTTCGTATGGGAGCTTTGGACTATGATTCAACTATAAACCAGCTCTGATTTTATTTGAATTGACCTTATGATCTTACCTGGCATAGAATGAACCAAATCACCACACAACACAACAAAGCGTGGTTGAGGCTCCAGTTTGTTAATTGCCTTTATGGCCTGCTTGGTGAGCTGCACCTCCTCTGCCCACTCATCTCCTCCTCCATCAGGATCTCCTACCTGCCATGCCTTCATAAGCCCTAGCTGTGGGTCAGCAGCTTGAATGAAGCAAAATGGCCCACGCCACTCTCTCTCTTCATCTGTTAAAGAGAGATTGTTGTATCAGCTGCAGCACTTCACAGCCACTCAATAAAGGACTTAAACAATTAAACTGTATCTATGGATGTCAACATTTGCATGTCAAATTGTTTTACATAATCTGATATTGCATAACACTTAAGCAAAGCACTTTCAAATAATTATAAATCGCTTTGTCTTTATTCAGAGGATGCTTCATTCATTCTTTTGCTAAAGAAAAAAAAAAACAGCAAATCCCACTCGGTTAAAGATTTAAGCATTTATCTTTTAGTGTCTATCTATCATTATTTTCTTCCCAAATAGGACATCCCTTACTAAGCTTGGCAGTAAGAAAAGTTGAAATCCCCTACAATGAACGCAACAACATATCTTTATAGATGTTTTTATAAACATGTCATATTTATTTGGCAAGAAACACTTGGCACAGATTTAGTAAAGATAAAAGGACACATGCACATGATAAATCACAAATAAATAAAAAGACCTAAAAAAAATAGTTATACAACCAAATTAAAAAGACAGATCAATTTAAATCAGTCATCAAAATAAAGAAATTTAAACTGCTGTTAAAAAATACTAAATGCTTAACACAATACATATAATAACAAATTGGTTATAAATAACATAATTTGACGTATCAATTTAAATAAAGTTTAAATTGATATTTTTTCACATGGCTGCAACTCTATTTATATTTTACAAGCAGAACCCTTATGCTTTGAAACATTTAAAACTAATTATTTGAACCCTGTTATTGGGAGCATTTGTTCATTTAGTTTACAGCATCTTAAAAAAGTACATTATAGTTACTTTCAGACCATGAAAAATAAAGTTATCAAAATGATTTGGTTATTATTTAAAATGAAAGAAAAAATGTAACCTTATGTAACACATGGTAAAGCTATTATAGATAAATACAACCATCTGTTTTTTCATACAGTCCTTACACAAGGTTACCACCTCTGATGTATTTTTTTTTACTTTTACAACAGTAAATGTAAAAGTTATTATTCTCATAATTTGCATTACAACATTTGGGTAATATAATAACAATTTAAATGTAAATCTGAACCGATTACTTATTAATTCATTATTTGAACCGAATTTGTGTCAAAAGGAGTGATGGGAAATATGTCAGCACTCACGGGTTAGAATGCAGGAAAACACAATATTTAGGTCGCCAATTCTTTGCAGAATAGCCAAACAAATTTACTCACACATATGATTAGGGGCAAGTAGTATCCACAATTTACCTACTATAATCTTTTTAGACTGTATCAGGAATCTGGACCTCCTGAAGAAAACCAATTCAGAGACAGTATGGACCCCAAACTTGTCCTCCCTGATCTAAAATCAAAACTATGTCACTGTGCCACTCACAAAATTAATGGCACTTGGATAATTGTTTAATCTTCCACAATATTTATGTCCTTCATGTCCTAAAAAACATTAACATTTTAAACAATGATTAACTTAAACATCTTACTTTTTTAATGTATTTTAAGTTCATGTGTACAGCAAGAATTTCAAAAAATTAAAAGAGTTAAGATATTAATTTCTTGTCTGTCATAAATCTATTATTTACCTAAACAGGTAATCTTTATACACCACTTTTAGCAAACACATAAATCTTTAATGAGTCAGTGTGATAGATATGATTTCAGACAGTGCTTTTGTGCAGAGGCTTATGAAAAATTAGATAATTGCATTTTTTTTTACCTGTAAACACATGAAAAGAGCATGTGAGAAACTGAGAGCTGATTAAGATAGCAAACAGTGAGAACACACAAAACCAGATTAACTGTCTCTCTGCATGTGTTTAACAATGCATGAAAGCAAAGACGTATTAGGTAAATATTTTACTATATACCAAATAGACCTTTAGCCCCAATAAGGAACGAGTTTAGGAGTTGATTTGTCCTGTATAGATATTTAAAGAATCTTACACAACTCAATTGAAAGGTTTTTATTAAAGGTATAAAGCAATAAAGATTGGCATTGTTTGGATTCTTGCAACATGTACTTTGACCTTTATGTAACTGCTGGAAAGTTATTGCTTCCATGCTATGGAGCTAAATTAAAAAAGCTAGTAAATAAATAAATCTGTAAAATTTGCACAACTTTGATAAAAATACAAACAGAAAACATACTACAAACACATATTAGAAATCTTTCACTGTTTGGTTTCAGGACATACAGTAGTAATAAAGCCCATCAAAGTTCTTTGTAATAAAAAAACGTTTTATGCTGCTAAGTTATTGACATTCAGTTCACAAACTCGAAAATCAGCATCATTACAGAACTACCATGTCAAAAATCTTATAACACACATTCATATTTATGTATTCTTATATCTCAAGATGGCTGAGGGGTTTTAAGCTTTAATATATTTATTGCATTTGGTTTGCTAAAACAAATATCGTTTACCCCTGTGAAATACACAGGATAGCGACAAAACCTGAATGACTTTAGATTCTTTATGACTTTTCATTTGTTCGATGTTTGGAAAGTTAACACACGGATGAAAAATGCTGACTCGGTTAAAACTGAAAAGTCGATGTTCTGCCTAGGTTTCAATAAAGTTTGTTTGCTTTATTCGCTACATTAATGTTTCTTACACCTTAAGGTTTTGGGAATAAAAGTCTGATAGTGTTGCTTCTAATGTTTTAGTTAAACGACAGACAGGACAGCAGCTGTACACGGTTGTGTTTACAATCCAGACTGTCTGTAATAAGCACGCTGTACATACAGGTTCCAGGTACATAACAGTAGACTTATTTGAGTGCGGTACCTTCAGTTAAACCTCTATAGATCCGTTCTGTTGCTCTTAGAAACATGTCCTTGTACACCGCCATGCGGAAGCACTGTACACTCAAACTGTCTGAGGTTAATCAGATCACTGTATGCAACTGCTCATGTCTGAGCCGCAAATCGATGCCATCGACAATCTATTAACCAAATGCTACATAAAGCACTTCTACTTTGTAACTTTATGTTAAAATTTAAAGATTAAAGATAATTTAAAGAGAGTTTAAAGACAAATTACAGAAACATGCAGTGGTCACGTTTGTTTTAATCGTAGCAAAGTGTCACGTGCTCTCGTTTAACTTGATCCAGGTTCTTGTGTGTGGGATCGAATTGAGTCAAATTCATTTACATGAACCGGGTTGTTTCGATTCGATGAAGCAAGGAAAACGGACTCGCTTCAGAGAATCGACGATTCACACGTCATCAAATACCAACAGTAATAGAATGACATCATTTTACTCACATTACACCCATATCAGTCTGCATTACAGTTTAAACTATTTAAATGAATATAAAAAAATCTTTTAATCCACCACTAAGTATTTCGGTAAATCGTAAAAAACAAAAATGTGGGGTTATAAGCACGATTTAAAGCGTTTTTTTTTCTTCCATGTCACTTTATTGGCTCCGTATGAATCAAACTTGTTGGTTTGTAATGTTTTAGTAATTAATTCATTATCTTCCGCTTTATCCTACATTAGGGTCACGCGGGGGGGGGGGGCATGCCCTTCATGTCTCAGGCGCTGGGCAGATACACCCAGGACAGGGCACCAATCCATCGCTGGGCACACACTCACTCACACAAACACACTCTATATGGGACACGGGGAGAACATGAAAACGCCACCCAGATTGGGATTCAAACCGGGAATCCCTAGTGCTGAGAGGCGAATGTGCTAACCACTAAGCCACCGTGCCTCTCCGTTTTAGTATTTATAATTTTTTACAACACTAAATAATCAGGACAGTTGGAAAATTGATAGGAACACCAAAAACTAAGCTATTAAGAAATACTAAGAATAACCTTAATGTGAAAAAAAACATATTTGAATTCTTTTTTAAGGATCACTGCTGTAAAATGCTAAATCAGAAAATGCAATTTTGCCTCTTTAAAACCCCAATATGTACCTCATTGCAAATGTCACATTTAAACATATCAATTCAGATATGTGATTGCACTGATGGACTCACACAATAAGTAATGCTGGCATTTGCACATTTATGTAATAAAATTTCAGATGGTTCATTATATCTTTTGCATAAAAACTGTTGTCTTTGAAATTTGAAACAATCAAAATAATGTTTAAGATCAGCACAATCCAAAAGGAATCAATAGATGTGTTTTTGCTGTATTTTTGGGGGGTTGGAGGGTGGGGATTAAGCTTTACAAACCCTGTATTGACTGGGTCACCTAGTCTGTATTAGTTTGAAACTCCATCTTTCTTGGAACCTGCTTGTTTAGTCACACTTACTTTTTAATCTCCAACCGTCTGGAAAAATGTACAAAAGCATTTGAGCCTCTTATATTAGAATGACTAACAGTTTCCAAGCCATCAGACACTTTAACAATCAGAGTCTGGTCCAAACACACACTACCTCAAAGGAGGCTGAACCAATCAGCTGCTTATAAACACACTTTTAAATAACTGAACCTTATTGCCCTCAATACTTGAACAAAAAAATGTACTTTATTGTTCCCCATACCCATCCAGAGGAAAATGTTTCAGGTGCTGGGCAGATACACTCAGGACAGGGCACCAATCCATTGCTGGGCACACACTCACTCACACAGACACACACATAAACACACTCTATATGGGGCAATTTGAAGAATTCAATTGACCTTGATCCTTGTTTTTGGACTGTGGGAGGAAACCGGAGAACACGAAGGAAACCCACGCGGACACGGGGAGAACATGAAAACTCCACCCAGGTTGGGATTCGAACCGGGAATCCTGAGCGCTGAGAGGCGAACGTGCTAACCACTAAGCCACTGTGCCGCCCTATATTGATAATATTGATTAATATAATTATATTGTAATATAATTATATTGATTAATTAACTTATAGTTACAGTTATTTCTTTGTTCAGAGGTGACACCTGGTAATAATTCAAAGACTTTTGCCATTCACAGATAATAATGCTGAATTATTTTCTTTAATAAATAAATGATCAAGTCTTATATTTTAACTTATTTATTGTTATATCTTTTTTAGGACTTGATGGAAAACTAATGAAGCTTTAGGTTAAATGTATGCGTTGATAACAATTATTTTAAAGGGTTCTAGAATCACTGTGTATTTGTATACTTGTATTTGTATTCACTGTGTATCAACACTTGAATTTTTCTGCTTTTTAATTGATGTTCAAACAGTAGGTTGTGTTGTCAAAAGCTGTTTATGATATTAGTGTGACAATACTGTATGTTGTGATAGTTTACTCTTACTTAGTACACAAGTGATATATTTCTTCATCACTTTTTTAATGCTAAATGTTTTTTTTAAATGTCTCTCACTACTTTTTCCTTGTTTTTCTATTTCAAAATGCAATACTTGGCGGCACAGTGGCTTAGTGGTTAGCACATTCGCCTCTCAGCGCTAGGAATTCCCGGTTTGAATCCCCATCTGGGTGGAGTTTCCATGTTCTCCCCGTGTCTGCGTGGGTTTCCTCCGGGTTCTCCGGTTTCCTCCCACAGTCCAAAAACATGGATCAAGTTAAATAAATTCTCAAAATTGCCCCATTTAGAGTGTGTCTGTGTGAGTGAGTGTGTGCCCAGCGATGGATTGGCGCCCTGTCCTGGGTCTATCTGCCCAGCGCCTGAGACGTTCTCCCCTGGATGGGCATGGGGAACCCCACCGCGACCCTAATAGAGGATAAGCGATAAGGAGATAATGAATGAATGAAAATGCAATACTTTTATCCAATAAACAGCTCTTTTTACATGATTTTTTTGAATCAACAAATTTCGTATTTTAGTATGTAAATTTCAAGGGTAAAACCAAGAGTAAACATTCAAACATATTTAATGGACTTGCTTGGAAATCAAGAAATATGGTTTAGTCACATGTTAGTCACAATATTTTTTGCTTGACTAAAATGTGTGCTTTTATATAAAATATGCAATATGTTCACCATTTTTTTTTTAGCTTTGACAACTTTACCTATCTATGCTTGCAAAAATATTTAGGAGTTTTCGGTGTTGGCCTTTGGAGTACTTTGGAAAATCATTACAACTTAACACCCTAAAAAAAACCTGCTGCAAAGAGACAGCTATATAATAATTTTGACAATAGAACCATTTTTTTATTGTTGCCATCAAAAATTGCATATTTGCAAAGGTACTATAAATGTGGAAGGATTTTAAAAAGACATATGCTTCTGTTAAGACAATGTGTTTTCCCAGGTAATCCAGTCTATTTCAGAATTTGTAACAGCATGGTTTAATAAATAAAGAGTATGTGTTTAACTGTTTTGCCTGAAGTCCAAACCAATTTTGTAATAAAAAGCATAGCACTTCAAGAAGAGGAGAATCAAACAAACAGTGACCATGGATTGTTAAGCAGCTGAAATCTTGTATACAGCAAAAATCGACAAACCATGCACAAACCATGCAGTGTTGAATTATGTATTTTCCAGGGTGTGAAAGTTGCCAGTTGAAGCTTAGTGAATATAAAAGCATTGCTACTGAAGGTCTTCAGGAAAGTCCAGCTGTAATAACAGTCACTATTTTTGTAATATGTGAGACAATGAAAAAGAAGTGTAAGCAACCGAATACAGACAGCAACTTCTTAGTTTTTCTAGATCTTGGAACCTTGTTTTTTGTTCATGGGACTGAGTGATTACACTGATTAGCTTTCACAACCTGTGCACTATTTCTGCACTCTGCCCCACTGCCACATGCCAGACGCTGTTAGTACTAAACAGAGACTTTTCATTTAGCACCAGTGACATTAGAATATATACAGTATATAGAATATACAGTATATATATATGAGGTATATATATGAGGTATATATATGAGGTATATATATATATATTTATTACTGTTTATAGTCAAAATACAACAACAAATATTTGTACAATAGTTTAATTTACAGTATTTTTTTTTTGTTATTAGTACCAAGCACATTGTTAGATTCTGCTTGTTCTTCCCCGGGAGATCGGCTACGCGGGAGGAATGCGTACGCCACTTGCGTCTTATGAGCGTTTCCCAGGAATCGACTACGCGGGAAAGAATGCGTACACCGGTCCGTCGGGTAAAACGCTCCCACGGATACAACCTGCGCAGGAGTAATGCGCAGCGCCGCATCGTGGTTGAGTGCAGAAGGAGAGTTCAGAGACACTGGGCATAAACACGAACGGAGATTTATTATTAAAAATGGTGTAGGGACACCAACAGAAAAGGTGAAAACGAAATGAACAAACTAACACCGAGATAATACTGAAATAAAGACGTGCACGGGGGAGAGGGAATACAGAAACTAAATACAAAAAACACCCAGTCACGTGCACAAAATAAACCAATCACCCAACGGAGACAATGAGTACATTAATGAGGGACAGGTACCCCAGGCACCTGTGACACACATCTGTAAGTCTTAGGCAATTAATCATAAAACAAAATCATTACAATATTTTCATGCTTTTAGTGTTTAGTGTTAAAAAATATTAAATTACACTTTGAAATTGACCTTTCCAAAATTCTGAATTATTTTAGTTATTATTATTAGGAATATCTTTCAGCACTCATGTAATAAGTTTTTTCATTTTCATTTTATATGGTGTTTACTTTTAAATGTACAAAAAATATATAGTTGTGAAATTTTGTACAAAAAATTTAAAAGAAATAAATAAAGAAAAAATGCAATTCTGCCACAAGGAAAAAAAGAACTGAAAACAGGTTGGTGCTAAAAACAGGAACCAAGATTGCGTAAATAAAGTAAACATAACATGAATCACAAATATTTAACAAAAAAGAATGATGAAAATAGGAACCAAGAAGGTGTAAATAAAATAGACATAGGGAAAAATGTAAATGCCCTTATGGATGCCGTCAGGAACAGAAATGCCCTCTGGGCACAAATGGAAATGCTCTCTGGGGTGCCAGCTGGAAGAGGTACACCCTCTGGGGTGCCAGAGAAAATCGAAATGCCATGTTGGGTGCTGGCAGAAACACAAACACTCTATGGGGTGCAAGCGAGAACTGGAATGCCCTCTAGATTGCTAAAAAGAATAGGTGCCAGCACAAATGGAAACTCCTTCTAGGGTGCCAGCAAGAACATAAACACCCTTTGGGGTACTGGCACGAACAGGAGAGACAAAGTCAGACAGACATTCTGCACACAAAGGTTCAGACAGACACTCACCACAGACATGTTCCAAAATGCTAAGAGGGCAGGTGAACTAGACACACTGACATTATTCAAATCTAAACATCTAAAATGCTTAAGACTAACTTAAACTGAAATGAACACTACAATTTCAAAATAATAAATGATGCAGAAACCCACAGGATGAAACCAAAATCCTGAGTCAGTGTTACTATCTCTGAAGGAGCCAAAAGGTCTGAAGTGGTAAGGAACCTGGGAAATGCCACAGTCATAAAATAATGTTACAAAACAGAATGGGAGCCTGGGAACTAACAACACAAAACACAAAAGTTTACAACAGTAAAAATAACAATGCATTCAAAAAATAAGAAGATTTTATAGGAGAGCCACGACACAAAACCTAAAGAATAATGAACCGTGAAGCATAAAACGCACCATAAAACACAAAGGGGGGAAACCAGAAAAAGAGTTAAAAGTGCCAAAAAGAGGAAAGTACAAAGAGGCTACCATTAACTGTAAACCAGCAGAGTGAAACTAGAAGTGGCTGAGTGCAATCTAAGCTGTATGTGCTGAACAGAGCATAAAGAGTGTGACATGCATAGACTATAAATAAGAGCCTAAATGAAAGAAACTTTCATTTGGCTTAAGGAATCAACAACCAACCATAACACAGAAGCATAACAATGAACAGGTGAGTAAAACAAGGCATAGTAATTAAATAAACATATGATCTCAATTAGATAACTAACCAAAAATATATTGATGCAAACAATGCACTAAACAGAAAAAGACAAAGAGTAAACAAAAACCCAGGATTATTGTCTAGTAGTTCCTAGGTCTAGTTATGTAGGCTTAACTTTAAATGTTTTCTTACAAATTTACACGTCATGCCTTATGTTTAATCTATGTATGAATAAATTACGGTGTATGTTCAAGTCTCAACATAAAAGCGCACCTCGTCTCATAATCTTCAGCATAATCCTTTACATGGAACTAGGGTCATGGGGAGGGGGGGTTACCAATGCCCATACAGGGGAGAATTTTTTGAGCGCTGGGCAGAAGTACCCAGGACAGAGGGCCAATCCATCACTGGGCACTATTAGGGGGCAATTTTGATTGAGCAGCCAATTCACCTTGAATCCATGTTTTTAAAATGTGCGACGAAATCAGAGAACCCAGAGAAAACCCACATGGACATGTGAAGAACATGAAAACTTCACCCAGATTAGGATTTCAATTTATATCCCCAGCCAGAGAGGCGGATGTGCTAACCACTGCACCAAAGTGCCACTTAATAATTTTTCTTTGAATAAAATAAATATTTAAATAATCTATATTATGATGTAGTTTGGTTAATGAAACATCAGTCAAATTACTTAAGTAAAATTTTAAGTGTGTTTTGGGTCCAAAAATTTGGTTTACAGTTTGAAAGTTCTAAATGTCACACGTAATGTAAAAGTTTAAGAGAAAAACACCGGCGCATATAGAAGCTGTCTATTCCCTTAAAAGCATCAATGTTGCTGATATACAGTAAATGGTAAAAATAGCAGAGCACATAGAAATCTCTGTGGGGACACCCAGTGTTTCTCATAAAAGGCAATTTAGAAAGATAATAAAAAAGTAATCTTCAAAGTTTTATGTTTGAAACCTATAAAGAACATAATTAAAAACATCTGAATAGCCAAAAGTGACAAAAAATATAAAATGGAAGTGACTAAAACCTCTATTGTAACTTTTTGTCATAATTGTTTAAATCTAAACCACAGTGTAAATTTTACCTTTAAATTTCACCAAGGTCCAGGTTACCTCTGAAAAAGAGTTGTTGATGTTCCAAAAAATGACAAAAACCCTCTTTAAAAAAAGTTGTATACAAATGAAGTAAATTTGGCGGCATGCCCATCCAGGGGAAAACATTGCGGGCGCTGGGCAGATACACCCAAGACAGGGCACCAATCCATCGCTGGGCACACACTCACTCACACAGACACACTCCATATGGGGCAATTTGGAGAACTCAATTGACTTGATCCATGTTTTTGGACTGGGGAAGAAACCGGAGAACCCGGAGGAAACCCACGCGGACACGAGGAGAACATGGAAACTCCACCCAGATGGGGATTCGAACCTGGAATCCCTAGTTCTCACCACTAAGCCGCAGTGCCGCCCGATGCTTGGATAACATCTATGCTTATATTCTTGTTGATATATTTACAAGCAATACATTAATAGGGCTAATTTAATATCTCCACTTTTGCCTATCAGCATGTCTTTTGACCATGGGAGGCATGCTTGTAGGCCTAGGGAGGACACCAAAGAACCTCATCTGGGAATCACTGTACCACTATGCTGTCCTGACAGGATTAGTTGACCAACAAAGATCACTCCAATAAATGGGCTGTCAGTTGTTAGGTGCACTATTGCAGCACATATTTGCATTAGGTACGGAAAAAAACAAAAGATTTTTATCACTGTACAAACTTGTCATATCAAAGGAATCACCAATAAACAACTAAATTTTGATATATTGCAAAAAGTGGTAGTTGTTCTGATGCGCCAAACAAAAATAGGCCAAGTTTCCACCTGTCAGCTGTGTTTTATAGCATCACGATGCCATTACTGAAAAAAATCCATTTCTGGCACTATAATTGTTGAAATTGCATATTTTTGTACTTGCTCATTATGTACGGCAGCTATGAATTTAAAAAAAGGACATCTCCAACAACAAAGTGCTATACTAAGAATTGCGCGTTGTAACTATGGTAACCATTGATGTCAAACTAATTTAATATACGCTTTAGTGTGCATTTTGGGAGTTGTAGAAAGCCTACACCAACAGCGTGGTGTTTAATCCCACCCTCTTCCCACCTCTCTCTCTCATTTTCTCTCTCTCTCTCTCTCTCTCTCTCTCTCTCTCAGTTTAGCGCGCTCCAGCCCGTAGTTGCCCGCAGTTTTCCTCTAAGGCTTAGCAGAGCGCCATTCAGAGGTTTCCAGCGCGCAAACTCCAGAAAACCATTAAAACCTTGCATTAGCTTTCACCTGGACGGACCACAGCCTAAGTGGACTTAACAAGCCTACTTCAAAGAGATCTCCCGGGCAGAAACGAACCCATTTAATCATGAAAATCACTCCGCATGGCTACATATTTCCACTTGAATTTTTGCGCTCTTCCAGCTGGTAGCCTTCGGCGATCTTCTCCCTGTTGCGGCTCGAGGTGCGGGAGCAGGATGAAATGGACGCTCTGGCTGTGGGAGTACCTGTTGGTGGAGGTCACGGCGCTGGTGTGCAGGGCGGAGGGAGAAGCGGAGCGCCGGCTGGAGGGCTTTGTGGTGCTGGCGGGTTCTAACGGCTCGGAGGAGAGCGGCGTGTCCGAGCCGCCGCACACGCAGGATGAGTGCCGCGGTTATTACGACGTGATGGGGCAGTGGGACCCGCCGTTCGTGTGTCGCACCGGGAGCTACCTGTACTGCTGCGGCACCTGTGGCTTCCGCTTCTGCTGCGCGTATAAGAGCTCCCGACTGGACCAGAGTCTGTGCACGAACTACAACACACCTGTCTGGCTCAAAGGACAAACTCCGTATAAAAAAACGGACCCGAGACACGACCCGACCAAAGACAAGACCAACTTGATCGTGTACGTTGTTTGCGGAGTTGTGGCTATCATGGCGCTGGTCGGGATTTTTACCAAACTTGGACTGGAGAAAGCACAGCGACCTCACAGGGAAAACATGTCTCGGTAGGTTAACGCTTTCTTTAGCGATTTTTAACAACACATGTTTTGGTCCGAGCGCTTATCGACTAATCCAACCTGTCACAAACGTTCCCAATGAGTGCACTTACGCTAAAGTTTGTGACAACAAAAGACAACAAAACTAAGTTTTTTATTTAAACCATACAGTTTTACTGGCGCAAAAATACCTATGGCAGTCTGACTTATATCAAGTGGATACCTATTTTACCGTGTCGGAGAAATACCACCCATAAACTCTCAAAATCCTGTTAAAATCCTGTTAAAATCCTGTTAAATGGAGTCACAGCCGTCTGCGTCAGTTAAAGCGCACTTCATAACGCGGTCAGTAAGAAGCGCACTGCAAGAGCTTTCCAACACGTTTCAGTGTGCTATATATATTGTCTGATTCTAGGTTACTATGCAGTAGTTATTTATAAGTGGCCACAGAGTTGCAGATGAAGAAAGTTTATTGTGAAATGAAGGATTTTTAAAGCCTAATTGCAGAGAGAACACCGTTTTTTCGTGTGGTAACCCCGCTAAGAGCGAGCTTCATAAATCAGGACCACAGACAGCGACCAGCAGTGCGCGTGCCTACTGCACCCCACTCTGCACAGAATGAATGAGCCACTGATTCAACTCCGAAGCAGTCAGAGAAGACTTGCTATTTCATTTGAAAACCCGAAAGTCGTAAATTGATTTCTACCTGGGAATATATTTAATTAAAATCGTTATGTAAAGGATTGTTTTTCCATTTACAGAGCTGTAGCAAGTGTGATGCAAGGTGCCTATCAAGCCGAACACGAAGAAGCTATTGGAAGGCATGCCCAAAACTATGACAACATGCAAGCAAGAGCAAATAATATGCGTAAGACTTCAGTTTATTTATTTATTTATTTATTATTAATTTAGTTTGTCATATATGTAGCATATTATTACTGGCCCGGTGTTTTATTGAGTTATGATTTTACTTTGACACAATGACGTTGCAAAGTTTTCTTATTGTGAAATGGTTTTATACATAAACTATGGCAACACACCCTTTCTAACGTGTGAACGTGTATAAATGCGTTTATCATGATTGTTTCTAACAACAATCAAACAAATAAGTAAACTTCATAATGTAGAGTTTTTAAATGCTCCTATAATGTAATCCTCATGAAGGTGGGCTCCTCAATACTTAAACCATCCTTACATAAGTTTGTGGAAATATTGTAGGTGTCCTCTCTCTTTAAAAATTACTTTTTTTAAATACATAATGTAGTACCAGTTCAAGTAGTAAACAGCGTTCAGCATTTAGGATGGATAATAATTGAGATAAAAAAGGGCATAAAAACTGTTAAGAAGAATAATTTTGAATTTTTTTTTATCCTAACCTCAAAAATTTTTGGTCTTGATTTTTTTTTGGCCAAAATATTTGAAGTTAATTTAATATTACTGTAAGTAAACAAAAGCTTGAAATCTCAAATGACCGTACAATATGATAATGTTGGGTAAATAATCCAGTTAAAGTCTATTTTCCTTCAGAGGTGCAGAAATTATTTATTTTATGTTTAATTACCAGTGGGGCGCTGTTTTAAATATCTGATTTCAACAAAACAAAACAAAAGGTTTTAAATATCTGCTTTCAAATACATTTAAATATCTGCTTATTATACTAGCGTTGCTTTTAAGTTTCCTTGATGAGATGACTTACTACTGTAACCAACAGAAAACCACTTCTCATCAGTAATCAACTAGATTTATGTTTAATTTTACACTCTTTATATTTATTTGCATAACCTGTCACAAAGCAGAACAAATATAATACAAAATGATGTTGTAGGAAATGCCATTGACAAGACGGTAATAAAACAAATTGCAAACAAATCAAATCAGTTCTATAGGAGTTTGTACTTTTCTGAAAGTAATAAAAAAGAGAATTGCAAGCGTGGCAGTGCTTATAGCAAAAATGGAAATGCAGAAACAGATGAATTTTACTTCATTAGCATTTTATGAAAAATCTATCAATTACAGCAAAGATTAAACTGATCCATATTTTTTCTTTAGGAGTGCTTCAAAAACCCTGAACAGATTAAAAAGTCATGCCTCCAGCAGTCTTTCTTCTCAGTTTTAATAATTTCAGACCGAAGTCTAATAAGTTTCATTTCTCATGCTGGTCAGACTCATCAGTGTTACAACAAAAAAGTAAGTTTCCAAAATGTACTTTATTATAAGAAGTAAAAGTTCTATTTTATAGACTTCATTAAATGACAGTTAAAATATAGTTTTTTTTTTGTGTTTATCGAACAAACAATTATCTAACAAGGAACTTTTGGAGGTAGCCATTAAAAATCTCCCTGGTAGATATTATCTATTATCTGTCTCCTTTTGTTTATGTCTGTATGATCACATAGACTGTTCAGAGGGTTTATTTCATTACTTTTGCACAAATAAATTACTTTAACGGGGTTTCAAAGGAAGCAGCATGGACTATTATTTCTCATTTATTAGAGGTTTTTGCCAGCAGACAGTGCAACAATGGGTTGTTCTGACAAGGCTGAGATACTTAAATATGGCATAAATAATCTATGTAACATAGATAATAATAACAATCATAAAAACATAGGAATAATACTATTTATGGGAAGTGCCTTTTTTTCCCCACTGAACACCTATGAAATAAATCACAACAAAAATGGCAAGCCAGGCAACACATACCATATCATTGCAAATTTTCTCTCCAAAATCTTGTGGAAGATTTAGTTATAGCAAAGTGAAAGCTGTCATGACTACAACAAGGGAATCAACTTACAATGGGTTGTCATATACACACCAGTAGATGTAAGGTATAGGTGCAATACTTTTGTGTATGTTCGTATGTATATAAATATAGACTTACTGGCAACTGGGTACATCTTAAAATCAGCTTCATTTATCATATAAATGCACGTTTAGTTCCAAAAATATAAAATGTAGTTCATCTTCACTGTTCATTCTTTGCATACTTCCTTTTACTTTGTATGTCACTTACTCCACTGATCTTATCTTCAAAGAAAACCTGTAGAGTAAGCTTAAAAGGTGAAATCACTGTTGAGGAGAGTCACAGAAGTGGCTCTCCCATCACAAAATTGCAACGAGTCTCTTTTGCGAGGAAGCTTCTCTGGTACCTCTTCAAGGAAGAGGGCACAGGTCTTACATACTTTCATTGTGTGATCCAATAAGCTTTTTAAGTGTTTTTCTATACATCAAGTGCAAGGAGCCATTGTAGTATAATTCAATTATATTTACACTTTCTGGCTCACATAGACTCTCCTTAGAAATCAATTTTATAGGTAAATATAGGTAAATATAGGTAAATTTTATAGGTATATATATATATATATAAAATTTTTATATACATACATTTATATATAAAGAAAGAGAGAGAGAGAGAGAGAGAGAGAGAGAGAGAGAGAGAAGATAAATTGTAATTATAGCATGATTAAAGATGATAATATATCAATATGATAGACTTTAGATATACAGTCCATGAAATATTTAGAAGTTGTAGAGTGGAGGACCTCACTGGCCCAACAGTACAAAATTGGCAAATGTTTGAACTGTCTAACCAACCTATAATGTGTGTCTGTTGGTAGGAGGTAAAAACATGGTGTATAATGTGGCAACATATCTCCAGAGGCTCAGTTCCACCCTGCATACTGGGCCATGGGTAATTTTCCATATAAGAGGCAGCATATTTCTGTTGCTTCACTAAGCACAGCCATCACCACAGCCATGCTAGAGTGTCAGGAGCTCCCTACTGGGAATGTATTTGGGCCAGCACTCCCAGAAAACGCCAACAAGCAAAACTGGCTTAGATTTCACACCTAGAGAACAAGCTGGCAATCTACTTTCTCATGGGCCGCCAACACACTGGGGGAAAGGGACATGTGGCCGTTTGATGTGCGTCACCGAAACAGGATTGTATGGTTCTCATACTTCATGCCAGTGCTAATTATATTTCGGATACATGCATCTGCTGTCCAGTACTGTTTATATGGAGGAAGTAATCTACAATAATTTTGAAAATATTATATATATATCTGTTTTTCTTAAAACACTTGCATATTAAACAGATCATCATTGGTTTTTTAGACTTGTGTATAAACACAAACTTTGCAATGGTGGAGTTCTAAACTTTTCTTAAAGCAACGACCAAATGATAAAAATGCTTGTTGGTTGTTTTCACCTTGGAAAACAGTTTTTAAAACATTTTTGCCCATTTCTGCCTCCTGTTCATGAATGTAAATTAGAATAAACCTCCTTAATCAAGGATATATTCTTTTTTATTACATTGGTTTATCACTGTGTTTTATTTTGTGATTGTTGTGATCTGTTAGTTTACAGTTAAATGTTATTTTAGTTGTTTCAGTTGTTTTAAAAAACACTATCTGCAGCTGACCAGGGCAGCTGTGACGGGCAGAAATGTGACAAAATGACTCATTAAAAAGGTGGCATCTATGACAGTGCAGAGCTAAGCTCTTTTGTAAGAGTCATTCTACGCTCATGTTTTTCTACACAGGCTAAAAGGTTTTATACATTTTATATGCCTTATATGGTAGATGGAAATATTATTCCATTTTAATATTAATAAAAAAAGACATTACATTTTATCATTTTTTAATGATTGTATAAAATAATAATAATAATAATAATAATAATAATAATAATAATAATAACTAACTGTAAGTAACTGTAAATATAGTTGTTTTTTTTGTAAACATGTACCTCTGTCGGCAGCACGGTGGCTGAGTTGTTAGCTCATTTGCTGGGGATCCAGGTTTGAATCCCAATCTGGGTGGACTTTCTTTCCGTGTCCGAGAGGGTTCTCCGGTTTTCTCCCACAGTTCAAAAACATGGATTCATTCATTGTCTGCGTTTGTGTGTTTGTCTGTGTGAGTGAGTGGCCAGCGATAGATTGGTGCCCTGTCATAGGTGTATCTGTCCAGCGTGAAATGTTCTGCCCTGGGTGGGCATGGGGAACCCCCTGTGACCCTAGTAGAGGATTAAGCGAAATATGGATGCATGTACCTCTGTAAATAAATGTATGAAAATTATTGTCAGCAAATAATGATATATTATTCAATAAATACTGAAAATATAACTAACACAATCATTTAACTTATTATTTGTCAAACAATGTCAAAATATATAGATTTTTTAGCTCATAAGTTAGCCTTTGAAGAGGAGGCTGAATGTAGGAAAAAACACTATGCATTTAAAGGTTTACAGTTCCTGCATGTCAATGCCGGGACACTTTTATACACTGCTTTTTCGAAGGGCCCTGTTAATCGCACATATTTTTCTGTTATCACCTTCATGTCCTGTGCATTTTTTTGGTGCTGTATTTTCCTGATTGAGCCAACCTCCGCACATGAGGGGTGGGGGAAGCACACATGAATTAAAGGTATTTATTCCAACATTCTAGGCAAAAATCGTCTATAATTTATGAATTACTAGTTCTTCATATTGCGTGACCGCAATTAACACGGAAGGGCTAACGCTATTACATGCGTTCTCTTTTTTGATTTCCTGTGATGCCTGTTATGCCTCTATATCCAGAGATATTTTTGGGGGGCTTTAGCCACAGATGGCTATGACATCATTATGAAATAACCAGTTATAACCTTAGTATTGGATCAACACATTTCTCTACAGTAAAAAAGTCCCGCAATTTACCCTCTGACAAATACAGTATTTGGCCTGTCCTGCTTATGATCATGTGTTTTCCTGCAGTGGTTTTCTTTTGAATTTTAGTTTTTATTTTATTTAGTTTTATTCATTGAGTTTACTTGAATTTCTGCGCTACGCTATTAATAATGACAGCTTTAACTGTAATCAGCTAATTAACTATTATCAGATAACCATGCTGCTACATTTCTTGTTAATGGAATTTATTTATGTGATACTGTTTTATAACCTCGGTGTCTTTATATTAAGAACACTTTTTTTTTGTGCTACAACCTGAAATATGATCTAGTTCATTTCAACATGCACTAAGTGAGCAATCCATTCCTGATTACATAAATTGATTACATTAGAGATGATCCAAAACCGCTACCTATATTTGTATAAACACTTGAACTTTGGCAGGTTACACCCATCCATCAACATAGTACACAACTGAAAATCCAATATGAAAAAATCTGAATGAGCTCATGTCTACCAAAATTTTTAAATACCTACTTTTTTAAAAACCTTTTATATTTCCCTTTATCTGTAAAAATATGCTCAGGTGTTAATTCAACTATTTCATCTCAGTTTTTATTTGAAACAACATGACAATTGTTTTTTAACAGTTACACTTTGGTCTTATCACTAATTCTTTAATTGACATTGTCTTGTTTTTTGAGTCCTCTTCGGCTTTTTCGTGTTCATTTAGCATTTTATTTTAACCTTGTAACCATGTTTAAGTTACTACAAAATTATTTTAAATTAAAAAATATATATTTATTATGGTAGGCCTAATGCAAAAGCTCTGCTGAAAGAAACTTGATGATGTATTAAATGATGTATTATTAAATAAAAAATAGGATAGTAGTCTGAACAGCTGTTTTTGAATTTTAATTCATTTGCTTTTTGCTTACATTTTTAATTAAAAAAAAGATGGGTGTACACCATTTAATTTAAACTAACATGTAAATTTGATCTGTGCAGTGAAGTTGCACATAGTTGAATATAAAAACAACAAAAATATACATATATAAACTGTTTTTAAGAACAAACATTTTTAAGAAATTTGATTATTCATGTACTGCTCTGCTGTTGTACCTTCCAACTGATGTTATAACATTTGTTTAGACCTTATAGCTCACTTTCTTTTATAGACTTCAGTTATGTTTGTAATAATTATCAGCACCTGCTGAGTAACTTTATCTTTGACTTTTTTTCAAAGTGCTTTGTGCATTGTTACAGTTGGCACACACACACGTGCACTCACACAAGCACGCAACGATGCTTGAACCCTTAGATGAGTGATTCTCTGGGGGAAAATGCATAATTCATTGCATGTTGCATTCTGCAATGAAGGAAGTGACAGATTAATGGATTTTCAGTAGACCATTTAGCAATGTTATTTTTTATTTCACATGACAGAAACTGAAAAAAATGTCTGTTTTCTGTCTGTTCTGCTCAGATTTTAAATGGACAAAATGTAAGTACATAGATTACTGAAACGTTCAAAATTCTGTAAAATCATTTTTTAAATAATAAGATACATCATGTACTGCCTGAGAGGGCTTAAAAAGTAGTAAAATCACACTAAAAATAGACTTCAGTTTATAGGATTAAAAAATTTGAGAAGCAAATTTCAGAATAGACATATTCAATTTCACAATGTGATGTAGAGTGGTTACCACTGTTACAGAACTGTAGAAAGGTCCTGGGGTTAATTTTATACAGAGAATCCAGGATCTTTTCTTGTGGAGTTTGCATGTTCTCCCAGTGTGGGATTCCAACACATTCTAAAAACATACATGTAATGTTATGCAGCATGGCATGCTAATAATATACAGTATATGGGTATGCCAGACCCAGCCACATGAGCCCGAACCACAAGAGAGCATGCACACCCCACAAAATAGGAATAAAATACTGACTTGGACATCAGCAGCTCTATTGACTAGTTGTGTGAGGGTGGGGGGGTTGCACCCTAGCCGCTCCCATAGAGTGCTGCCTGTGGTTTGCTTGACTGTGCCAGCAAAGGTGCCAGCCAAGAAAAGCCTATTGTGTGCTGCCCACTCTTCTATTTAGCAGGAATGTAGCACATCTCACTGCATGGTGCAGCCTATGGCCACCAAGAATCTTGAGGTTCCAATCTTGCCCAGTCTCCAGATGCACCATGGCCAATCATAGGACTTATGCAACATATGATTATGTCTCAACAATGAACTGAAGTTGTGCAAGCTTATGTAATATGTAGACCCTGAAAACAAAATTGGATTAGATACATCTACAGGTCTAATGAATTACTGGTTTATCTGAGCGTCACGCATGCCAATGAACACAAACTGTGGTAAAAAGCATTAAACCACATAAAAAGTAACAAAATTGATAATAAAAAATTGTTTTGTGATGAATTTGGCCCTAATGGGTTTGTATGCGCTCTGCAATACACTGGTGACCTTTATAGTCCTTTTACATTGTTTGCCTTATAAGGACTGGTTTAACAAACAACTAAACTGGTGTTTCTACATAAATAACAATTGCAAATATAGATTTATATATAAATTTAAAAAAATATATATATATTCACACATACAGGATGAGATGTAAGTTTCAGAAAATGTTCACGTATTAAAACTTCATTAAAATACACAATGCAGAATAAGATCTCAATTTTAATGTATTTTTTTAAACAAGAAAATATTGTGACTGTCATTTTTCAGAAAGTTGTTTAAGAGCAAATTATTTTTTTAATAAGATGTATTTTCCCCTGTATCAGAGATCACATGTATTTTAAAGTTAAATGTTTTGGGGCAACTGTATTTCCAGCACAGTTCTTTAAGTAAGTAAAATGTGAATATAAAGTGTCTTTCTAATGTTAATGTGCAAATCGTTAGTAGGCTTTGGCATTTCAAACACATTACTGTTCTCTACCAGGGTGTTCACATTTTGGGGGGCTTTTAAGGTTGAAGTTTTTACGTTCATGTCACCAAGTGCTAATTAACTCTTACTAATTACATTCAAAGATAATTTCTCCTAACATAGTCATATGTTTATTGAATTTTTGTTTAACTCCAGTTACTCTACTGTGGTGGTCTGGAGGGTAGCATGTTTGGGGTGTAACCTTGGAGGAGACCCTTAAAATTTTTATTTAGTCTATAAAAGGATTGTTAATTGTAATTGTTTGCCCAAATTCTAAACATAGTTCTATATGAAGCCATATGGACAGTGTTGCATTCTTAATAATCAAACTGTGATATAACAGATTAAACCAACCATGGACGCAGCAGCTACTAATCAACAATTGGTAGTATTGAAATGTTTATAGTCTCACAACAGTGTTAAACAATGCCAAAGCCTGCGTCAAACACTAGCCTTACTTGGCTGGTACCAATAGAGGTACTTCAGGAAGACATGGCAGTTGTTCTGCAGGGTGCTAAAGTTGTGTGTATTAAATATGCTATTGCAGCGTGTTTTTTAATGTTAGCAATGGGCAAAAGATAACTTAAAGAAATCTAAAATAAGAACATGAAACGGAAAATAATATGCAGTCATGCAAAAGGGCACAAGATTAGTTTAATCTTGCACTAAAAGGGTTTTAATGCAGAAAACAATGGGGAAACGAAATACAGGACTGACTTAATGATTGGATGGGAATGGCAAGATAAGACAGTTTTAAATAGACATAAGGAAGACACGTGATAAATAACACACCTTATAATAATGATGGGACTAAATCAAATAAACAAGGACTAATTTAACAGATTAACAGCAACTACTGTATGAAACACAAAGACACAGACAAAAGTCGAATCAGAGGTGCGTTCCATGCTCCTTAACCAATGAGGGTTAAGGGTCTTGCTAAGGGGTCCACACTGGTAACTTCTGTGAACTGGGATTAGAACCTTCAACTTTCAGATTGATAGCCAACACCCCAACTACCTCTACTGCCGTGGAGATTTATTTGTGAAAGCTGGAAGACCAGTAAGCAATGCATTATAATAGTCAAACCGGGAGGACATGAGACCTTGGACTAGCAGTGAAGTAGCCTGTTCTAAGGCAGGCAGTTTCACTGTTTTACCTAGGGTTTTACTTTGGAACCTTTTTACAGTGGCACATAGGTTAAAATCTCTAAATTATTTAACAACATGGGAAAGACCAGAGAAGGTACAATTGAAACAGAAGAGAGGTGTGTTGACCTTTATGAGTCAGAAAATAAGTATAAAAAAATAGCTGGAACAAACTGGCTTATTTTGCTCCCATACATGAAGATGATAAGAAAGGAGAATTCTCGAATATTCACTGCTTGAGCATTACAAAAAAGTGGCATCCTAGGTTTACTGTGTCTCCAAAACCACCTACATGCCAACTGACCGAAAGTCTTGGCAAGACAAAGCCTTTCTTGTCATTTTAGCATAAATGCAGGAGATTTAAAACAGTGTTGTGTGATATAAGAATAATATTGGGCTTTTTTTTGTTGCAAAAACAAAACATTATGCTCATTAAAAAGTATGAATAACCCCCAAAGGCCCCAAAAAGTAATTAGGGTACATAGCATCATAATGCCCTAAAATATTAAAATCTATCTGTGTCTGCCCAAAAAATAAAACCAGGTCATCATTGGATCTTTTAGCTGGGTAAAAAACATATGCTAGATCAATACATGCTTTTCCGAATACAAAATCCAGTTTTTGTCATGGTCATCTAATTTTCCTGACATAAACCCTATAAAAATTCCTATAAAAATCTGGGTGGTGACCTGAAAAAGAGAGTGCACAAAACAGAACCTAGGCCCCTGAACACTGATCTGTATTTTACAACCACCAAATTGATACATTTTGATACAAATACTTTTTACTTACTGATCTGAATAAATGTACTCATTTTAGTGAATTCCCTAAAAGTAGTTTACGGTACTTCATTTTACAAGAGAACAAATAATGGTGGAAGATACTGTATTAAACATTCTTTAGATGACACAGAGATTAGCCGCAGATCAAGAAGGTTCTGTCCTTTTTTTTCTGTACTTTTTTTTGGTGAAAGGAACATTGTAATTTTTTCATGTTTTCCTGTCTATGGGTGTTTTTCTGGAAAATACAGTTTCCTATTTTAATCCCCAAAAGTAGGTCAGGCAAATTTGATAAAATAAATTGTCCCAGGAAATAAATTTGTGCATGTATCTGTCCTTTAATTGATGGGCGACCAGCACCCCATTGACCCTAATTATACAAAGCAGAAAAAGATATATTAAGGATAGTTAGGTGTGTGTGTATGTGTGTGTGTGTGTGTGTGTGTGTGTGTGTGTTTGTATTATCTACTCTAATATATGTGTATGCATTTATTAATATTTTAACACTGTGTAAAATAGAAATATGTAGATTTTTGTTTTGTTGCCATGGTAAGTCAGGTTATATTACTTTTTCAATCTTTGATTTTCTCAGGCTTACTCTTCGTTTGATTAAATCCCTTATTTGACCCCATTGTTTGGGTTTAATCTCAGAATTGGTTAAAGCTGCTTTTTGAAACTGGGACCTTGTCTCCTTCTTGCTCTGTGCTTGGTTGGAAGTGCATACTCTTGTGGGATGATAAATGTCTATTCTGATTAGCTCTATGTTTAAAGAAATGAAGTTCTAACATTTACTGCAAATGCACATTTAAACTGATGTACTATATATAAATATTGTGAAAACTCCAGATAATATTTTCTACATTAAAAGAATACAATTAATGATACATAATTATTAATATTATTATGAATCCTAAAGCAATAAACTACAATTCATCCAAGAGAACATGTGACATGATGGCACAATATATGATTCTGTCACCTTGCAATAAAAAGGACCTGGGTTTCAGAATACAGAATACCTGATGAACTGTGATTTAGACAAAAATCAAAGTTAATAATTACAGGAAAAATAGACATGCCTTTAAAAAGACAATACTTGAAATCAAGTGTTTTTGCACTACCTGTATTTTTTGTGCGTAAAAAATAAGTAGAGTAGTATCAGACATCAAAAGGCAGAGCAACAATCGCTCATGGGTTCTAATACCATTATTCTGCTATCTTTCCTTATAATGTTGATCAAATATATTCTCATTCAATAGATGTATTTGTCTGTATTAATTGCATACAATTGTATATAATTGTAGCTTTTTATCTTTGTATCCTGGTTATTATTATTTTGAGTAAAACAGAAACCAAAAATTGTGGTCCATTTAATAGATTTTTATACATATGTACATAAAGCAAATTCAATAAATAGGGATACCTTACATCAGTTGTTAATGAAACCTTCAAAAAATTGTCAGTTGTCAGTTCTAAATTTATTCATTTATAATTTTAACTATAACTATGTGTTATCTTAGTGCTGAGCTACTTGATAACATTGAAAATGCAAACTTCTAATTCCAACAACTTTGGAATATTTCAGCTGTCAAGTCACCCAAATGTCATAAGTGTTTTTGTTTTGAAACAAATATAACAATAAAACTGCTGTGGTCATGATTGGTATCATTATGTGGAGATAAAGGAAAGTGGCTTAGAAAGCAATTGAATTCATTCATTCATTATCTTCCATTTTATCCTCTATTCCCCATGCCCATCCAGGGGAGAACGTTTCGGGCGCTGGGCAGATACACCCAGGACAGGGCGCCAATCTATCGCTGGGCACACACTCACGCACACATACACACTCTATATGAGGCAATTTGGAGAACTCAATTGACTTCATCCATGTTTTTGGACTGTGGAAGGAAACCGGAGAACCCGGAGGAAACCCACGCAGACACGGGGAGAACATGGAAACTCCACCCGGATGGGGATTCGAACCGGAAATCCCTAGAGCTGAGAGGCGAACGTGCTAACCGCTAAGACACCGTGCCAGAGCAATTGAATATTCTTTATATTCCTGCATATCAATTTTAACTAAATTCCATCAGATTAGAAACAAATTAGACTTGGTTATGTATTGAAGAATCCAGTATATATAAAACTATAGACCTAGAACATGGCAATGTTTAAACATTTTCTGGTATGAATGAGAGTTCGTTGATAAATGATAAATAAATGCCCATGTAATTTTTTTAACAGGTAAAACAGGTATACACTTATCTAGCTCTATTATAACTGTTTCTAAAGGATCAAACCCACATACACTCATCTGCCACTTTATTGTTTACACCTCCTTGTTTCTACCTCAGAATCTTTTATATTAGCGCCACATCCATCCAGCCATTATCTTCCACTTAATCCTCTACTAGGATCAATCTACTAGGATTGCGGGGGGGTTCCCCATGCCCATCCAGGGGAGAAAGTTTTGGGCGCTAGGTAGATACACCCAGGACAGGACACCAGTCTATCCCTGAGCACACACTTACATACACAAACATATTATATGGGGCATTTTGGAGCATTCATTCATTCAATTCATTCATTTACCAGTAAATATTTACATTAGATGTAGCATCATAAACACCAGTGGAATATTTCCACTAAAATATTTATTCATTTATTATCTTCCGCTTTTATCCTCTATTAGGGTCGTGGGGGGGAGGGTCCCCATGCCCATCCAGGGGAGAACGTCTCGGGCGCTGGGCAGATGAGGAAAGGGCGCCAATCTATCGCTGAGCACACACTTACCCACAGAGACACACTCTATATGGGGCAATTTGAAGTATTCAATTTACTTGATCCATGTTTTTGGACTGTAAGAGGAAACCAGAGAACCCAAAGGAAACCCATGTGGACACGGGGAGAACATGGAAACTACACCCAGATTGGGATTCGAACCGGGAATCCCTAGTGCTGAGAGGCGAACGTGCTAACCACTAAGCCACCGTGCTGCTCTTTCCACTAGAATATAACATTTATTCTTATTCATTGGCAAATGCAAATGAGAAAAAAAATTAATAGAGAAGTAGTAATAATAACATAATAATAAACTATGGAGCAAAGTTCAAAACTAGGTCATGTAAGACAGTCACATTTTAAACTAAAATGTATTAACCTTTCAGGAATTTGTTAAAAACAAGATTTTTTAAAAATCAGATATCTTCTTCTCAATGCAAACAAATCTAACAGTCCTTCAAAGTAAGATGCAAGGAAAATAATCCCTTAAGTAGAGCTCTTAATTGTTGGGATGTACATTGATAATTACCTTCTACTTTTGGCTGTTCTCATTAGGGGCCTCCACTGCAGATCATCATTTTATTTAACTGTGTCCCTCAACCACCTACTTGTCATTCTTCACCACATCTCTAACCCTCTCCATTGGCATTTCTTTACTCTGGTTTGGTGACTCCATTCTTAGCATGCTTCTGCAAATATAAATCTCATTCATTGTCTGCACATGCCAAAACCACCTTAATCTTACCTCTCTTACTTTGTATTTAAAAGATCCTACCTATGCTGTCATACTAATAAACATATATTTAATTTTAATTTTGACAAAAGTCAGTCATGGTGTACCAACAATGCTTGTAAGCATCAGAACTGTAGCACAGAGCAATTGACCTGGTCTGATAAATCACATTTTCTTTATGAATGTGCATTGATTGTGTGGAACACAGGGCACCAGTATGCACTATGAAAAGAATATAAGTTTTTGGAAGCAGTGTAATTATTTGGGCTATGTGCTCATGAAAAACCCTGGATCCTGCCATCCATATAGTTACTTTTAAAATTGTTGCAGACCATGTACACCCTCACAGAGATATAGTATTATCTGATAGCTTTGGTCTCTTTATGTCGGATATTGTGCCCTGCCGCAAAGCAAAAATGGTTCCGCAATGCTTTGAGGAGCACAACTATGAGTTTGAGGAATTGACTTGCCCTCCAAATTCTTCAGATTTCAATCAAACCAAGCTTACTGTTACACTCGCCTACCCAGAGATTAAAGCAGCTGCGCATAGGAAGCGCAGAGCCGTCGCGCTCTAACGCGCTGAAGGGAACTAGGCACGCAGATAGCAGGGAAATGGAATTTTATTAAAGGTGTAGTAACACCACAAAACAAAGGCAACCGACGAGTGAACATAAAATAAACCACGAAGTGCACCGAGGACAGGGAAAGAAGGAAATAAATGAAAACCGATCACGTGCACAACACAACCAATCAACAGAAAGAGATAATTAAACAAACTAAATACCATTATTTAAAGTAAATTAACAAACATGGAACAGGTGCCCTAGGCACCCGTTACAGTACCCCCGCCCCTACGGTCGCGCAACGGGAGGACGCGACCAAGAAAAAAATAAAAATAAAAAATCCCGGGGGGAAGGGGGGGTCCTCCGCCCTCCTCGAGCCCACTGGCTATGCAGTTCGGTGGGCGCCCTCTGCGGACGAGGTGAGGGAAGCGCCCTCTGGCAGTGCAGTTCGGTGGACGCTCTCTGCAGATGAGGCGTGGGATGTGCCCTGTGGCTTTATGTCGAGGTGGACGCCCTCGGCGGATCAGGAGGGAACCACGCCCTCTGGCTGTGTGGTCCGGCGGGTGCCCTCGGTGGATCAGGAGGGAACCACGCCCTCTGGTTGCGTGGTCCGGCGGGCGCCCTCGGCGGGTGTGGAGTGGGCCACGCCCTCTGGCTGCGTGGTCCGGCGGGTGCCCTCGGCGGATCAGGAGGGAACCACGCCCTCTGGCTGCGTGGTCCGGCGGACGCCCTCGGCGAGTGCGGAGTGGGCTACGCCCTCTGGCTGCGTGGCGAGGTGGGTGCCACTGGTGCACTGACTGGGCGGCGTGCGGCCCCTGGACCTCGGGCTGGGTGGCAAGCGGCCCCTGGACCTCGGGCTGGGCGGCGTGCGGCCCCTGGACCTCAGGCTGGGCAGCGTGCGGCCCCTGGACCTCGGGCTGGGCGGCGTGCGGCCCCTGGACCTCGGGCTGGGCGGTGTGCGGCCCCTGGACCTCGGGCTGGGCGGCGAGCGGCCCCTGGACCTCAGGCTGGGCGGCGAGCGGCCCCTGGAGAACAGACTGGACGGCGTGCGCTGGGTGGACCTCGGCGGGCACACACGCTGGGTGGACCTCGGCGGGCACGCACGCTGGGTGGACCTCGGTGGGCACGCACGCTGGGTGGACCTTGGCGGGCACGCACGCTGAGTGGACCTCCACCTCGGGATCGCCATCCTGCA
>JAFMOD010000271.1:3462426-3498673 GCA_019802435.1 Corydoras maculifer
CATAGGAAGCGCAGAGCCGTCGCGCTCTAACGCGCTGAAGGGAGCCAGGCACGCAGGTAGCAGGGAAATGGAATTTATTTAAAGGTGTAGAGACACCACAAAACAAAGGCAACCGACGAGTGAACATAACATAAACCACGAAGTGCACCGAGGACAGGGAAAGAAGGAAATAAATACAAATGAAAACCAATCACGTGCACAACACAACCAATCAACAGAAAGAGATAATTAAACAAAATAAATGCCATTAATTAAAGTAAATTAACAAACATGGAACAGGTGCCCTAGGCACCCGTTACACTTATGTAGGTTGTGCTGGATAAACAAGTCCAATCCATGGAGTCCCTACCTCATAACTTACAGGAGTTAGAGGATCTGATGATAGATAGCGCAAATTCAAGGGTCTAGTAATGTCAGTGTTTTGACAGTTCAGGGTTGTTATGCCAACAAACGTGGGTCCAACACAATATTAATATAATATTAGGAAGATGGCCGTAATGTTATGCCTGGTCAGTGAATATTGATGAAAAATACTCCAATGTACATTTTTATGCAATATTCTGCAGCTCGAAATATGGTCTTACAATGGAGGTCAGAGTCCCTCGAAAATAAGGCTGGTGCAACCATAAATGAGTGCCTTTAGGAAGTAAATAAATCAAATGTATTAAACAAAAGGTAGCTGATAAAAAAGACCTCAGTGACACACAACTTACAGCTATGTAACAAATGAACAACAAAAAGCAGTAATGTAAATGTAAACTTAAAGGAGGAGTCATCTGGATGGAGAAGACAAAGGGCGAGCCAAGTGCTGGAATATACTGTGGCAGCTGACCAGGAGTGAACATTCTGAAAGCCAAAATAAAATGGTTGATATAACAAGCAGAGAGTCTTTTTGAGATTATTATAGAGGAGCAACAAACAACTCAGCACAGAGAAAAGCAAGAGAGTGACAGGTAAAATCAACAGTGATAAAAATGAGGTGCAGGGAGAGTATGGCTGACAACTGATCAATAATACTACAGTTCAGCTGGTCACTCCTAAAGTTACTGACTTGTGTTGTTCTTACTTGTAAGTGGCTTTGAAATAAACGTCTGCAAAATAAACCCTCTTTAGTAAAGTCTATTATTGGAGACAGACCAGAGGAGGAGAGGCACCTCTACATTCTTAGGGATGAGGTGCAGAGATATAAGAGTATCTGCCATGGAAAGAGGCAATAAGCTTGAACACCAGAATGCTAATGATGTGGCCAGACCCTTTCCAGTTCTTCAATCACTGAAGGCATCCAGCATCACCATAAAAATCAAGAAAGATGGCTGATGAGTAAACACATGGGATGGGGATTGATTGTTAAAGGTCTAACTGGTCGAGGGTGAAGGACTTGTGAAACAAAAGTGACAGTCAAGGATAAGCCCAAATAATCAGGTACTTGTCGGAAGTCTGTGGCACATATTGGCTGTGCAGAGAGTCATTACTCAGCGTGGGATGTGTGTGGTTTTGGTGTTGAATCTTGCTATTGATTTCCAACAAAATCCCCTCTAATGAAACAGTGGGCAAAATCTCTTCCCACCAATGAGGACCGGTTTTATCATGTTTGTACTAAAGTACTAGAGTATCTGCTTCAGCTGGGCAAAACAAGATGAAGTTTTTAATTCATGAAAAACATTTATAAGTCCATTAAATTAAGTTTAGAGCAGCCCATTTACGTTAAATTCATGGTTTTTTTTGGGCTGTGTGAGAAAACCAGAGAACCTGGAGGAAACCCATGCGGACACAAACCTGGATCCACAGCGCTGAGAGGCGAACTTGCTAACCATTACACCACTGTGCCACCCAGATGCAATTACTGATTTTATTTTAAAATTTAGCATTTTGGATTGATGTGCTGCCACAGAAATTCACATATACTGTACACTCTCATCAGTCCTCAGTGCAGTGCAATGCAGTGTGGCACATACTGGAGTGGTGTAACTTCAATAAATAGGTACTAGTCCAATTAGGGGAACATAGAAGCCACAAAAAACTTGTGGCAAATTAAAATAGGCCATGAGACGAGTTATTTTCAGATCCTGAAGGAACAGATTGAGTTCTAGATGAAGACCAACATGTAACAGAATGAAAGCCTTGTTCCATATACTGTGGGACAGTGCAAAATTCTAACTTTTCTGACATGCATTCTTCTTGACAGAGCTGAAACAACAGATCTCTGCATGACCTGTCCTGAAATAGATGGCAAAACATTCTATAAAAGAGTGTTGAAAAGTGGTCGATGCACTGCATGATTTCACCCCATGAGGCCACATCAACAATCAATCCTGGAGGTTTCAGATGCCAGGGGCCAGCTGGTAAGCTATGATTGGACTTAAAGCCCTTTCGTTCACTATAATAAAAGTAACAGGAAGATCCCCATAACCATTTGGGAGGGCCACTGGGTCGAATAATGTAGTCAGTGGCGGTCACGTTTGGTTTGGCACAGTGTTTGTACCTATGTTGTAACCACTGCCAACCTCTTGAACCGCTTCCCCATGTATTAAGTTATTGGAAAAGTAGAACCCAGCTGGTATTGGCTAAACTCATTTATTGTCTCCATCTCTTAGATGTTGGTTTCTGTCATGCAGTGGTGGCTAGAACCACTGGAGAACAAAATGGTGGAAGCAGAAAATGTCTGCAGTTAAGTGGAAAATAAATCTGATTACGAAAAAAAGCTTATGAAAAATAAGATAATGCCACACAGCTAACTGCTGTGCTATAAAAGAACAACAAAGAACAGCAATATAAACTCGAACTCCGTCTGGAGAATGAACCATCTGGCTGGAGAAGCAGCTAGATGACTGTTGGAATATACTGCGACAGCAGACCAAGAGACTTTGCGGGAAGGCAAAACAGAACAGTGTATACTGTAGACAGAAAAAGTCTCAGTAATGTTAATTTGAATTAAGAGGAGGTAACAAACAAACTGGCGGCACAGTGGCTTAGTGGTTAACACGTTGGCCTCTCAGCACTAGGGATTCCTGGTTCGAATCCCCATCTGGGTTTCCATGTTCTCCCCGTGTCCACGTGGGTTTCCTCCGGGTTCTCCGGTTTCCTCCCACAGTCCAAAAACATGGATCAAGTCAATTGAGTTCTCCAATTGAGTTCTCCCTATAGAGTGTGTTTGTGTGAGTGAGTGTGTGCCCAGCGATAGATTGGCGCCCTGTCCTGGGTGTATCTGCCCAGCGCCCGAAACGTTCTCCCCTGGATGGGCATGGGGAAACCCTCCGCGACCCTAATATAGGATAAAGTGGAAGATAATGAATGAATGAATGAACAAACAAGATGATACAGATATGCTCTGGTACAAGTGGATACACCTAGTGCAGTGAGAATTTTTAGTTCAGTTAGAATGCAGTTAGTTCTAGTTAGAATGTAAAATAAGATGCAGTATCTCATCTGTTGTTGCATAATTTTTATTAGTCATTCTCTAATACTTTATCAGTGCATATAGGTTGCATCCTATAGGATGCTGATAGATTTTTGGACATTGGACTATTATCAATGCAGTAGGATCACTAAGCTATGTTAAAACTCCATCAGCACTGCTGTGTCTGATCCATCACACCATTTTAATACACACTAGCACGCCAGCATGATGTCACTGCAGTGCTAAGAATCATACACCACCCAAATAATACTCTGTGGTAGTCCTGACTATTAAACCGATAGAGTGATCTATTTTGCCTATTTTCTACTGTGCTTACACACAGAGGAATTTGTCCTCCACATTTAACCCATCCGTGCAGTGTATATGAGTGGTGTATATGGCTATTATAAATGGGTTAGATTCAGGAAGCGAACCACAGACCTTTAGGTCACAAGGCTGGTTTTTTATTATTATACTACGTCTCAGTTTTTCATCAATGCCACAATACATTTAATTATTATTTCGAAAACTTAAAACTTAAAACTCAAGATCTAAAAGTTTACTCAAAATATTTAAGAGGCTTTGTAAAATCTATAGGCACTGTGTGGACAAATTTATGAATTTATTGCAGCATTCTCTTTGAGAGGCGTTAGGAGAGGTTGTTAGAAGTCAGATATTTTTTTAGGACATCTGTTGATTTGGCATTTTAATTAGTTGTGCATTCAGGAAGACATTAAATCTAAATCCAAGCTTACTTACCACATTTTTCCCTTAAAATAAATATTCCCAAATGAATACACTTCAGGTAAATTATTGTATGAGTTTGATCTACAATTCCATTCTACAAATATTAGACCCATTAGATAAATATAATTGACCCACTGTGTTTCTATACAAGTCCTTCTACCTTTGTTCCTTCCTTTTTCTTATATTGTTTCGACAGCATCACTTTAAATATACATGTTCCTCCCATGAGCGGCGATATTCTTCCACAAGTCAGATAAATAAGCAATACTAAATAGCTCAGAGGTTTTATTTTTTGTGAATATGTTTGTATGTGATACATGGACTAGTGACCTAACCAGAATGTTTCACTTGCTGGGTGCTGGGACAGGCTTCAGCAGTCCCACGACTAATTAGGATAATCGGCTTAGAATATGAATGAAGAAATCATAAATTAAAATTTTAGAGTGTAAACAATTTTGGTGTGCACAATGGTAAGATAGTAGTTGGAGGTGCACATTGTGACCAAATATGCACAAATATACAGTATGTGATGTTGCTCTATGTAGAAAGAGTGGAGAGTACAGCCTTTGAAATATTGGCAACATCTCTAATGGCAGTCATACAGACCTGGGCATGTCTGACCACATGAATAAACTAGAATTTGTCTGAGTCTATTATTGTTTAAAAAATCTAATGTTTAAATTTAATGTCAAAAAATAAAAGTGACTATTTGTAAGAGAAGACTCTTTTTTCAAGACCTTTTTTGTCTCCAAAGATAATAATTCATATCTTTGTCATTTAAAATGGTTAATATTATTAAGCATGGTTCTGCTTCTCTGTCTTTACTTGGTTTCAAAAGTTATTTCTAGATGGATGAATAAGCATTGCATTTCTATCGATTTCCAACACTGTTTTTAACATGTGGGTGGTTTGTATCATGTGAGAAGCTGACTTTATGAAATCCAAATAAAACACAGATGTGTTCACTGAACAACAGAGACTGGATAAGGAAGAAATGGTGTTTAGGCAAACTATCACTGGATACTTGGAAAGAAATTCATCCCTGTAGAGATGAGTCAGGTCCAAACACAAAGAACAACATGCTCAGTCCCGGCAATTAAATAAAACCAAGCATGACATTTCTCTGCATTAGCTTCTACTTTTGTCAGTTTAAACAAGTAGGCTGTAAAATTTGCATTTATCCAAAATAACACCAAACTTGAATACAATTTTAGATTACTAGAATCTCCAGATTAATTTTATTTGTCCATTTTGATCACTGTTTTTGTTGTCAAGATTATCTGCCTGCCCTTTTAGTACATCCAAGCTGTACCAGCATACTGCATCAAGTATGAAAGACTAGACTAGAAAGGTAGAAGAAAAACATAATAGGACAGGAGGTCATTTTTAGAAGAGGTTTAACCTGCAGTCACAGTAGCTGCTCAGATCTGAGGAGACTACATAAAGGAAAAAAAGATGATTGATTCATCACATCTTAGATATTTTTTCCTTGTATGGATTGCAGTCTTGACCTTCATGCTCTTTGAACACGGGTTCTTTTTTTTCGGAAATGCTTTAGGTATGACTTTAAAGTTCAGTAAGTCATTGTGACAGAAATCCCTTCAATTGATAATGAAAATGCAGATATTTTGACTATTTTTGCACAACTTTCTCTTTTTTAGTGGCTGGACATGCATTTCATACCTAATGTTTTAATAATGCTCCTACTAAATGAATGCACCTGCTAATAACCAATTTGTGGCTATTAAAACATCTTATTATGCATAAATGCAGTATAAAGAGCGGTCGCATCGCAGCTAGATAGCTCGATGTGATGGTTGTGCAGCAACGCTGGAGGAGAAAGTGAATCACTCAGCAATGGACTTTGATTAGGGATAATTAATGCACCTAACATGGCGTTGTCTGATGAACATGTGCACCCTTTATAAGCTGCAACACAATGTGAAAGTACAGATCATATGAACATGAGGGCACGGCAGATATATCAGCCACATGTGTTTCAATTTACGTAAAATAAGATTACCGGTAATTATTTCCATCAAGATGACCTTTTTTTGCAATTGAAGCTAATCCTGAAATTGGGTTGTACTTCTGTTAGTGTTTATTGGCTTAAAATGTCCACTTATCAAAAGTACTCTCCAATTAGATGGCATGAATACGCTGACATAACTAAGCCCACTAGAAGGCTTTGCAATGCCAACTTAAAATTTGATTGGTTGCAGAACCTGGTTGATCTACACTTATTTAATAGAGGCCAGCAAAATTCTGAAGGCCAAGGCAGACCAATTAAAAACCTGGCATCCATCCATCCATTCATCCATCCATCCATCCATCCATCCATCCATCATCTTCCATTTTATCCTCTACTAGGGTTGCAGTGGGGTTCCCACATCTCGTGGGCTGGGCAGATACACCCAGGACAGGGCACCAATCTATCGCTGGGCACGCACTCACTCACTCACTCACTCACTCACTCACTCACACACACACACTCTATATGGGGCATTTTGGATAATTCAATTGACTTTATCCCTGTTTTAGGAATGTGAGAGGAAACCCACTCGAACACGGGGAGAACATGGAAACTCCATCCAACAATGATGCCGAAATGTGTTTGGTTAAATGCTTTAATAACAAAATACATGTCTGGAAGCGGTGCAACTGGAGAAATGCTATGAAAGGAAGCAGGCAGAGCATTGGGAATTATTTAATAAGGATTCATTGACAAAAGCGAATTAGCGTTAATTTAAATACTTTAGGTTTTCACTTGTTGAATTAGGTTTTATTTTTTTTTACTGGTTTTTATTTCATGTTAAAACATTGACTAAAAATGCAGATGCCCTATGTCGCATTGGTTAAGTGCACAAACAAAGCAATTTTTTTATGTGCATCAATCAGTGTTTAATTGTGAGTGGTGCAGTTGGGGAACAAATCCCTAATGTGAAGGTAGTACATTCAGACTTTATGATCTGTTTCTCAGATATGCAATATCAAGTTGCTTCTGTGATTAATGGGACAGTAATAACATGAGCATGGAAGAAGACAGGAGCAGCCATCATTCATAATGACAAAAAAACATGGAGTCACCATTATAGCCTTTGTTTACTCTGTGAAATGCTCTACGGTATATGATATAAGTGTAAAGTCTGGAGGAGGATTCAGCGTGTTGACTGCTGCTGTGTGACTCATTGCATGATGCTCTGCACAGACGTTTGTCAGCAACCCGGCAGCAAGGCTAAGTGATTAATTAGTCACAACATGAGCTGCTCACTGACAGCCACGGCAGACAGGTTGCACTACTTTGATCGTCATTCACTGCAAATGATCAATCTCCACCTACTAGAGTAGGGCAAGTGTAAAAATCTGTAAAACTGCTTTCAGATTTGCATCAGTCCTTCATTTGTCTTACCTATTGGTTAGTTACTGCTGTACCTGTTAATTGGTTTTAGCAGTGCTTCTTAAAATTTGAGCTTTTTTGATTCAAAAGTTGGTCATTTTGTTTGTGTTATGTAATAAAAAAGTCTCCATGATAATAATGTTTCAGAAAAATAGAAACCACTGCCCCTGAGTTCCAAATAATTGTGTTCTATATACACAATATACAGTTTCAAATGAATCTCTGATTTATTGTCTTTTATTTTGTTATTTTAGAGGGAACCCAGATGCACAACTTGAACCAGGCCCACCCCTACCCTGTTCTTAGCCAGTTGACCCACGTGTATGAACAACAGCAGCCTGGCAAAGAATTCAACAAATATGCTACACTGAAAGCTGTTGGTAAGATCAGAAATCCAACTGACACCATATGGACATAAAACCACTACACTGGATTTATGCCTAATTGTTTTTTTAGAATAAAAGCTTTACAAACATGTTAACATGAAAGTAATTATTTTACATTTACAACTAAATTATGAGGTAGTACTATTAGTTTATGATTAGCAGGCACAATGCAGATCAATGATTTATTAAAAGTAATTCATAAACGACAGCATTTTCCTAAATAATTGAACTGTTAATTGTCCTGATTAACTGCAGTGGTTAGAGTACCATCTGGGAGCTTGGATAAATAATGTATGTTGTATAAATAAGTTATATTTAAAATCAGAATATGACCAGTAAGGTCTATATTAGCAAACTCCAGAAGACAACATTGCAAAAACATAGTAGGCATTGAATTTTCTTCAGAACAATTTATTAGTAAAGTAAAAAATTATATTAATCTTTTCCAGGTTGTATGAAATCATTTGGAACACTCGGGAAAGTTACTTTTCATATAAAAGCAAAATCATAATACTAAGTAAAAATGTGTATATATATAATTTCACTAGGTAACTGCAAGGTTACCCTCAAGGTTATACAATTAAATAAATTAAATATTTGTTTTAATTAAAAATATAATACAAAAATATTTTTAAAAAGAGTCCTTATTAAACAGAATGTAACAACAACAGACACCTGATGCTACCTGCAGTAGCCAGCAAAACCAAAAAAATACATTTGAAAATGCCAAGCAGTCTGGTTTGTGTCCAGATCTGAAGCCAACAGCGGAAATAGCATGCAAAGTAGCACTAAGAAAAAATACAGCAAACCAACACAAAGACAGTGAAAGTAAAGGAATGTAAAACATTAAGGATTAAAGCAGAGAATTAAATCAAATTAAAAGTTTAAGTGTTAAACTTTAAAAATAAAGTTATGTATTTCTATGCAACAATAAATCATGTTGTATTTTGCACTCTTATATATTTAAATTAAATACTTAAATATTTAAATTATACAGTCCTGTATAAAATAAACATATTAATATAAATTTGTGTTTCCGGCAGTTGTAATAAAACTAAGTAGATGTTAAACTGAGTAGAATATTAACAAACATACTGTACTGTAATATACTGTATGCCACAGAATAATTATTTACTTATTTTAGTTCTGTTGAAAGAAAATCAATGGTTTATATCGGTGCATCATTTTTCAAATGCTTTTCAGTCGTTTTTACATTTACATTTACGTTTAGTCATTTAGTAGACACTTTTATCCTGCACCCTACCCCACCCCCTTTTTTTGTTTTTTTTTACAACAGGTGTTTGTTAAAAAGATGCATCTTCAGTAGTTTCTTATGTAGTTTTCTATATTTCTGCATAAAAATGACCCAAAAGAACAATTATTCATTCATTATCTCTCGCTTAATCCTCTAGTAGGGTCGCGGTGGGGTTCCCCATGCCCATCCAGGGGAGAACGTTTCAGGCGCTAGGCAGATACACCCAGGACAGGGCGCCAATCTACTGCCGGGCTCACACTCACGCACACATCGCTGGGTACACACTCACTCACACACACTCACACACTCTATATGGGGCAATTTGGAGAATTCAATTGACTTGAGCCATGTTTTTGGACTGTGGGAGGAAACCGGAGAACCCGGAGGAAACCCACGCAGACACGGGGAGAACATGGAAACTCCACCCAGATGGGGATTCGAACCAAGTATCCCTAGCGCTAAGAGGTGAACGTGCTAACCACTAAGCCACCGTAATCTTAACTGTACCGTATTGTTAGAGTTGAGATTATTACTTCGTTCAGTAACATTTTTATTGGATCATTTTCAGGACTTTGATTGGGGGGGGGGGGGGGGGGGGGGGGGGGGGGGGGGGGGGGGGGGGGGGGGGGGGGGGGGGGGGGGGGGGGGGGGGGGGGGGGGGGGGGGGGGGGGGGGGGGGGGCGCCAATCCATCGCTGGGCACACACTCACTCACACAGACACACACTATAGGGGGAAATTTTGAGAATTCAATTAACTTGTTCCATGTTTTTGGACTGTGGGAGGAAACCGGAGAACCCGGAGGAAACCCACGCAGACACGGGGAGAACATGGAAACTCCACCCAGATGGGGATTCGAACCGGGAATCCCTAGAGCTGAGAGGCGAACGTGCTAACCACTAAGCCACCGTGCCGCCGACTTTGATTTAGTCATGCCAAAATACTAATATAAATTTTTGTTGGAATAGCTTAGGTTCTTAGGTTTGCTATCGTGCTGCATAAACCACTTCCTCATAAGATTTCAGTCACAGACAGACAGATGTCCTGATATTTTCTGTTAAAATTTACAGTTTACAAGTTATTGTTCAGTTAATAATATTAAACCATACCGGTGCAGGTGCTGAAACACAGGCCCAAACCAATATACTACCGCCACAATGTTTTACATGAGCGATAAGCAATAATTTATATAGCAGAAAGCTATATTTTTCTTACGTTAAACTCAAATCTGCTCTCATCTGTCTATAAGATGTTTATCCAGTAGACTTCTGACTTGTCCTTGGAATCTCTAGCATACTGCAGACAGGCAAGAATTTTCTTTTTGAAGTGCAGTGGCTTTTACTTGGAACCCTTAAACTCATAAATATTTACATTTGCCATGGTGAGAGAGAGTCCTTCATTTTGCTTACAAACCAAGGTTTCTTTGTGACCTAGTATAGTTTATATTAAAGTTATATTAAACACTGTGATATTAAATTGAGCTCTGCTGGTTGACTTCTCCTGCAAAAGGTAAAAATGTGGACCGTATGCAATCTGCCATACAGTGGATGGAATTCAAACGCTTCTAAATGATTTTGTATTTTTTTTATTCTGATGAGCATTAACTATTTCTAGGGTATTCAGAAATAAGTCACTTCTAAGAACACTTGAAAAATCAGACTTATAGCCACCTGCCTATTATTTAAATTACAGTTTGCTTATATCTGTCACAGGTGCCTGGGGCACCTGTCCCTCATTTAATTGGACTCATTGTCTCCGTTGGGTGATTGGTTTATTTTGTGTATGTGATTGGGTGTTTTTGTATTTAGTTTCCGTATTCCCTCTCCCCCGTGCACGTCTTTGTTTATGGTTTACCCAGGTGTAAGTCACGTTTGTTTCGTCCCCCCTTTCTGTTGGTGTCCCTACACCATTTTTTATTAATAAACCCGTTTTGTTTTTATCCCGGTGTCTCAAACTCTCCTTCCGCGCTCAACCACGGTACAGCGCTGCGCAATAGCCCCGCGCAGGTTGTATCCGTGGGAGTGTTTTACTCGACGGACCGGTGTATGCATTCTTTCCCGCGTAGCCGATTCCCGGGAAATGCTCATCAGGCGCAAGACGGCGTACGCATTCCTCCCGCGTAGCCGATCTCCCGGGGAAGAACGACCGATGCTAACGATATCTGATTGTCATACCATTAAATTAAAAGATTTGAGAATCTTGAAGGTTTAAAAAAAATTTTTTCTGTTTTACATTGTTTTTTTTTTCAGATCAAACAGTTGCCCATATGTCAGTCATATATGTAAGTGTGGTAGCACTGTGGAAGTGAAGGCCTTTAAAGATGTAGTGCACTGTAAGAATTACAAAAACACATTCTTTATTTCATATTTATGAAGCACTGTAAACCTCCCCTGTTCTTTCTAAGAAGGCTGTTTTAAGCATCAGTAACCTGTACTTGCGCAGTAAAGCAACAATGTATTAAAGTTTGACATTTCCACTACAAATTTTTTAAACATAAAAAATATAGTAGATTTGAAAGATTGTAAAAAAGTAAAATTATAAAATCATAAAGATTTTTGTATGTTTTATCTACTGTCTTGACTACGTAGCCCACAGCCTCACAGCAAGGGGTACCTTGTATTTATTGACAGGTGGAGTTCATTGCCTTCTCACAGTCCAAAGACATGAAAGTCATGTGACTGGGCATTTTTTATTTAAAAAAAAATCCTGGTCGAGTCGTAAATGGAGATAAACATTAAATCATTTACATTGTTCATTCAGTGGAAGAGTTAAGCATCAGCATTGGACAGCAGCATCGGACGCCAGCGTGTGAGTGGGAGGTCAAGCTGAGAAGGTAAAGGAGGCAATTGAATCACCTGCTAATGGTCTGTGTGTAGGTACTTAAAGAGGCTCAGGATGCAAAACGAGATGCAGAAAGAGCAGCGATTACAGTGATGAGAGTTAGCAGCATGAGAAAGCTGCTTGTGTATATTTAAGTTTGCTGTCGCTGTTCTCTCCATCATTTACTGTCTGTGCCTCTCTGTAAATACCTGCACACAGACCATAAGCAGAACATACAGCAGCAGCCTATTCAGTTACCTCCTTCACCTCCTCGGCTCCGTCTCCCACGCACACGCTGGTGTCCAACGCCACTGCCACAGATGCTTAACCTCCTTGCACTGAATGAACGATATGAATTAATTATTGTTTATACACTATTACCATGATTTTCTATGTTTTAAGAAGTGAACAATTCAACAACAACTAAAATTCTATAAAAATGCAGGTAAAAAAAACTTTAGTATACTGTATATGTAACCACTTTTTGAAAGATTAAATTTCATGTGGTTGCATTCTTGTGAGTGCATGATAATCATTAAACTGTTTTGGGATGCCTCCAGCACAGGTACTGTGTTAGCTACTGTGGATGAAAGTCGAACTTTTTTCTTCACTGGCTTAGTTTTGTTTGCAGTGTCATGTTGATGTGCACTTATGATGAAACACATGAAATAATCCTTTGAGGTCCATTACTTATTTTAAAGATCAAGAGACCTATGAAAATGCAGGGGGGGCTGATGAAAAGGGAGAGGCAATGAGAGGTCTTGACTTAGCCAAAAGTAATGATGAGGGGCCAAAGGGCAGTGCAGGCAGAAGGAAACCATGTGAGAAAAATAAAAACAACTCTGTAACCATATTAGGCTGCTTTTTACAGTGAATATTATGTACATTTACATTACATTTGGTCATTTAGCAGACGCTTTTATCCAAAGCGACTTACAAGTTGAGCACAAGGTTCATCACAACATCCCTGGAGCAATGAGGGTTAAGGGCCTTGCTCAAGGACTCACACTGGTAACTTCAGTGGTCCCGGGATTTGAACCCACAAATTGATAACCCAACGCCCCAACCACTGAGCTACCTTGCCCTACATATGTATAACATATAATACATATGTATAATATGTTTGTGTAATGCTATTTTATTTGTTAATGTATGCATGTAATAATTCAATACGTTGGTCTGACATAAAATAACTTTTGGGTTGGACTGTATTATGATACCTGGCTAGAGGTTTTAATTGTAGCTATGTTTATTGTCACAGCATTATGCGTGGCACTGCCTCAACAAATGGGTTTAGGTGTATCTGCAATTTGCTACACTTGAGGAAACATCTGTAGTCAATTATGGGTTCCAGCATTAAACTGTTAAAAACATACTTTGCATTTGAAGTGGCGCTTACACATTTAATGCCAAATTTTACACATTTAATGCCCCTCCAAAAAAATGCAATGACTCTAGAACCAATAATTGGCTTTAGTTGCATCACAGATGTAGAGGATCCCACATGTATGTATGTTTTTGAAATGTAGGAGAAAGCGCTGAGAGGCAAAAATGCTAACATTAAGCCTCTGTGCTGCCTATAAATACTGTATATCCTACCATCATTCTTATTTTAACATTTTCTTGAATTACAGCAAGCAAATTTAAGTTTAAATTATGTATTTTTACCAGTTTTTTCATTTAGGTACTTTTTATACTTCCATTCATTACCTTTAGAATACATTACTATTCTTATCACTAAGTACACTATAATTCCAGAAATAAATTATGTTTTAGTTATCCACCACAGTTGTTTTATGGTCTGTCACTTAATTTTGAGCAATATTTTAGGTCACCACAGCCCAGTGAAAAAGACATTACTTTAACATGCAGTGTATTCAGTCAGGTCAGTAAAGGTATTTATTTCTCCACTGGTTTTAGCTCAGCCACTTCGACCATCTAATTTTTTCTCATTATTAGTGTCATGCTTGGAAATAATTAAGATAAAAAGGTGCTGACTCCCTAGAGTCATTGTTATTTCCTTTTTATTTAATTGCCTTTCTTTGGAAATTCCTAAAGGAGAAGAAGAGAGCTGATAAGCCAGAGTTCCTGCAATCAATAGTAATCTGTCCCTTAAATGCCTCTCTGTGGATACCAGCTATTGGATTTCTCCTGGATATGGAGAAATGGAGCTAACAAATAAAGGAACGTGTCATGGTATACCTGATATTAAGACAAATCCCAAACTGCTTTCATGTAATTAACCCAAAAAGAAAGATTCTATTTAAAAAAAGCTGAATTTTGTTTCTTTTAGAGTTTAACAAAGATTGATATTCTCTCTCATTAACAAACATTGATGAAATATGTATGTCAATGCGATCATATTGATCCAAATTTGTTCAACCTGACAACAAAACATTTGTAATTTTTAATATCTCGCTATCCCATATACAGAGTAATAACTTATAAATGTGTGAAATTTAGATGGATTAACACGAATTATTCCTAATGGACATCATCTAATATGTTCTGCCCTACAAGAACAGTTCTGAGTAAGTACTAAGATTTGTACTTACAAATAAAGCCGAGTTTATTACTGTAAAATGTCAGTTTAATATTGACCTATCATTTGGCTATATACTTGTAAGCTGAATATTTATAAAAATACATTAAAAAAATAATAGCCGCATTGCTCTTTATACAGGAACAGAGTTCAAAGGGAACAGATAGTTCAATTAATGTTTTATACCTGTCTTGTAGTTATTTCTGTGTCTATGTTTATATATTACTAAATCCTTTGGATATCTTTACTTTGTTGGAAGACATCAGCAGACTTTTAAAAAATGCAAGAGTTTAAAATATGGAAACTCCATGCGAACACCAAATCTGAAGAAGAGCTGACAGTGAAAGAAACTCCTAAAAGGCATAGAATTCAGGTCAGCCATTAGTGTAAAGAAATGTTTCATTACAATTGTTGTTGCAAGGGAGGGGAAAAAGGGGGGGGGGTAACACCAGAAACTGAGTGTAACAATGCACTATTTAGCTTCTCACAAATAAGCACCCCATGTCTGTGTAGGTTTCCTCCGGGTTCTCAGGTTTCCTTACACAGTCCAAAAACATGGATTCAAGGCAATAGATTGGTGCCCTGTCCGGGTTGTATCTTCTCAGCACCCAAAACATTTTTCCCTGGATAGCCCCCCGCCCCCCTCCCCCCACAACTTTAATATAGAATTAAGCTCTTAATCTCTTAATAAACGAATTAATTTCTGAACTCATGAAAATTCAATAGTTTGAGATCATATTTAAATTAACAATATGATAAATTCAAAAGAATTCATAACCTTTAAAGGGGCCTTTATTGTTTTTATTTCTTACACTATTGAGCAGATTTAGAAAACTAAATACTTGTTATTACATTCATTTACTTAAGGTAAGGTACTTTACATTAGTCAGAGTGTGAATCAGCTGCACAGTCTGTTACATTTTCCAGTTTTCCAATATTGAGGTTTTTATAATCTAATATTTATAATATAGTAATTTTACAGTAGTAATTTATATTTAGAGTCTTATTTAAATCATTTTCCATAACAAATGCAACCATGGAAGAAAATGCTTACTTCAACGTGCTCTTCATACTTATAACACTTTCTATAACCCCTTTGCCATTTTTGTCTTCACTGTAAAAAGTGGTGGCAATTGAATTTACATTTCTATTACAATTTTAACTACTCCGCAATATTACCTGCCACGCAAAATTCCTTCTCCTGAGAAGTTCCAAAGAATGCAAACTCTGTGTTTTGTAGGTTTTTCACACACCTTGAAGTCAACAGAATGTGTAAAGAGAAATGCAAAACATGCGCATGCTGAGTCATGCAACGCCGCTACTCTATTCTCCATACAAGCCTGACGACTTAGCACAGCCTGGATTGGCATTTGTATATCAAAGGGTCTGTCTTCTAAAACCAATGACAAGATTGTATTTTGCATTATATGTCCATTATATATTTACATTATATGTCAAATTACTGAAATGTCATTCTGTTTAACCTGCTTCTATTATGCTTTTTTGCTGTGTTTTCAGTTTTTTTTTAATTATATTCTGTTTGAAGCTGTAGTTGATGCCCCTCTCTTCCAGCTTGGATAAGCTGTCTTTAAACATTATTTTCTCTTTGTTAAACTTGAGTACTTCTATTTATTACTTAAAATAATGTCAATAAATGGTAAAAAAAAAAAAAAAAAAGCATTAAAAAACAAACGTTGCACCACTGAATAACTGATAACTGCATTAAACATTCAATATATTTTAACATGGAATATTTTCATGTCATGCAGCATAATGTCATGTCATGTAATGTTATGTCATGCAGCGTGTTTAGATGTGGCCCTAGTTAGTTTGCCAAGGATATTGAGGCTTTTGTAAATAATAGACTTAAATCTACATTGGCTACTGAACATAGCTTACACGTCATGTTTAGTGTAAATAGGCTACTTAGCCCTACAAAAATCAGATGATCAGATTTAGAAAACTAATATTTTATAAAGTTTATTAATTATTGACCAAAACAGAGATTTTATCAAGTGTTTTTAATCTTATTAAATGAATGTTGCAGTAAAATTTCTATTCACACCTACTTTTACCACTGATATTAAGAATGCTTTTGGAAAAGTAATTAAATTAGTAATTAATTTTGCACATTTCAGATTACCAAAACACATGGCACTAAACATTAAGTAATCTTTTGCATGTGTTCATATCTTTAATTTTTGTCTAGACATAATTAAATGTGAAAAAGTAATAGATCATATCTAATAGGTACACGAACACCTTTGAAAACATCTGTCTCTATTCCAAGGATTCTACCTTAATATGACCGGGCACAGTGTGTGCTTTTGAGCAGCTAAATTGATTGGTTTAACAGCTGAGTGAATGTACTTTGTGAGGCTGTGTATCAGAGAGAAAAATATACCAAAGACATTGTCTTGTTCACTTCCCAAAGGACAGATAACCACTGCAAGTTCATTTTCAGGGATAATAAAGCACCCAACCATCAGACACTGTGCAAAAAGTCACAGCATGATGTCCAAGGTACTACAATTTGAAAGAGACAAGTCTATGTTGCTCATGAATCAGCTAGTGACAGACAAAGCCATTGGAAGCTCAGATTGAACACTGACAAACACTATAACACTAAAATAAACTATAGGGGATATACAGATATTAATCAAAATACATTTTTAGAAACAGTTTGCACATGCACACCAAACATGTTTCATTGGGTGCCATGCATGTTGTTAAATTATGTCTAGTGTTTCACAGTGAAAGGCACAATGGGGATCTGGAATCCAGCATCAGCATCTTCTCTTGTAATGTACTGCATGACAGATTGAAGGTCAGAAACAGACATTTCATAAACAAATGCCAGTGTGAACATTAGAGCCCTTGGGGTGGCCATGTTAGCCCTGAAAGGCTGACAGTGCCGTTGTATTATTTGGGAATCAGACTTTCAGGTCAGTGAGCATTTCTACTTTTTGTGTTTATTGCTCAGTGATTTTGCGTGGTGTTGACTATATTGTGAACTGTTGTCTCGTGACTAATGTAAAAGAGTTCAAATAAAAATAGATACATCAGGCTGAATAAGCAGGTAGTATTGCTTCAGTACAAACTATTGATCTTGGTTACCAATAAACAGGAACAAAACATGAATATTGACATTTAAAGATTATATATGACAATACATGGTATGACATTGGTTTATACATCCAATACATATGCAGATAGAGAACAATTACAATGTACAATAAAAAATAATTACACACATTTATGTGTCATAATGGTCTGTTTTTCTGTTTGGCTGACAGCTGCAAAAATGAATGGAGACTTCTACAGCAAACAGCACTGTCACTTGACTGACTTGGCGACCAAAGGCAGCCTGGCTCTGCACACAATGAGGATGGAGCATGTGGAGCCCACTGCCTCATATGTCACAGAGATACCCATCCCAAAGCAGACTGAACAGAAACCTAAGCCTGTTAAGGTTCACGTACCATATCATATGGCATATAGTTCTAATACCATAGCCAACCCAGGAATGCTGAAGGCATGGGAAGGAACAGAGACTTTGGGCCGCCGCAAGACATATGGCCCTAATAAACCCTGCATTGTTGGCCAGATGAAGGAGCTTCACACTGCCCGCAGTCATCACTACCTGCCCACACAGCCCTACTTCATAACCAACAGTAAGACAGAAGTAACGGTGTAAGCGATTGACTTCTCTCCAAAGGATGCTTTAGGTTTAACAGCAAGCAGAAACTCATTGCTTTCCTATCAGTGACCTTCATTTTTGCAACATTGTAAAATGAAGGCATAACTGCATCGATGAGCCAGTTCCACTTTGACTGGTCACACATCTAGGTGGTCAGCTGGCAATGACAAAAGCTGAATCAGGAATGTTCCATTATTTCTGTGAAATATTCACTAAGATTAAGATGCTGACCAACAGTGATATATTTGTATTAAATTAGTGGCATTGGTTTCAACAAGAAGCAACAACTAATATAAAATAAAGAAGCAATAATTATAATAAGTGATTCTAAATTTGTTTACTCCTAACAACAATAAAAGGCAGTTAATACTAAGTCCAAAGGTTTAAGGGCTAGTGTTGAGTACAGAACATGGTTCTGGAGCCAATGATCTCCATGATCTCCTAATGAAAATACATATCTGAAGAAAATATGTGGGAAAATTATAAAATTGGGCGGCACTGTAGCAATATATATATATATATATATATATATATATATATATATATATATATATATATATATATATATATATATATATATATATATATATATATATATATATATATATATATATAAAATGAGAAGAAAGGGAAAACTATGACTGAGCATCCTTCAAAATGGACTGTGTTCTGATTCTCAGATTGCATTAAATAGTGCTTGTGTGTCAAACTACTATACCATCAATGGTAATGTGACACATTGTTAGTAAGTTACAAGTACTTTAAAATGCCGTCAGAATTTGTTTTTACTTACGCTGATCAGTTTTCGAAGGAAAACCAAACATAAAAATCAGTGAGAGGCTACAACTGCGTCTATTTTAAAACAATGCAAAAAAAAAAGTTCTGTTAAAGAAAAAAATAAAAGCTAAATATTACTGTCATCCACTAGACATAAGAAAATGAATTAAACAAAAGATCTACTTTTTACTCATTCATTTATAAGAAGTTGCTCTACTTGGTTCATGGGTCAAGCCTTGGCCCATTTTTACTCCTTTGCTTTCTGCTTTTCCAGATTTGTCATATTTTTTATAGCACCCATGGCCTAATGATACTTTCCCTAAAGTAGAAAGCTATATTAATGTTTTAAACTTCATTAAACGTAATAGCATTAACTGTTTATGAACGTATATAGTGGAAGATGCCTTGTTAAAAACAGCATAACAAATTCTTGTTTGAACAACACAAATGATCACATCATAAACTACATTTTCTTTTACTATACATCCCTGTGTATATTTGAGTGTTTTTAAAAACAAATTGTGTAATCAGCCCAGCATAATGTGATTTATATCTTAAGAAACAATATGAATGTTTAGTAAATCAGTTTTTACTATGTTGGTCACAGAGCACCTTGAGGTTGCATGGAGAGTGACAACAAAGAAGTAGAAGCACTGTTAAGGCCACTCATTGTGCCTGTCAAACCCTGGTCTTTAAAACTAAGTATTAGATATTCATTCACTATGGTTAACATACCTTTCCTATGTGACTTAATGTATGCTCTTGAAGATGTGAGAGCTTTCTAAAACATTTGTACAATATTACTTCACAATAGATGTTTGTGCGGCTCAGTTGCACCACAGAATTTACGCACTTTGATTTCTGTACAAATTAGTATGGGAGGGGCATTATTTTTTCCCCACAGACATTTCGGTGAAATTGATTTTGAAGTATATGAACATATATAGTACCAGTCAAAACATAAAGATCGGCTTTCTAAAATTACAGACTGTAGTACATATGTTTATTTTTGTTAGTCCTCTGTTGGTTCTGTGTTCTCTATTGGTCAGTATCATCACAGAACCAGTATAATTTGTATGGTGTATTGTCAGTTCAGTGCTGCTGTAGTTTTAATTAAACACCTCAGTGACACTGCTGGGATAGGAATGTACCAACCAAATAATACATGCTCTGCGGTAATACTATTGCGGTCCTGACCATTAGCGAACAGAGTAAAACAAAGTCCATCCTTACATAGTAAGTGGCGGAACTACTATCATGGACAATGAGTGTGTCCAAACTTTGTACTATATATACATACATATATATATATATATATATATATATATATATATATATATATTACAAAGTACAACTTATAGTATAATATATATATATATATATATATATATATATATATATATATATATATATATATATATATATATATATATATATATATACTATTTTGCCAATATATGTATATGCAAATGATACAGTTTCTTGTGCCAAGAAATATCTTGTTAAAGTTGTGTTTAATTTAATCTAGTTGTCCATTTCACTAACTTATTCATTCCATATAAGAAAAATGTCTGCATCACAGTGTACCAGATGTGGTTGTTTTGAAAATAATAATCTTTTAAAGTTTTGACATTGTAATAAATAAGAGTCTCTTAATTTTTCCCATTGTATCTCCTCCTTATGTTGTCTTTATTGTAAACCCTAAGTCAGGTTAAGCAAGTTTTACATTTTTGAGTTTTCAGAAATTTAGGAATATATTCCTAAAACATTGGCTAAATTTTTCTTTCCACTGTTCCCATTAGTGGTCATCACAGTAGGAAGTTCCACATATTCGATTTTTAGATTTAAACTGGTTGCTTCCTGGTACAACCTCACACAACTTTTATTAATCCCAACCTGGGACCAGCATTATGAATTGATCGATATATATTTGATTGACAAAAACTTGGACAATTTTAGTATCTCCAGTTTAACTTGGTTTGTCTTTGGAATGTGGGGGTAAACAATCAAGCCCAGAAAAAACCTGCACAGGCACAGAGAGGACTTGTAAGCAGTGGGATGCTACCCACAATCCACCATGTTACCCACAAACACGAAAAACGTTTATTATTATTATTATTATTATTATTATTATTATTATTATTATTATTATTATTGCCCAGCGATGGATTATTATTATTATTATTATTGCCCAGCGCCCGAGATGTTCTCCCCTGGATGGGCATGGGGAAACCCACCGCGACCCTAATAGAGGATAAGCGGAAGATAATGAATGAATGAATTATTATTATTATTATTATTATTATTATTATTATTATTATTAATAATAATAATAATAATAATAATAATAATAATAATAATAATAATAATATTAATAATATCTAATGTAAACTAAACCATTTGGGATAAATTTTATGGGTTTTAAAACCAAGTAAACTTCTAAATATCTGAATTCAAACATTCCTAATGTCTAGAAATAGCTTCATGTTTGTGCATGGGGAACCCCACCGCGACCCTAATAGAGGATAAGCGGAAGATAATGAATGAATGAATTATTATTATTATTATTATTATTATTATTATTATTATTATTATTAATAATAATAATAATAATAATAATAATAATAATAATAATAATAATAATAATAATAATAATAATAATAATAATAATAATAAAATCTAATGTAAACTAAACCATTTGGGATAAATTTTATGGGTTTTAAAACCAAGTAAACTTCTAAATATCTGAATTCAAACATTCCTAATGTCTAGAAATAGCTTCATGTTTGCCTGTTGATCAGTGTTTTGATGTGCATTGTTATGATGTATTAATTAAGAATATTAACATATCTTTAATTCAACTTAATTCAACTAAATAAAATTTATTGAAACAGATTAAAACAAATCTAAAAGTGACATATTATGATTATTGAACATATTTTATTAATTATTTCATTTAGTAAAAGTAAAGAAGATGGAAAAACATCTTGCAGCTACACCTACATTTTTCAATAATATACATGTAGACTGCTCACTTGTAATTATATATAATAAAAATAACAAAATGTGCATGATTATATACTCATATTTTAAGACAAATATCCTTTATCAGTCTTTATGATGAGCTGAGAAGAAAAACAGCTCTAAATAATTAGATTTTTTCAAACAGTTTTAAAGGTGTCTAATCAAATCCACAGCTGGCTTATCCTTACCTCCAAACAGGTGCCTTGAATTAGCCAGTGACTGAATGCATTTATTTCAGCTAAGGCTTTGTTACTGTGCCAAAAATCAAAAGTGTAGCAGCTTGAAGAAAAGCACTGGGTGTAAGTGACCTAATTAGCAGCATCAAGTTCCCTGAGTCTGCTGTCTGCTTGGCAACCAGGCAAAATGAAACAACAAACTCGGTGGTCCATTTTCTAACAACAACCAAAATGCAAAAATCTGTACTAAACCAACTTAATCTCTTAAACTGTATTTGCAGCACAAATTATACTGTTTATTAAGTGCTGATGTAATAGAATAATCAAGAGTGATTTGCATACCTTTGTTATTATAGTGTTTGTATTGGACCGCATGTTCTGTCCTTTGTCTGAATAGAATATTTTTGTTTGCATTAATCATGCTTTATATTCATTTTGTCGTGTTTGACTTTATAAAGGTAACAATTGCCTAATGTCATTAATAGTAGTGGTAGTTGTAGACGTGGTTATTTTAAATTTAGTATTAAAAAATCTATTATGTTCACCAGATGCAGGAAACACTCAGGAAATCTCACCAGTCCATTGCAGATCGAACACAATTTCAAATATTTAAATTACCCACCTCACATATATTTAGATTGTATATAGAAAAATCTCACAGACAATGGGAGAACATGCAAATTCTAAATAAAAAGAACTGCCTGCTTCCCTTGAAATTAAACCCAAGGTTCTAAATTACATTAGATGGCAATCCACAACAACAAACATAGGTACAGGATACTTAATAATGCATCATTCACAGTTAAACATATTTAATATATTTGTTGGTTGTAATTAAGACTGTTATTATTCCTTTGTAGTTGTAATTAGTCTGGTTAAAATTATGATGCTTTATAACCTTGTCATAGATAAGTAAATGTTCTTGGTAATCTTATACATAAATATTAATTTTGCAGGCAGCTCCTGTTGTGTAAGGTTTTCTGAGTGTAGGAAATAAAATAAAGTTAATAATGACTTGGCTCAAAGTTCTGAAGCACAATGTGACCGGTCATCAGGCACTATTATTAATAAAACTACAGATGAAAATTTGTTTTCTTTTTATGATGATACTTTTGAACATTTGCTGACTTATATACCTTTGTGTTACTGAAAAAAGATCAATTCATTAAAAAACTTTATTTATTTATTAAATTATTTTAGATTAAGTTTTGGATTAATATCTTAATTAATGCATCTTTATACAGAATGTATATTTTATTTTGGAAAATTATAAAATACAAATTAATAAATAAATTTTATACAAGTTCTTTTTTATAATGTACATTTATGGTGAAAAAATATAAAAAAAACTGTACATCACAATATGTGTGTGTGTGTTTTTTTTACTTATTACCTCTAAAAGGACAGAAAAAATAATACAATATAATATGGAACATCATAAACATTTCCATATAATATCTGTATAAAATAGAATATATACATATGATATCAATTTAACCTCAGGGTAAATTACCCCAGTATATACCTAAATATGTTTCCTGCAATAAATAAATGAACTGATTATACCTGCAGTTACCCAGGATGCATTTTTTTGCTGTTAGTTTTCTAAAGTTGATTACTATCGTCTTAACTCTGAGAGGTACAGAGTGTCCAGATTTACGGTCTGCCATCTGGTCTGTTAGTGTATAGATCAAGAGCTTCTACAACAAGCTTATATAGGATGTAAAAGATCTATTAAATATTATATAAAAAATAAAGTACATAAATAAAAATAAGGGTGGCTTAATTCGAATCCCCATCTGAGTGGAGTTTCCTTGTTCTCCCCGTGTCCGCGTGGGTTTCCTCCGGGTTCTCCGGTTTCCTCCCACAGTCCAAAATCATGGATCAAGTTAATTGAGTTCTCCAAATTGCCCCATATAGAGTGTGTTTGTGTGAGTGAGTGTGTGCCCAGCGATAGATTGGTGCCCTGTCCTGGGTGTATCTGCCCAGCACCCGAGACGTTCTCCCCTGGATGGTCATGGGGAACCCCACCGCGACCCTAATAGAGGATAAAGCGGAAGATAATGAATGAATGAATGAAATAAAAATAATGAATGAGAAGCTGTGTTAAGTCTGCCATGGTTACGCCAGTCCTTTGAATGTCTAAATAAGGTTTAAGGTAAAAGAAATATCTGATTGATCTCTTCACAGTACAGTATGATTTTCTCTAGTTATTAGAATTTGAGTGGCATACTGGCATTAAAAATATCAAAGCCTCTTTTTTTACTGATGAAAGCTGCTTTAGTGGATTGTGGTTTTGGTATGCGCACAGTTGAATTGAACCCTGCAAATCTAGTGAGATGTTTTAAGTAAAAAAAACAAATAAAAACAAAGGATGTAGTAAAAAACATGAATATATTTTTTGATGACCAAAAAAATCTACACATACAAAAGAACATTATGCCAGAAAACTGTATGCAAGAAATAAGAGCATATTACTGAACCACTAACATAACCATGAGTATTTTTGCATTTATTGTTCAATTTGAGCTGGTCTGCTAGTGGTCACTTGGATTGAATTACTTGAACAGAGCGAACTATGCCCAAAAGCCTGAATTAAAGCCAACTGTTGCCAAGGTGACAGAACTCGTGCCGCCAGCTTTGAAATCACTTTGTATGTTTCCACGGCAACAACTAAAGCTGGGTGGAGGGCTGGGTGGATAAGATGCTATGGGTATTGGTGAAATCACATGCAACCATTGTTTACTATTGAATTCAGAAGCAGGCTCATCCAAATCAAGACAGGCAAGTGTTAGTCAGCAGCTGAGAGTTAGTAGAGATAAACGGATCTAAGCACAGTGCCAAAGAGGACTTCCCCCAGTGAGCAAAGGATCAGGACTGCAAGCATCTGTCTTATCCATAGTAACAAGCAGTCATTAAGGGAATAATAAATATCTGGCAAGCCTGTTTAATGATAGAAAATAATGTAAATAACCATACATACCTTACATACATACGTTACTTCAACATTTACTGAGCCCTATATATTTTTTATCAGAGTCTGTGGCAGGAGTGTGGCGATGCTAGGAAAGAAAAACATCGCTGACAGAGATGGACATTGATTAGAGGTAATTAACAAACTTGCCCTGGGCTCTGGTGGTGATTATGATGGAGTGCAGGTGTGCAGTCTATATATACGGGAGCACGTCATGCCACAGAGAGATTGTGAGCAGCAGAAATGCAGTGGTACAGCAGATCCATCAACCAAAAGTTGTATTTTAATTAAACAAATTAAGAGTAAATAAAGCCAGTTCTTGACCTTAAAAAGTCCTGTCTCCAGTCCAGCTTATGTCAACAGACTACACTGCTGTAAACCTATGTAGTGTAATGACATGTGGAGTGGTTTATAAACTTAGATCGTTCTTAAGACCAATTTCTTTGTTCTTGAATGCCACAACCTACCTAGGTATTGCTATTAACTACGTAATTGTTTTCTGAAGACAAGTTTCAGCATGATGATGCACAATTTCACCAAGAAATAGTCTGTTATCTCAAACTAGTTTTATTAATATGACAATAAGTAAAATAGTTTTCAAGCCATCAGACCTAGATGGAATAGAGCACCACTGGGATGTGGTAGAATGGAAAATGTGCACGCTGAGAAACTCACTTTAAATATCTGCAAAAACTGTGATAATTATGTCAGTATGACCAGAATAGACAGAATACACACCACAATAGAAGAATGATGGGACCATAATCTATCCTCTGCCAGTCTGAAGCTTTTACACATTGTCTTTCTGAACACGTGCATAAAAACAGCAGTCTTTTAAATTTTGATGATGGAAGCGACCTGGCTCTCCGTTTTTGACCCACAGACCCAGTAATGCCAGAATTTATCCAATTTTACTCACAAAGCATTTCTATGTGATTTGAGGTACATTATGTCACATCAAACATTAAATATATTATTACATCTGCACAATTCCTTTTATAACCTAAAATATTTCAAATTATTTTTGTGCAAAAGTTTCACCCTAGATTTTCATTACTTAGCAATACCTCATTGCTGGAAATCATAGGTCGCACGCACTTTTTTACATCATTATTGTTTTTTGAAGCTTACCCTGTTTTAGCCTTTTTGACATTTATGTCTAATATTTACACTAACGTTGTAGAATCCATTTCTCTGCCCAACCATGAAATTCTGCACAACCCTAAAGCATAATTAATTATTCCTATACTATAATGGCAGTGTTTTTTCTATTAAATGTCTGGCGTTAGTAACACATGCACCTGCTTACTTTGGGAAAATTTGACCATTCTGCACATTTTTTTTGACAGCCACGTTTTGTTTCTGTTTCTGGTCTTTGGTATTTTTATATACACTAATGCTTATTTGGTTGTTGTTTATATACATTTACTGTGTTCACCTTTCAGCAAGGTCTGATTTCTTAGGTTTGTGAAGTTTCCTGTTTTTGGGTTTTATTCCTCTTTATATAAACAGAGGTTCATATTGCTGTTTAAACTAAGTGGGTGCATCACTTTAGCTTATTTTTACATAGCTCCTACTTCCTGTTTGTATGCACTTTGAGTTTTTTGTTTGTTTGTTTTGTTAACTCCAATATAGTACTGTATACCTGTTTATATCGAAACTGCACTCTGTACCCATTCATTTTTAGTCAGGGCTTCTGTACCAGTTTCGATTGGCTGCATTTTGTACCTGGTTACTGTGTTCTGATCCTGTCCTTTTGTCATAGCACATTGTTTATTTATTCGTTATTTGTTCATTATACTAGTCTTTCATTTTTTTATGTTTTTTGAATAAAGGACATTTTTTTGTTTATTGCCCAAATCTATTTCTTATTCTCATTTATGTGGTCCCTTCTATTGTGGGGGTATATAATGTGTTATGCTTATAAGTATGGTACACCACCACATTCATGACATAATGGACCTCTAACAGTGAGATTGGCAGACATATTAAGGAAAATTAAAGAGCTCCTAGATTTATGTTCAGTATACTTTTCAGTTTGTTCTCTTTTTGTTAATTGAGGTTTGCATTTCCTGGCTGCAGTAAATCTCTATTCTGCCTTAGCTTCTCTAAAGGCTTTTCCCTGAATCTTATTTTAGTTTTAGAAAAGAACCCTTGTTCCAAATTACATGCACTTCATGCTTTGTTCTGATTAAATCCAACATAGCACTGTATACCTGTTTTGTCAAAACATTTTGTACCTGTTTATATTGTAACATCACTATTTTAAGAAGCACTCAATACCTGTTTTTACCTGGTGCTCAGTGCCTTGTTGTTTTATAACTCATTTAATGGTTTCATATAAAATAGCACTTTGTCATTTTTGATTTTGTTTATCTAGCTCTTTGTATTTTCCTTATTTTAGTTGTTGATGTTTTTCTTGATGTAAAGTTTAAGTTTTTTTTACTGTCAATTGCCAATTTTAAAACTCTCATTCTCATTTACACTGCTTCCTCCCAGTGGAAGGCATTTAGGTTTTACTTGTTAGACTTACAAATATGGTATATTTCCGCACTTGTTTGTGAAACCTTGTTTGTGGGTTTTAAGGTGATTTTGGGTCAGGTAACCATGAGGAACATGAAATGGTTCACAGGACTTTTTTATCATGCTTGTTATTACTAATGCTAAGATTAAAAGCCCACTTGCCATTTTTTTTGCCATCAAAATGGTCAATGAAAATGGTCAATAAGTAATAATAAGAATAAATAGGAGGTGTATGTATGTATGTATATATATATATATATATATATAGTGGAAGACGTTCAGGGCCTTCAAGGCCTTCTATCAAGACCTAAAAATATCTGAATCACAGACTGATGTTAATTATATTTTGTTCCCGAATACTTAATAAATAATTCCAGATGGATACAATATACAAGTTGTAAGTGGAACACAATCGGGCAGAAGCAACGACATAACACAAACACATTTTAACCAATCAGGACATAACCATGTGAAAACCATTATAAAAAGATACAGACTTAGGCACGAATGAAAACCTAAAAACTTTATTAAAAATAATTATTATTATTATTTTTAAAATGAAAAAAATAAATAGGTTGACACAGTGGCATAGTGGTTAGCATGTTTGCCTCTTAGATCCAGGTTCGAATCACAACCTGGTGGAGTTTTCATGTTCTCCCTATGTCCACTTGGGTTTCCTCAGGGTTCTCTGGTTTCCTCCCACAGTATGATGTGTACAGGGATAGATTGCCACTTTGTCCCATGAGTAATGGAATAGTGATAATTACCATATTTACAATAAATAAATTTTAAAAAATTATAACAATGTTGAAATTGTTGTTTCTTTTTGTTTTGTGGTATACATTTGAAAAAAGACTGGGATGATAGTATTCTCAACTTCTGAACTTCTGTCATATGTTTTTCAAATCACTTTAAAGCAAAACAAGCAATCATCAATCAGCAATATACTCAGTCATTTCCACAAGAAATCTTTCTTGTACAATTTGCTAAGTACCTGTAATTACTACAACCACCAGCAGCTGATTAGCTTCGTAGGAAAAGACTTACCACATACACCAATACTGTAGTTTGTTCAGAAGCTAAATGGAGTGATTTTAAACTAATCAAGATCATTTTCATTTGCTTCATTTAAAAAAAAACTTGTACATAACATAATTTTCTAAAACAGGTGCTCTCGAGAATGATGCTTTCTCCTTGTAATAAACACATACTGTTCATTATAAAAGGGAGTTGCCCCTTTTCTATGTGATTGAACCTCAATCTGCATGGTAATTTTCACACCTCAGGACGGAGCCAACCTGGCCATGCTGCTTATGCCCCTGTGTTGGGCTGGTGGCCAGAGTTAACAGATGGCTGACTGAGTGACAAAGCTCCTAGCACCATGTTCAATGAGATGTGAATGCTATTCCAGCTATTTCCACTGAGTATTATAAAGCAGAGAAGCTAATTGAGATTCTAGTTGATGAAAACAATGTCTTTATTATCATCCTTTTGTTTTTATTAATACAAAGTTTTTAAAAATACATAATAAGATTGGAAAGTAAAACAAAAGAGTTCTCAGTACTTATAAATACATTATAAAAGAATATACTAATGTTACATAATGGATTGGTCTATTAATTAATCAATTTTACGATATGCTTTTGATCATTTACACATTTAGCAAAAATACTTAATCAGATGATGGATGTATCTAGCTAAGCTGAGCAGCCCTTAGCCCACCACAGTATTGTAAAACTTCTTTGTTTGCCATACAATCTTATACAACAGATTTATAGGAATGTTATTCTGTAATAACATTTATTTATTCATTCATTCATTATCTGCCGCTTTATCCTTTATTAGGGTCGCGGTGGGGTTCCCCATGTCCCTCCAGGGGAGAACATTTCGGGCGCTGGGCAGATACACCCAGGACAGGGCGCCAATCTATCGCTGCGCACACACTCATGCACACATACACACTCTATATGGGGCAATTTGGAGAACTCAATTCACTTGATCCATGTTTTTGGACTGTGGGAAGAAACCGGAGAACCCGGAGGCAACCTGCGCGGACACGGGGAGAACTTGGAAACTCCACCCAGACGGGGATTCGAACCGGGAATCCCTAGTGCTGAGAGGCGAACGTGCTAACCACTAAACCACCGTGCCGCCCACGTAATAACATATACAGTATAAATCATAAAGCCAGAAGTCCAGGACACAATTTTGATAGAGGTCAAGGTCAGCAACACCTTTTTCTAGTAGATACAAAAAAACAATTGTGAAATATTTTCGGATTTATAATGGCTTCCTCGATTCTACCATAGATTCAGTTTAGTGCTTAGTGTTGTGTATTGCCTCCTCAAATTCTGGCAGTATCATCATTTCATATTGTGTCTGCTGTGGAGCCAGCGAGCTGCCCAGCAGTACGGAAAGCAAAAATGTATAATAATTTGTGCGCCTTGCATGGCTCACAGTTCCTCATGTCCCAGGTGGTAAGTTAGGTCCTAAGGCTCTCATAATGAGCAGCTTAAAGGTGTGTTTTCGCAAAGCATACCAGTTTGAACAGCTTGGTCATGCTGCAGCTGTTTTAAGAGATGTGCTTCCCTTTTTTATTGTTTTTATTTGATATTTGGTGTGTGCAAGTGAGCTCCTCAACATATAGCTCACACATTGATTAAAAAATGTACTCATGGTATTTATTCTATTTTTTTTTTGCGTTAATAAAAGCTTTTGGTGTTTTGCTTTGGTGAGTGATTTCAGTATCTCTCCAAAACTAAGCTACTTGCAAATTACACTGCAAACAAATCTAGAAGATTTCACATTAATGTTTGCAATCGAGCCTTGTTGTTCTCAAGGTTTATTTCACATAATTTGAAGTAGTGTTCCTTTTTTTCCTCTACATTTCTCAACTGGAATCTAGACTCAGCTTTCTTAAAGCACCTATGATGAAGGATGCATGGACATAGTCCTTTATGAATAAGTTCTAAAGGATGTAGTCCACATTGGTATTAAAATCAAATCAGCATTCTAAAACTTGCCCATGTGAACAATAATGGAACAAAAACTGTCTAGCCAATTATTTGTTCCATTTGGAATTTTACAATCAAGCAACCACACACAATGCAAAATGAGACCATATCCATAGAACTATTATCTTTATTATGCTTGTAAAGAGATTTTAATTTTCTAATGAATAGAATTAGATCTTTTATTGAATCAGATCACTTAGCTGTGTTAAACATTACTGCTTTTACATATAAGAAGTTGTGGGGAAATGTTTTATAATGTTTACTATATCAAATTGCTATATATATATATATATATATATATATATATATATATATATATATATATATATATATATATATATATATATATATATATATATATTGTAACGGGTGCCTAGGGCACCTGTTCCATGTTGGTTACTTTACTTTGATTAATGGTATTTAGTTTGTTTAAATTGTCGCTTTCCGTTGATTGGTTGTGTTGTGCACGTGATTGATTTTCATTTGTATTTATTTCCTTCTTTCCCTGTCCTCAGTGCACTTCGTGGTTTAGTTTATGTTCACTCGTCGTACCTGTGTTTTGTGGTGTCTCTACACCTTTAAATTAAATTCCAATTTCCTGTTACCTGCGTGCCTGGCTCCCTTCAGCGCGTTAGAGCGCAACGGCTCTGCGCTTCCTATGCGCAGCGGCTTTAATCTCTAGGTAGGCGAGTGTAACATCACGAAGTGCCATTCAATTGGGGAGTCCAGAGCCCAGGTAAGCTAATTTTAAAATTTTTCTTTGCGGGGGCTGTATAGCGTATAGCCTCGTACTCGCGGCGCCCTCCGTCGTGACCGCGAGTGCGCCGCTATGCGCAGCCCGCCGACACTGTGATATCAGAGTGGTATGACTCTGATGATGAGTTCATGCGGAGGTACGGGTATGAAGCGCTCCGTGCTGAGGAGGGCCTCGAGCTGGTCGAGGTGTCCGATGATGAGGCGGGCGAGTCATACCTGTATGGGCATATTTTGCCCATACGTACCCTCCTGAACTCTGAGGAGTTCTGGGCTGATGGCCCAGTCCAGTTTGTAAAACCCGTCGTGAGATCCAGACGCGGTGCGCGGCCGCACCGGATCGCGCCGTGTCTCGATCGCGCTGCAAAGGGACGGTACCGGAGTTACCGATTGTGTCCATTAATATGGGGGAGTGTGCCGGCAATGGGGTGAATCCGGGGCAGTCTGAGACAGAGATTGCCCTGTTCTTTGGTGTAGCGGTGGGGGTGTATCTCTACTGTGTGCAGGATGGCGATCCCGAGGTGGAGGTCCACCCAGCGTGCGTGCCCGCTTTATATAAGAGTGATAGTTGGCCCAGAAATAAGGCATAATGCCAACATCCATGAGCCAACAGCTGTATATAATGTTTATTTTATTGCAGTCTCTAAATAAAGCCTATTTCTGTACATGAGAAATCCTGTCTCTGGTCCTCATTCGGTCTCACCCTGTCACATGCGCATTATAAAATCCTTATTTCTGCTCATTACAGGATAGAAAGTGGATTTGAGTAATTGTAGCATTTACATCGGCCTGAAACTTCCAGGCAATATTCTCAGTTAACTCATCTCATTAACAAAGGATTTTTGTCTGCAAAACTTAGAGCTCAAAGGACATTTTTCTTTTATTGCATCAGTTTATTGCAGTAAACTGTAGCGATTGTATTGCTTAAAAATCTCAAGAGATCAGCACTTATTGAAATATTTAAATCAGTCTTCCTGACACCAACAGTCATGTCATTGTCAAAATTACTTGTTATCTTTATCAGCCATTCTGATGGCTGACAATGATGCTGCCACACTGATGCAACTGATAATTGCACAGGTTTTTTTCAAGTGCTTGGTATAGGTAATGATTTAATTTACTCTTAAAATTTACTAACTTGCTTTAGTTGTTTGACCTTGGGCAGCTTATTTATTTGTTCTTCAGTTATCTGACATGATGCAGAGAAGATATCATAACAATTAATCATATTCTTTTAAAAGACAGTATTTATACATATTAACAAAAAAGCTACAGATTGCATGAGGAATATTAATATTGAATGAAGGGAAAGATTGATCTTATAAAGAACACAAAATAATGTATCAGTTGTAAAAACTGTGTGTGGAATTCCATATTTATAAACTTTGAGATTTTGTAACTTCCATGATTATAATTCCAAGAGTAAGCTGGTCTGAATGATAAATGTCCACATCATTTAATACAACTGTCTTTGTAAGAATACAGAAATCAGTTGGTGTAATACTGGTTGAATATTGCATCCAGGTACAGTTGCAATAACCAAGACAGAGTTGTATTCACAGACACATAGCCCGTCACATCTGATCATCAAGAAAGCAACAGCTAAAATATTAAAAATACCCTTTACAAATATGCTTAAATATATGCCTGCTGAATATCTGTATTAAGTAAAATGCTTAACATAAGGTCAAAAGTAATTATTTTAAAGCTAAAATTAGGTTTAAATAAAATCTGTAAAAAAAATCTGTCCTATAAATTATGCTTGTTTTAATATTTGTTCTAATGCACAGTGTTAGAGCCATAAAGCAAATAAAATATTGTAATACATTTTTGAATAAGGAAAAGTTTAAAAAGTTTTAAAATATGCTGATAATGTGCTGATATATAAGATTGTATTATGTTATATTATATATTATATTATTGTAATGAAAAGAAATGGCACAAATATCATGTATTTAAATTTCAAAGCTTCCCTAATAAAACATATCAACAATGAAGGGTCAACAATTAAACATACAAACATTTCATATTTGTTGGGGTTGTTGGAGGAAAAAGTAAATGCCATACTATGAAGTGTTTAGAACATGTATTCACTCGATTACCATATAAATGCATGTATCTATGCTTTTGATGCACCCTGCAGTTGTCCAGTTGACAACACTGCAGAATTTATTTTGCTTATATTTAAGTCTTTATCAGTGACGGTTTCTGATCACAGGATGCATGTGTTCTTGTCAAATGTAATACTGAGCATGTTATATGGCATTGTTTAATATAGTGGCCGGTAAGTAAAGGGCTATGTTTTAATGTATTTATTATAATACAGTATATAATTGTGGATTTTAACTTAAACACAGGCTTCAGTTTCATGTGCTGACCAAGTTTGGCATTTTTACCTGTTAAGCATCTGCTAGAAAAAATGACATATTCTGTCAGCAGCGAATATCTGTTTGCTTATAAAATATGCATGACCATCTCTGACATGAGTTAACAAGTAAAGCATTGAAAAGCTGCAGAATCAAAAATTATGTATTTATTATGTGCAATATATCCTGAAGATGTGGCTGTGAGTCATGCATTTGTACTGGGTATTTTCTACTAACTTTAGCTTTAAGAGCGTATTGAGTTGATTTCATTTGGCACTAATGGTCCCAGAGTGGACTATTGGTGAACTGGAGCAAACCTTATGACCAGCAAAAAGCAGAATTCCCGAGAGGCCTTAGTACACATGGTCAGATGGAACAGCTCAAATAGACGGCAGCTGGAGCCAATCTATAATAGCCTTTAGGGTATAGTGCTATGAATATTTGCATGGGGAAATGCAATGACTTCCAGTGACAGTGCACTAGTACATTAAATCCATCACTCTCTATCAGTTTGTTTTTAATGAGATGCTCTCTTTAAGACCCACATGTTACTAGAGTCCAATTATTTAAAAAATCTATTATTTTAAATTCATCATTCATGTTGTGTGCCTGCATATTATGGTTTGTTTGGTGTGTTCTCTTTATGTCCGCTAGTGTATTTTCACATTCCCATTTTTGTAACTTTCATTCTTGGTATTGCTAATGGGATTCAGCTGGGTCCTTAAGAGAGGTTCCTAACCTTGTGTGCTAATGCAGCTAATAGAAATTTGTTTATGGGAAAATGGACAGATGTTTAGAAGATAATGGACAGATGTTCAAAATCTTGTTAAAATGGTCATAGATGACTCTCTCCAAGGCTCCGTACAGTGGTTTTATTTTATCTGACAACCCTTCTTTTTTATAAACAAGGAATGTAAATGTGTAATATTTGTTCAATGTAAAATTGTATTTATTTATCTATTTTGTATATATGTATTTGCATAAGCATATGTGTTTATTTATTTATTTTTATATGACTTAGTTTATGTATTTTTTAGTTTACTGCTGTCCGATCCTTTAATATATTTAATATAATATCTATTCATTATCTTCCGCTTTATCCTTTACTAGGGTCGCGGGGGGTTCCCCATGCCCATCCAGGGGAGAACGTTTCAGGCACTGGGCAGATACACCCAGGGCAGGGCGCCAATCTATCGCTGGTCACACACTCACTCACACAGACACACTCTATATGGGGCAATTTGAAGAATTCAATTGACCTTGATCCATTTTTTTGGACTGTGCGAGGAAACCAGAGAACCCGGAGGAAACCCACGCGGACACGACGAGAACATCAACCCAGATTGGGATTCGAACCGGGAATCCCTAGCGCTGAGAGGCCAATAGAGACCTCCCATAGTCCAAAAACATGAAACAAGTCAATTGAGTTCTCCAAATTGGCCCATATAGTGTGTGTATGCGTGCGTGTCTGTGTGAGTGAGTGTGTGAACCAGTGATAGATTGATGCCCTGTCCTGGGTGTATCTGCCCAGCCCGAAACGTTCTCCCCTGGATGGGCATGGGGAACCCCACCGCGACCCTAAGATAAAGGGACCGCTAGGATAAAGCGGAAGATAATGAATGAATGAATGAATGAACAATGAATACAATAAATTTGGTCATTGAAAATATTTGAAATATTTTCTTCATACACCTGGCAGTTGAAGATAAGGGTAATATTTGTCACAATTGAGGGCAGCCTTAATATTAAAGCACATATTACACATTATTATATTGTACATTATTACAATTTTTATAGCCAAAATGTTAAACTTTGGGAAGAGAGCTTATAAACTTAATCAAATAAAGAACAATTTTTTTTGCATATTTTAATACAAAGTGCTGATTAGTTAGTAAGTAAATGACTAAATATAAATTTAAATGTACTGTACAGACAATCACAATATCACAAGTTCATGACTGAATATATATATATATATATATATATACACAGTGTATATATATATATATATATATATATATATATATACATACAGTGGGTTGCAAAAGTATTCATACCCCTTGAACTTTGCCATATTTTGTCACATTACAACCACAAACATAAATATATTTCACTGGAATTTAATGTGAAAGACCAACACAAAGTGGTATACAATTGAGAAGTGGAATGAAAGTTATACATGAATCAACAATTTTTTTACAAATAAAAAACTGAAAAGTGCGATGTGCAAAATTATTCAGCCCCCTTTTCCCTGAGTGCAACCAATTGCATTCAGAAGTTGCCTGATGACTGCTAATGACTTAAAAGGGTCCACCTGTGTGTAATCTAATCTCAGTACAAATACAGCTGCTCTGTGACGGCCTCAGATGTTGGTTAAGAGAATATTGGGGAGCAAAC
>JAFMOD010000271.1:3501091-3523108 GCA_019802435.1 Corydoras maculifer
GGAAAAGGGGGCTGAATAATTTTGCACATCGCACTTTTCAGTTTTTTATTTGTAAAAAAATTGTTAATTCATGTATAACTTTCATTCCACTTCACAATTGTATACCACTTTGTGTTGGTCTTTCACATTAAATTCCAGTGAAATATATTTATGTTTGTGGTTGTAATGTGACAAAATATGGCAAAGTTCAAGGGGTATGAATACTTTTGCAACCCACTGTGTATATATATATATATATATATATATATATATATATATACAGATAAATATGATTGATGATATGCATTTTATTATTCTACATATAAGCATGTCCTATGAGAAAAGAGTCCATATTCTATAACCAAGTGAGATGCTGCAGAGATCAGCTCACTCTGGGTAACATCTGTGATTTCCTGTTACATAAGTCAAAGAACAGAGCTGCTTTATTCACTTTGATCGTATCAGATGCTCGGCTTCATTTATGGACCCGTGTTTGTATGCTCAACTGGATTCAGTTTAGAACATCGTGCCCCCATGTGTGAATATGCTGGTGTGTCAAAATTTTATGTAAGAGAAAACAAGTATCGCAGAGAGAGCAACTTATATATGGTTAAAAAATCTTTAAAAAAAACATCAAATGTCAATCTGATTGTAACACGGTAGTAAAACTGAAGATGTTAGAACTTTAGGAGTAATTATAGTGTATTAAAGTATTAAAATTTTCGAAACATACTATATATTAGGTCATCTATTTGAACACATGTATAATAATTATGAAGTTTTCTTTTTTATGGCTACATCTTTTGTTATTCTAAATGACATGTAATCTGACCAAATTAAATGGTAAATAGCCTTTTGAAATTTTGCCTCAAATATCATTAAAAATGTTGTAGCAATAGCATTTTCTTTACTTTTTTAGTTTAATAATGAACTCACTGGATCTTTGCCACTTTTTGCAAGTCTTTGAAAGTGATTAATGTAGCATCTTGACAGGGTTGCAGATGAGGACGCTGTCAAAGATGCTGATTTTGTAAAAGAAAACAGTAGTTAGGAATGTTCTGAGAGTAAGATCAAATAACAGACAGAATCAAGCATAGTGCACGATGAAAATCCAGCAGTAATTAGTAAAACAAATTAAGTAAAAACTACAAGAGCTTGCTTTTACTTATTCAATGTTTCAAGTCTTTATGAATTAAATTTAAATTGTTATTCTCACCACTAAGAGCATGTGCAGCGCAAATGCAGTTAATGTCTCAGATACACGTGAGTCTTTGCATCTGAAGCCAAATATGTTCCTATTGTCAAGTCGTTAAATAAGCTTGTAGTGCTTTAGTTCAACATTGCACAGCTTGGAGGGTAACTTTTGCAATTATGGCGCTCCTTCCACACCTATGTTACCTTGCACAGCTACTTTATTCGGGAGACCTTATTCCCCCGCACAGCGATAGATTGCCCCCCCCCCCCCCGCGACCCTAATGTAGGATAAAGAGGAAGATAATGAATGAAAGAACCTCATTCCCCCTAGTGTCACAATATGGTCGGTGCAGTAGCTCAGGACAAAATAGATAAGCACCCTTTTGTGTGAGGTGCATGTACTCTCCTTACAGCCTTATTTTACTTTTATTGATTGGTAGTATTTTCAAATATTAAATTGTGGCCAAAAGGCAATTAAATTTTTGAGAAATTTTGTAGGAAAATCCACTAGTTGTAGCTACAAGGAGCACAGTGAATTCATATTGGCACTGTGGTGCCTGACAGTGAAGCACTTTGTATTTTGTTAATAGCATTTTCTATTTAATGAGAAACCTAACCAGAAGACAGTGCAAGTTTTATGAAACAGAACAAACAGGATCAAATTTTTTAGTTCTAGCTAACACTCTATGTGTCACATTTGAGTTAAAGATTTATTGGTGAATTAAAATAATTTAACCTTAAAATTATAAAAGCATGAATTTGTTTCTCTGCATCTTGAAAGGAAAGTATATTTCTTAGCTTGAATATGTTCCAAAAGTGCAAAACAACAGTGCTAATGTGCTTGTTAAAAGATCCAAATCCAACATGACATAAATAACTTACAGCTGAACTGAATCTAATCAAAAGTCATCAGCTTGGATATATCAGAATGAATAGAAACTGAGTGACATCCACTTAAGTTTACTTTTAAGTAAACGATTTACATTAACAATATACATACAGTATATAAATATGTAAAGTATATAACGTTGCATTTGAACAGGATTAAAAACCAGTTTCATGTTTGCAAATAAACAATCCTGGTGGTAGCATGTAAAAGGTAAATAGTAAAAGATTGATAGATTTATTAAGTTGTCTATTACACTGTATGTTCCAACTAGTGATCTCTGCTTTGACTGGTGTGCCTTTTTCTGTGGTTTTAGATTAGTTTTATTTTGTTAGTGGTTCTTTTGTGTGTATGGACTGAAATGAAACAAAACAAAAAAAAACGATGTCAATAAGAAATATAGTTACAAAGTCAAGAATTGGAAATAAAAGTAATAAAATCAAACTACCTACAGGTGAGTAACAAAAGTGAATGATTACAAAATAGTAAGAAAGAGAGAGAGAGAGAGAGACAGAGACAGAGAGAGACAGAGGGAGACCCAGAACAAGTTATGACACTTATAGTATTTATAACATTTGGTACATGTTAGCATGTGTTTTTGTGTCACAGGTAGCATTAATGCTTCCCAAAGCCAAACTTATTTCCATATTTATTGTCCATGAGGGCAATAAATAAATCATAGGCTGTGCTAATGGCCTTTTGTGAATTGTAATAAACCTTGTTTTAATGAGCTACATTAAGTTTTCCCATTTGTAGTTGCTTGGAATGCCAAGAGTGATTCTTTTTCATTTGTAATACAAAGTTCTATTCCTTTTTTCTCCTGCCCCTCATAATGTGTTTGTAGCCCTGACACAGAATAATTAAGTACAGGGCACTAGATAAAAAAACTGAGTTAAAAATCATCATTAATTGAACCAAAACTCAGTGAACTTACTTTACAGATCTGCTACTGTCCTCAAATTTCATCCAAAGTTAAAACAGGCTTTTCAAGCATAAACTAATGGATACGTTAATTTGTGATGCCTCACGAGTCATTGTTTCTGAAGAAATTTCTTTTCACAGCAGCAGGCGATATGTGGAAAAGCAGCTGAACAGAAATGATTGGATTATGAGGGTATACTCTTAAGGAGCCTGATTCTGTAGCAAGCATATTTGGGAATGAGTTTGGCCGGAGGGGGAGAGAAAGCTCTCGTTCAGCTAGAGGCAGCCAGCGGCTGAGGACATACCTATTGTGCAGGCTGAGAGATGGAAAGCAGAGCTGGGTATTGTTCAGAGGAAGAATGCCGCTGTGAATAGCACTGAGAAGATACTTGTTGGCCTACGCTCCATCTCTCCCTAGTGCTAGCTGGAGCACAGTGTAAGAGAGAACTGGCAGCACAGGGCAAAAAAAAATGTGAGGCAGAAAACCAGGTGTATCTGTGTGAAAGACCCACATATTCAGATTTTTAAGTAAAGCCTGGCACTAAAACCTGTACAATAAGGGTTTATGGTGTAATGCTAGTTTAATTGTGCTTTCACCTCTACTGGCAGCAGGCACAGATTAGACAGCAGTGTTTGAGAGTGTCCATCATCTAAGAAACGCTGTGTTATGCTATAGCATTTTGCTATCTTGGCAACTGGAAACACAGGTGCACCACTGACTGAAACAATCTAGACAGACGTCAACAGTCAGATGTTCATTGCTATCTTGGAAAAGAAGTTACATTGTTCTGATGGTTTTACAATTAGATTAGTTGTTAGACTGGTAACATGCAAGGTCAACCTGGGAGTAGGGACATGTGTGGCCATAGATATTTCACTATTTTAATGCCTATTTTAAGTCTTGGTGGGAATGCAGAATGACCGAGTGTCGTATCAGAGGTCAGGAAATTGTGACAAAAAAATGACACAAATGGGTAAGTGAGAAAAAGGGCACACATCATGTTTTGATGGATAATAGCTGTGAACAAGCCGCTGTCTCTCCGCATGTGATTTAGGACAGCACAGAAAACAAGCAGCACAATAAGAGGGTTAAGGAGCTGTGCTGTAATGGTGAGTGGTGTAATTTTCGACCGAGGCACACAATCTAATCATGAGGCTGTGATTAATTCACACATTGTTTTCAAATATACACTGAGAGTAATTGGAGTGAAATTCACTTGAAATGCTAGGTAACAATTTCCACATAGATATTCTTTGTACATTTTACTCTAATGTACTAATGTAAAGTTTACATGTTACATTCATTTTTTTTATTACATTCATTTAAAAATGTTCTTTTTTACATTTTTTTGCAATATATAAATTTTATCATTTCGTTAAATGTGTGTTAAAATGTGTTTGTGCATAAAAGGGATGAGTGTAGGATCCTGGCAGAGTTGCAGACTCATTATTCGTCAGTCATTAGTCATAATTAATTTGTTGGAGTTAAATCAAGTCCCTCTGATCCATAGTAACGATGAAAACGTTAAAAGTTTTTGCTGTAGCAGGGCTGTGGCTGTGGAGCTGATGTTGTTAAGGAAGTTATTAAATTGAAATCGAGCAGCAAACACAATGCAGTATAAAACTCCACTGACTCGAGCATCAGAACTAAAATGGGCAGTGACTGCAGTGACACGCCACGCCTCTGGGTGTCAGTCGTGAGCACCGATTTGCTGGAATAAACACAAGAGGAGCTACACGCAGCACAAGATAATCAGGATGACTTCAAACTTGTAAGTATACTGAAAATCAACAAATATATAAATCTAAAGTGTTAAACTGGCGGCACGGTGGCTTAGTGGTTAGCACATTCGCCTCTCAGCGCTAGGGATTCCCGGTTCGAATCCCCATCTGGGTGGAGTTTCCATGTTCTCCCCGTGTCTGCGTGGGTTTTCTCCGGGTTCTCCGGTTTCCTCCCACAGTCCAAAAACATGGATCAAGTTAATTGAATTCTCAAAAATTGCCCAATTTAGTGTGTCTGTGTGAGTGAGTGTGTGCCCAGCGATGGATTGGCGCCCTGTCCTGGGTCTATCTGCCCAGCGCCCAAGACGTTCTCCCCTGGATGGGCATGGGGAACCCCACCGCGACCCTAATGGAGGATAAGCAGGAGATAATGAATGAATGAATGAATGAAGTGTTAAACTGAGATGAAGAAACAAGAGGAAAACACAACATCTAAAAGGTGAGGACAAGCAAACTGCAGACAGGTGAGCTGTGGAAGGACATGACGTACACATGAAAAAAGTCAGAGAAAATAAAGGTAAGGCATATTAATAATCTACAAAACACAAATAAGAAGTAATAATACCTTATTAAAAATGAGAAAAAATATAGCAGAAATGCAAACTGAGAAACCAATATAATCCATAACAGGATAGTACTGATATTACCCCCAAGAAAACAGCTGATCCTCACTGCTGCCAACTCCTCAGTAAGAAAAGACGCGATTGGCTGTCCTAGAAGCCCAGAAGTCGCAAAATGAGTGATCACCTAATTTGCATAATACTCAATTTACATGTAATATAAGTCCATTAAAGGCATCGTGCAGAACACCCAGACCAATAGAAATCCAGGTTCAATCTAGTAATGGTCGTAGCCGCAGTGCTTTGGCAGAACCATGAATGAAGAGCTGATGACACCTCCAGGAAATTGGAAACATCTCAAAATAAACAAACAAGTAAAGCAGTGAGAGTTAGATCGACACAGTGCAGCATGCGACTGACTAGCACAGAATAAGTAAAAGGGGCAGATACTGCCGACTTTACTTAGCTGAGAGGGTTCCCTGGAACAGCATCATTTGAAAAGCCAGCACAGACTGATCCCAGATTACCAACCCAACATCGCCAAGCCTAAGATCTACACCATTATCTACAGGGAATAAATTAAATGCAAAATTAAATAAATGTGTTTTTAATATGCTTTTAATGATTGATAGTGATTCTGAAATGCAAACAGTAACTGATAGGCTATTCCAAAGTTAAGGAGCCTTGTGGGAGAAAACACTTTCACCAGCAGTAGTTTTATTTATTCTAAGAGCTAAAAGTAAACCAGCACCTTGAGATCTGAGCTCACGTGTTGGCTGATGCAGTTGAATCAGCTCACTCGTGTACTGTGGAGCCTGATGATATAGAATTCCATATGTTATCAATAAAATTTTGTAATCAATACAAACTTAACTGGTAACCAGTGTAAGTTTGATAACACAGGACTGATGTGATCAAACTTTCTGGTTCTAGTTTAAACTTTAGCTGCAGCATTTTGAACAAGTTGTAGTTTATGTAAAGATCTATTAGAACACCCTGTCAAAAGTGAATTACAATAATCTAACCTTGAGGTAATAAAAGCATGAATTAGTTTCTCTGCATCTTGGAAGGAGTGGATGCAATTCTAGTAATATTGCTTAAGAAGGTTAATGCTTTGTCTAGACCCCATTACATTATTTATTTTTATATAAGTTATATAAATATTTTTTTAGTTACCTAGCTAAGTGTTTAGCTTTTTACATAGAGATAAGTGACTGACACCGTGTAAGAGAAATGGATTTATATTTACGTCCTGCTCTGTAATTGAACCCAAAAGTCTCCAATTACACCAGAAAAAGTCACTAGATTTGTCGCTAGTCCCTTTTTTTAAACAATAAGTTACCAGAGGTTCTAAAAACTCGCTAAATATAACGACAAAGTTGCTAAATTTGCAACAGAGTCCTTGACTCTGACTCAAAAAGTCCATGGTTGTTGGGGGTTGTGGGGACGAGACAACTGGGGCGGGCAGTGATTTTCTTTAAAATTATTAAACATTTTTGGCCCAAAATTAAAACCCAGGAGACAAAATGGCACACAAACAGTGGCAGCCCGGAGGGAAACCAGAGAGACACCCTCTAGAGTGTTGGCAGGCTCTCCCTCTGGAGTGCTGGTGGGTATGCTTTGTTGCTCACACAGCGATTGCTCAAGGCACTTATGCCTAACACTCGGTTGCTTGAGGCAATCTAAAACAAAAATTTAACAGAAATATGAAACAAAATAAGAAATGAGCAGTCAGAAATGATCTAAGGCACTCTGGGCACTTACGGCTTGATACAGGCACTAGGGACGACATGTGGCTGGTTACATAGTTAAGTAAGAAGTTAAACAGATTGTTCTCTAACTGTGGCGATCCATACTGCCACCAGTATACTAAAAATCTGATGCAGAGAGCTAAGAGCTAATGGGTGACATACAAGTTAAACCTAAGGTATGATTAATTAATGAGAAAGTAATTACAGGTATGGTATGTCTTACTAAAGTAGCTGAAAACATGCATCACAGAGTAAAATAACTTTTAGAAAAAAAGAGTGAGGAAAAAAAGCTACTGGAATCTCTGCAGCATTGATGTCCCTGAATGGGAATACACTTCCTTTGAAAGGGTTCCCTGCCTCAGTTTGCTAGCTTGTGCAAGTTATATTCATCTGTAAGATGCATACCTTGGAGGCTTATGAAGTACAGTAAATAGTGTATAACAAGCAAGCTTAGAAGTTAGATAAGCCTTTAGAGATGTAAGAAAAAATTTGCCCACTGGGAACTGAAACAAAACAAACATTTTGTACAGGAAGTTAACTTTAGTTCAGTTTAGCTAGACAGACATTTTGTACTAGGTTATAAACACATTCCATTTACCAAAATGTTAAAACACTTTCTAAAAATTCACCAAAGTCTTCATTTAATAGACAGATATGTATTTTCTGATTCTTCTCTTAATGCACCGTACAAATCAAATAGGGACAGATCTGGACTGTAGTTTTTGACAGCTCATTGTGGAATCTTACAGAATATTGTAACTCCTGTTGATTTTCCAGTCTTATTTTGCCTCTCTCCCAAAGTTTTTGTATTGCTGGCATTTTTGACCTTTTGTCTGTCATAAGTAAAAGATTTTACAAAATGTCTTGACTTCACTGGAAAAAGAGTTTGTTCCTAATAAAATCTTGTGTCTTTATGATGACCATTTATATTAATCTGCAAATAAGCACATATTAATAAATTATATAATGCTTATTTAATGATGAAATAATACAAGGGTTAGTGCTTAAATGAAGTGCATTCATTAAAACTGTACTAAATCATATGTAAAGAGCCATCAATAAATGTACACAGATCAATTCACCTTGAAGCCATGTTTTTGGATTGTGGGAAGTTAACAGATTGTCACAGGGAAAACATGAAACTTCACCCAGATCGGGATTTGAACCTGTCTTGAGAGGTGGAGTTGCTAACCACTAAGCCATCGTGCCACAAGACATTAAATTGTGGGCAACAACAGAGACAAAATTTCTCAATTAATTTGCTAAGAGATGAAAAGGTGCTTTCTAACAAAAATAATAATGGTAAATTATAGGGGTGCAGAAAAAAATCGATTCTTCAAAGAATCACGATTTGTAGTCCTGTCGATTCTGAATCAATTCACAATGCCCAAGAATCGATAAAAAAATGTGTTTAAGTTTTATTTTTTGGCGCCCCCATCTGATTGTACTGATTGTACTGTACGCTCCTCGGTGTTGACCATACCAGAGCAGTGTGCTATTATTTGAGTTACTCAGCCATCTGATTCACTTAGCACTGTAAGATCCAAGAAGTAAAGTAACACAAACAAAGGAGTTGTCTGATGATAGATGTAAGTACAATCAGTTTTTGTAAAAGGAAAAAATGATAAAAGAAGAGGAAGTGGAAAGAACAGTGAAGCAAATGAACAAGGCAATAGTAAATAGCATGCACACAGAATAATTGTTTGCTTTAAATTTGCAAGTGAGAAAAATGAGCAGACTAAATGCCAGAGAGGAAATTTTCTTCAAAATTAACTAGCTCATACTAAACACTATTATCAACCTTCAATGAAGATCAGAGTCATTGCGATCTTTACATCTGAACTAAAGTTTTTCAGGATTTTCTGACCTAAATCTAATGATGTAACTGAAACTGAAATGGGCAGTTCATAATCACAAACTCTCCAATGTGACTGAATAAAAACAATATTGTAGAGAAGAGTCGGCCAAAACATCTCCCCACTGATGCTAAAGGCTAATTAAAAAAAAATAATTTGGTCCAAATTTTTATGCTACAGTATGATTCATAAGATTAGTGTGCGTTACTTTGTCAGCTACAACAATATCTGTCCATTGATCTAAGAAATCTTGATTTTGTTCAATAGAACTTCACATTTCACACTCACACGAGGGCTGTCTCTGGATGCTGGAGTACATTGTTGACTCACAGTTGTTTTGTCAAGTCCATTTGAACATCAAAAAGAATACAAGTGTGATGAATACACTACTGATCTCAAGCAACAACATAAGAAGCATTGCGAAGCATTGATAGATGGAAAACATGCACTTGCCTATTGAATAGTAGGAAATCTATTCGGACTTGTACATCAACAACTGACGTTGGAACTCTATTAATCATTTTTTACACACTTCCTTAAACATATTTAACACATTTTACAGAGTAACATTTCCCTACTTAGTTCAGAAAAGATTTTATTCATTTTCTTTTAGCTTTTACAAACTGTAACCCTCAACAAGCACATAAAGTACTTAACAAAGTCAGGTTTCGAGCATAAAATAAATAATTAAATATTTTATGACAAATACTGATGGCAGAACATGAGGAAAACCTACTATAGAGAACATTCTGATCGTCTTTGTCAAAACCTGCTGTGTGATTCACCCCTTCCTTTTATTAACACTATAAAAAATTATTATGAGGGCGTTCTTCCTTTGTTCCAGAACATATACTATCAAAGATGCTTCTGCATAAACAAGCATTTATGGGTGACCCATCTTGAATCTTTGGTAACAGCTTTCTGCCTCAAGGCTTTTGGTATCCTCAAAACCTTGTTACCACCATCTGTCCAATTTATTGTAAATGATATTCACCTCAATCACTTTTAGACAATTTTAGAAATTGTCCTCATTCAACACATTTCTTTGTCAAATTATTAAGTATTAATTTAAATCTAATTGATACAGCTAGCTCAGGTGTGTAGTATGTAGCGTAATTTTATGCTCTCTATCCCCTTTTTTATCTCATTATTGTAATGTATATTATGCGTTTCTTAAATTCAAATCATCCAACTTTAAGTCAGGTTCTGTACTATTCTTTTAATCTGCTGGTACATTTTTCACCTGACCGGATTTCCTTATTCCACCTCCCATTCCCAAGCAATGCTTAATCACACCCTCATGTCACACCAATTTAATTAAAGTGAGACATAAAAAACTATACATAACATATTTAAGGTTGTAGCCCTTATCTAAATCCCACCTTTTTTTAGTATTTCTAACACTAAATCAACCAATCACCAAACAATCACCAAACAATTACTAGGTTTCGGATCACAAGCGATTTTGTAATTCCAGCTTTGAGAGATTCCCTACAAAGTTTCAATCAATGGCCTAATTTAAAATTTCAAAGAAAACATTAATAAAATATACTAGGTAAAAATGTTTACAAATAAAGGTTTTAAACTCTGAAATTCCAGCAAACCATTGAGAAGCTCTAAATCTGCACAGTGGACAACAAAATTAAAAGTGCATCTAAAAAAAATAGGAGCTGCAGGCAGGCCCGTCTCAGCTCAGTTAGTGTCAGTGTTCATGATTACCACCATTAAAAAGGCATTATACTAAAAATTATAGTCAAGAAGAGTTGCAAGGCGAAAAACACTGCGAAGCAAAAGGAGGAATAAACTATCATGTAGCATTTACCAAAAACACCTTAGTTACCTTTAGGTCTTTTGTTATAATTATATTAACTAATAAATCAAACATCCAACCTTTTAATAGACATGGTTCATGCCCCAATACAGCTTCCGCTTAAAAAAGAACATCATACTTACAATGAAACATGGTGGTGGTAGAATGGTGATGTGGGGTTTCTTTGCTGTTGAGTAATCGCTATATTTAAGGAAAGGATGTTTTTGACTTTTTTTCTTTTCTTTTTCAATAATAATTACATGAAACATAGTCATTTAAAGCTTGTTGAAGTTATAGAGAAAGTCAATAACTAATCCGTAAGAGCAATTCTGCATCTGCTTAAAACAATTAGGGTGGCTTAGCTACAGACCTTACTTTAACCTTAACCTTAAAAAGGTGGTTTCAAGTCAAAAACCAAAAACCATCTCATAGAATTAAAATATTTTGTATAAAAGAGTGAGCCAGAAGTTCTCCATAGCAATGTCTAAGACTTAAAAATGCTATTGTACTGTTTAAAGTAGCACATTATGTAAATATTAGGTGTAGTGGGGGAATATGTTTTTCACATTAGTAATATACTATACATGTTGCAATTCAATTAATCACAGGATCATTTAAAATAATGTACAGTGGCCAGATTTTCATTTGCATTCCTCTTTAGTCACAATATAGCATTAAAATTAAAGAAGGATCAGGCCAACTCTCAGTTAACTAAATGCCTCAGAAACATGGTGGTTTAAACCTGTTGTGCTTAATCTGTATTCATTCATTCATTCATTATCTTCCGCTTATCCTCTATTAGGGTCGCGGTGGGGTTCCCCATGCCCATCCAGGGGAGAACATCTCGGGCGCTGGGCAGATAGACCCAGGACAGGGCGCCAATCCATCACTGGGCACACACTCACTCACACAGACACACTCTATATGGGACAATTTTGAGAATTCAATTAACTTGTTCCATGTTTTTGGACTGTGGGAGGAAACCGGAGAACCCGGAGGAAACCCACGCAGACACGGGGAGAACATGGAAACTCCACCCAGATGGGGATTCGAACCGGGAATCACTAGCGCTGAGAGGCGAACGTGCTAACCACTAAGCCACCGTGCCGCGCTTAATCTGTATTCCAATGGAAAATGTCATGACCTCTGTCTGAAATGAATCTTGAGAGGAAATGTGTCACATAGTAAGACAATGGCTCTTGCAGACAAGTTTTTTTGATCAAATCATGGTAAAAAAAAATATAAATTAATAATTCAGAATTTTTAGGTCAAATGTAAAAAGATCTAAGTGAGCAGTTAATGAAGAAACATAAGAGAATTGCATAATTAATTCTGTATGGAGCAATTGGTTAATATTTCCTTAAGCTGATGTGCAAGCGTGATCAACGGTTATCATAAAAAAAGAATAGTTTCTGTTGCATATGAGGATCATACTAGATGCCAAAAACAAATATTTACATATTACTTTTCCTTACATATATGAAATACTAAATTATATTTCTCAGTGAATGATGGCGCTGGGCAGATACACCCAGGACAGGGCGCCAATCTATCGCTGGGCACACTCACACATACACACTCTATATGGGGCAATTTGGAGAATTTAATTGACCTTGATCCATGTTTTTGGACTGTGGGAGGAAACCAGAGAACCCGGAGGAAACCCACACACACACCCCCTCCCATCTTAACCATTTTTTTTTCTTTTTTTTTTCTTTTTTTTAATAAACTACACTTTTCATATTTTAGATTTTAATGGCGTTGATATTGGCTCACATAATGAACGACATATGAATATGGGTGGAAGTCATGTTATATTGTCATGGCCAAAAAACACTGGCAACACCACATTTTCATAGAAAAAGCATTACTTCTCCAAAAATATGTTGCTGCAGTGGTTTAAGCTCTTGCCTCACAGCAAGATCCTGGGTTTGATTTTCTGTTGGCAGAACAATAGTACTTTCTGTGTGGAGCCTGCATGTTTTGCATGGATTAATTCCATACATTCTGTTTTTCTCCACATTTCAAAGACATGCTGGTAGGTAAATTGGAATTGATAAATGGCCTCTATGATGGTTTCACTTGAAACATTTCTTGTCACAAAACATTGTTGCTGTTCAAATTTTAAACACCAGGGATCCAGGGCTGTTTGATTTACAAATGTTTGGCTATTCACGTTTATTTCTTTTGATTGTAATAAATGATTATAAAAAGATGTATTAACAATTTAATATTAGGTAGTACACACTTTGAAAACAATAACAAAAACCTTCTGTAATGAATTTCTAAAACTTTTTTATCACAATTTCAGAAAACAATTATTTGTTAAATGCTCAAGATTTGAAGGGTCCCATTTGCTGTACTGTTTTATAGAATTCAGATCTGGAATCATTGTTGACTATTTCAGAACTTGGTCCTGGTTTTTGACATTAGACCCTGTATTGTGTCCAAATTTTGATAGTTTTAAGATTTCATTATTGCATAAGCCATTCAGAGATAGAAAGAGCAAAATATCTTTCAACTTCCCCTACATTTCACAACTAAGACTGGATAATTTTCTTGAAAAACCCATTTTATTTTATGTAAATGGTATAATCATGTGCTTTACCTAAAAGCTCAATTTAATTTAATCTGCCCATAGCACATTCTTCCAAAAGGATTGTGGCATCTTCATGTAAGGTCTGGGTATTTTTTCTTTTTGTGTCAACAATGGGGTCCTCCTGAGTCTTCCACTATTTGAACAATCGTTTTTTTTTTGCAATCTTCAATCATTTTTCCCTTTCAATCAGGTTCAGGAAAGTTTAGCTACAGTGCCATGGGCTGTAAACGTCTTATTAACATTGTGCACAGTAGACACAGAAACATTAACATTTTAGACTTGTAGGATTGTACATACATTTAGAAAATGTTGTTTGTCTGACTTTCCTCTGACCTTTCTTTAATCTTCTTTTTTTTCTATCATAAGTGATAATGAAACAAACGACTGAGTTAAATTTATTTCTGTTTTTCTGCTTAATTTGGTTTAACATGCAACTTCTAGATCACCAGCACATGTTCTTGCTACAGATGCAAATTAATAAATCAAACAATTTTGTCCAGTGTGTGATTGTTTGCAACCATATAAGTCTTGACTTTTTTACCCCTGTATTTGTGTGTTGTTGCATCAAAAATAAATATGAAAATAAAATAATTTGCAATTTAAATGATCTGGGAGAAATGGTGCATTTTCTTAAGGATGTGCAGGGATGTTTAATTTTATATTTGTGGCCCTTGATGTACCTAATCAATATAAAGCTACAAAAATTAATCTGACATGAGAACCAACATTGCAATTACAATTAACATTGCCCTTATGCATTGGCTTTCCATACAATATAGCCTGGCAGAATGATGAAATTAGTAAAGAACTTTAGATTAGATTCAACTTTATTTTCAATGTGCAGAGTACAAGTACAGGGCCAATGAAATGTAGTTAGCATCTAACCAGAAGTGCAATATATACATTATTTACATAAAGTGCAGTAGTAACAGTGACTGGTGCATGTACTGTAGAAGTGAAGTGTTTAAATGTATATACATAATATGAACATAATATATACATTATATGAACATGACATAAAGTGCATTACAGTACAGAACATGCAGAGAAGCAGTTGTGCAGGGACTTATTAAAGTGTATGTGTGGCGTTCACGAGGAAAACCGACTCAGGAAAAAAAGTTTTCTGAGTCTGCTGATGTGGGAACGGAGGCTCCTGTAACACCTACCAGATGGTAAGAGGCTGAAAAGTACATTATTTGGTTGGGTAACGTCCTTGATATTCCTTGCCCTGCCCAGGCAGCGCTTGCAATGTATGTCCTCCATGGTTGGTAACTTGGTAACTATTTATCCTCATTAGCAATTTGCCCGTAAAAAGGCAAATTAGCTTGTGTTTTAGGGACAAATAATAGTATTGTACATGAATGTGTTAAACTATATCTGTTTTTCCCCAATCAAAGTTTTTTACCCTTTACGTCGACTTCAGAGGCCAATATATGTGTGATATGGCTCCTTTTGTCTGAGATTTTAAATTAAAGTACAAGTAACATTTCTGTACCAGTACCAACCTATTGATGGAATTATCTGGTAATTCTGTTCAGTTACTTAGCTGGTCTCATCTAATGTTACTGAGCCTCAACCTGACCAACGGAATTCTGTCCACATTACAGCGATTGTAGACAATAGATAATAAAAATATGGTTTCTCCATGAAACATGCATTTATGTTGAATTATTGTCTATTTAACCATTAAACATTCGGGATGCAGCTTTATTTCCTTTTTAGCGTTATATTTCTGCTAACATTCATTACATACTGTATTAAGATACATGAGGTACAAGCAGACAAGAATATAATTTCCATCAGTCTAACTGCAAATATAAACCAGATGTGCATGAATTATATGGCATGCTGGAGAATGTTAAAATCATAATTCATTTACTGGGATGTCAAGTCACTGATTTATCCTTCTAATATTTTAGCAGCATCAATAAACCGCTACAGACATATGCTACTAGCAACTAGCACATATGTTCTTGCAGTCAAAATTCTGTTCCCTATTTCTCAAAGCTGCTCCGTAATTTCAATACTACTGCTAAATTTATTGCATGGGATAAAACCCACACACAACAGAGATAATGATATCTTCTTTGAACTGTGCTTTGAAGTCACAGTTGGTGTAACATAACCAATAAAATAACTTTATGCAGTTCAGATATGTCATAGTCTGTTAATAAATTCTCTATATAGCAATTATGTTATTTTCTAACCTGGTCAGTTTAAGCGGACCTGTTAGTTTAGTCATGTGAAGATGGACGCTGTGGTACATACAGATGCTCAAAGGTTGTTATTACTCCAGGAATTGCATTGACTCTTGCTAGTACAGCTGTCAACCTATTTACAGTAACATGCTTATCAGGCCATATGGAGCTGATGTAGTAATGCATTAAAGCCAGTAGACCAAATGCCCCATCTTCACGTGTCTGGAAACATATGGTAAGAATATTTAATGTGGATAGTATGAGTAACGGACTCCATGGCATCTTCATAACACTTTCCTTTTTAACTATCCTATTTTAAAAACTTATTTCATTACTTTTACAAAATACAAGAGATACAAAAAGTGTACTTCTCCATTATGACAGTTTAAATAATAAAATGGTTTTTTTTAATGCAGATTTATAGCGGATGGCATACGTTTTACAAAAGTATAAGTTATATTAAAATGAACAAAGGAGATAAATACATGGTGACATTTTAACAATTATTTAAAAAGATATTAAATGGCTTGTTATGAACTATATAATGATGCCATGCTGAGAGTTTTGCCTTGTGAATCTTTATATCTATATGGTAATTATACCAGTTTTAATTCTGAAACAGTATAAAATATATTCAATGTTTTTTTTTTTTAAGAACGATGTTTTGTTTCCTGAGATCTCCGCCATGCTATTCAACTAGTGACTTTAACTTTATCAAAAAATGAAAAGAAAATGTTTCCATGGTGATCTGAAGTGATGCATTATATCAGACTGGCTGATTATATGAGAGATAATGGGTACACTTTATATATTTTTTTAAAGTCTTATATTATCAAAACATGTCTATCTTTAAAAAAAGTTAAGTATTCTCTGGGGTAGAGCATTAAACATTTAAACTCATCTCTGGTCTCTTGGTGTCTCTAACAAAGCAAGTTTTTTCATTATGTATCTAATGTGTGAAGTTTGGTGACCAATGATATTGCCGGTTTACATTTGAAGTAAACAGCTTCAAATGTTTGTGCTGTTGAAATCAGGCACACGGTAGTCCTCTCATTCTGTTTGTTGCTAGGGTCTATTATTTTTTCCTATGGTTTCCCCCACAGGTTTAAGAAATGTGTTCTGAAATTAAGGCTGGATGTGAGATGGGGTGGCACAGTAGCTTAGTTTTCAGCATGTTCGAATCTCAACGCTGGATGGAGTTTCCATCTTCTCCATGTATATGCACATATTTCCTCCGGCTTCTCCAGTTTTCTCCTATAGACTAATAAACATGAATTTAGGTGGATTCTCTACACTAAATTGCTCCAAATTTTGTGTATGTGTGTCTGTAGGATTGAGTGTGTACTCCCCCCTCCCCTCCCCCTGACTTTATTGTAGGATTAAGCAGAAGATGATGGATGGGTGGATGTATGTGAGACTACATTATGTCCAGTTGTGTATGTCTTTTCTTGCCTTTTGCCAAAAACTGCTAAGGAAGTCTCTATCACTTAGTTAGACATTAGCCTATGAAGAGTAATTGGTTCAGCAATCAGCATCTTCAAGACACTATTATAAACTTGCTCAGGGACATCTGATCACCTTTTTTGATACAATTTATGTTAATTTTTCCAACACACTGACAGTGATATTATAATAATTTAATTTTGAACTGGTTGTGTTTTAGGAAAGGCATGAAGAGTAGTGCTTGATAACTCAAAGGACTAAGAACCAAGGACATAAGATAAAGCTGTGAAAGTTGCAAAAGATGTGAAACATACTGAAAATGTTTAACTCTTTCTCTAAATATGTTCTGAACATTAAGCAGCAGAAACTCTATAGCATCACCAGCAACACAAATCCTTACATTTACATTTGATCATTTTGCAAATGCTTTTATCTGAAGTGACTTACAATTTGAGGGCGGCCCGGTGGCTAAGTGGTTAGCATGTTCGCCCCTCAGTGCTAGGGATTCCCAGTTTGAGTCTCAATCTGGGTGGAGTTTCCATGTTCTCTCTGTGTCCGCGTATCCGGGTTTTCTCCAGGTTCTCCGGTTTCCTCCCACAGTCCAAAGATATGGATCAAGGACGGATCAGTTCAAAAATATTGAATTCAAATTGCCCCATATAGAGTGTGTTTGTGTGTGTGAGTGAGTGTGTGCCCAGCGATAGATTGGCACTCTGTCCTGGGTGTATCTGCCCAGCACCTGAAACATTCTTCCCTGGACGGGCATGGGGAACCCCCCCACGACCCTAGTAGAGTATAAAGTGGCAGATAATAGATGGATGGACTTACAAGTTTCCAAACTTGATAGTTGGAGTCAGAGTACTGTATAGTGTCATCCATTATATGGCAGCACTTATATAATTTGGAGGTAAACCATTGGTATCTTCGGTGAATTAGGGATTTGAACCCCAGAGGATATTGATCCAGAAGGCTCTCACAATTACACTTGCTATTAGTGTTTGTGGTTCAGATTGATTACTACTGTATGTTAATATGACAATAACATTGTGGCATTCTAGCAAGAACAAAACTTGTAAAGTTCTGACACCATGTAGTGTGGTTTGGGTTCTAGACTAAATTTTTGTGTGACAAGAACATATAAAGCACACCATCCATAAAACACCATACCTGTAATATGCCATTGTAACATCATCATTATTTTTTGGTTTTATGTGACTTTATTCACAAACTTTACAATTGTTTAGAGTCAAATTCAAAATAAATCCTGTCTAAAAACCCATATTCATGCTACACATTAGACAGTTAAAATATTCCAAAGTATTAGACAGACTACAATTCTAAACACTATAAATCGGATAGAGCAAAAATAATTTCTGATAATGTACAAAACAATTGCAATACAATTTTTGGTACAATTATTTGCCCCTTCTTAAAGAACAGGGTAATCTCAAAAGTGTATGTATATGGAATGTGCAAATTTTACAACAGATATCTTTAAAAAATATTGCCCCATGTTTACTTTTTCAAATCCAAAATGCAAGATGAAAGATTAAGTGTATGAACTAAAGAACGTTGAAAAGTTTACTTATGGCTGAATCCATCAAAGACAAACAAAATCCACTGTTTACGCTAAGACTAAATAAAATATTGCAAAATTAAGTTGTCAAGCAACCGACTGTTTAACCGATTTGAAGTTGGCGATACCAAGGCCCTCTAGCAGGCATACGCTATGTCAGCGTATTCACACGATTTGATTGGATAGTCAGAGAGTTTTTTGAAAAATTAAAATGTATACCAGAAATACAACTCGAATTTCAGCATTGGCTTCAATGGCAACAGAACAGAACTTTTTATAATGGAACTAATTTAATTTATTTAATTTTTTTAATAGATTTTGTGTATAAATAATCAGAATTTAATCAGGATTTTTGGTGAATGTTATTTTGCTCAAAAATAAAGTGCAATTATATGAGGTTATCGTAATCTTTTATGTGTGGGTACACAACTTATTTATCTTTCAAGCAATGGCTCTTTGTACTGCATTTCTGCATAATGTTTTTATCACCATAAAATAGTTATTGACAGGTGGATTGATTCAGAGCATTAATAAAGGCCTGGATGTATAACCCCACAAATTATAAAATGTTACAGTGTCAGGTTGCAACATGCATGATATTCTAAATGTGTTCTTTTAGAAGTTTTCTAGACGTCTTCTTCTATTTATTGGGCACCTGGCTAAGATTTTTTTTTTTGCTACATAAGGTCAGAGAGAAAATATTTAAACTTCCATAAAGCTGATCTGACTTTTTTTAGCCAGTAAGATGCAAACTTAAAGAGCAAACACTGTGTTTAAATATGAAGTGATAGGTCCCAAATGCTCTTACAAACTTGACTATGAACCCAACACCTTACAAAAAAGCCTGCATTTGTTTGGTGTGTGAACCTCAGTAGGAATTTAAAATTATGATAAGAAAAGAAGATTTTGTCTGCCCCCCTGCCGTCAAAACATAAAAAGAGGTCCTTTGCTACAGTAGCAAAGGACTACTGAAATATCTAGGGCAGTAGATTGCTGTGTCCTACCAAAAATATTTTTGGCTTCACTGCTTTACATTATCAGTTCCCACCATCAGATAGTGTTTTCTCTGATTAAAGTGTACACTTGGATCTTGCTCTAGTCCTCTCTCTACAAGAAACATACTTGTACAACAGAAAACCTATTTCCCCTCGGGTTACACAGCACAGTTTTCAGAAGATCCATGTATGCCAAATAAAAATGATGAAAACAAAGTGCCAGTACATAGCAGAATAATGAAACACTCTGGAGAGTGTATAGATCTGTGTCCTTGTGTGCGTCTGAATGAATGAATGAGCCCTGATGGGGATTAGGACTGTGTCCTTCTACCAATCATCTGGCTCCTGCTGGAGCAAAACATAAGGGTTTGTGGCTGATCTATGATGCTCAGTTAATAACAGTGCAACTCAAAAAATGACAAAGTATAACACACACAGATTAGCTTGTGGAGTTGATGAGAGGTAGAGGCAGGTTTTGTTATTAATGATGACTATTTTCGAAGATAACACAGACACTAACAAGCAAAAAGTCTAAAGATGCCACTCCATTAGCTGTGAATACTACAGGTTTTCACAGTGAGGCAGCCACAAATAGTATATATGAAATTGATTCATTAATGGTAAGTCCCAAATGGAGAGATTTATCAGTTGTAGCATTGATTATCTTAAAGGCCTGTCCTGTACTAATCATGTTAAAAAAGAAACTAGAAGGTAGTGCACATAAGCAAGTTTAGTACAAGAGCTTTCAAAATTAGGACACACCCATAAGGCCTGTAATTCATAGGCCTGGAATTCCACAGTTTGATGGCCAAAACTGAGTGTTTTGAGAAGCTTCTTGACCCAGGCCTTGGATTTCTCCTATATCAATATGCCCGACATACAAAAAATGTACTCTCTGCACTCATCATCTATTAGCTGTTAAAATCCAGTGAAAACCTAACAGTGCTAACAACACAAACCTTATAGGTTAGAGGTTTTGAAAGTCAGTCTGACAAACATTGCTTGAAAATAATGATGATGATGATGATGACGATGAAGTACCTTGTAGACCTCTGTGCACATTTCAAAACATCCTGACATTCTACTACTGTCTGTATCTGGCTTGTTTGTGTCTAATAATGGCTCACCCTGAATTACCATAATCACTATAATTTTGTGATAATTACATTGACTACAAACAAAGAGGCTACCCAGCACACCGAGAGTTGCAAATTACAGAAATGGCTCTGCTGTTAATTTTCCTGGATTTAAAAGAAAAGGGTTTCAGTCTTGAAACAGCTAGACTATATGGCTTTATACTTGGCATCTTGCTTCAGTTTTCTAATTTCATCTTTTAGTCAGAGCCCCAGTGCATCTGTGATAGCCGCTTTTTTCAAGTGTTGAAAATCACACTACAGACAGCACATTGAGATCACAAACATTAAAATCTAATTATTATGTCAGCTGGTACATGATGATTTAGTCATTTACAAGCATGTTGTAAAATACGTGTGCCTGGTAGCTTGTCTCTCCCTAAATATTAAACAATCATGTAAGCAATCAGTGTAAGAGGAAAGCCTCCCTCTTTAACCATGAGATTAGTCAAAATGACTCTGTTCGAAGTTTAGACAGCTAGTCCCAGAGCAGCAAATCATTTCTACAAATTATCCTACAAATTTGGCTGATCTTTCAGTCCCGACTGTTTATGCAAACGACACATGCTGTGGTTATAAACTTGTCAGTTTCTTCTCTTCATCAAGCCTTTGTTTTCAGACTAAGTGAGAGGTTAATGTGAGAACTGCTGATAGTTCATGTTCTTGCTGACAGACAGTTCTGTTTTAGGCACATCTTGTAGTTATCTAACTAGCTGTTTATCATTACAACTCTATATTGAATTTTAACATTTAAATTAAAAAAAACATTTTTCTCAGGTCTGCAAATATGCAAATATGAAATGATGGCAGATGTAAGTACTGTCGCAGATCAGGTTCAAGAAGTCATTTGTATTAAGTGGTGGATACAAAATGTACTGTTGTTGCTTTTTGGGTTTGTAAATCAAGTTAAATGAGCATTACATTTTGCCATCATTTGAAATTAACAGCACGCACATTTTTGAGGTGATTGCTACTCTAATTGTAAAGACAGCAGCAGACAGCAGTTATAAACATTAAAATGTACAAAGTTTTAAGCAAATTTATTGACTGACAAACATTCTATATTCTTTTGTACCTAATAACTTATGATACTATCAGTTTTTTTATTTCATTGCTGATGGCAAGCTAGATGTGCAGTTGTAGAATTACATATGAAATATTATCGCCACCTCTCAGGCTGCACATTATAACAGGAAAACTATATTCTATTAAATTTTACCCTTCAAGTGAGCGGTATGAACTTCCTTGCTGTTAAAGAATCCAGATACATTACACAGTCTGAAGTAAGGAGACAACAGAAGTCCACTTCTAACCCCCCCCCCCCCCCCCCCCCC
>JAFMOD010000271.1:3528452-3750672 GCA_019802435.1 Corydoras maculifer
AAAAAAAAAAAAAAAGGGTTAGCAGGGTCTGTCCTACTTTCCCCATGTCTGCCAGACTTTCCTCTTAGAGCTCTGGTTTTGTCTACCTGAAGGACATGGAGATGCTAAACTGCAAAGGGGTCTGAAGTAATGTGAAGTGAAGTAATACAGACCAACATAACACATCCATCCATCCATTTTCTTCCGCTTTATCCTCTACTAATTTCGCGGAGGGGCTCCCCATGCCCATCCAGGGGAGAATGTTTTAGTGAGTGTAATATTAATAAATATTTACATTGTGTTAGAAAATAGACCTGTAACATCATTTTTTGTAACTATTTTTGGGTGATAATCTTGATTTCAGCAGATCACGACACCTAAACATCATGTATGCTACACACAATGTAGTCTTTCAAATTTGCATCTTTTTATGGTAAAAAGAAATTCCCCCATCAATTTCTCTTTTTCAAATTATTAATACTCATGACACTGACAACCAAAAAAAATCATACCTTCCAAAACCCAGTGGAGAAAAAATAGAGTACAGTGCTGAAAAAGATACAGAACTACCCTAGAGCTATATCATGGTGCACAGATAATGTCAGGACAGCTTCGGTTTGCAAAGCCAGTCATAAAAAATGACAAAAGTTATAAAACCACATTCTTTGGAATAATATAACCAAGCTGAAGTCTGGTGCTCATCACCATGTTTGGCGAAAATGTCACCTTAAACAAGTGATATCACCTTAAACACCTATGATGTCTGTTACTTTCAGTAGGAAAAAGCTTAATAATTTCTTGTTTTGTGGACAGATGATGTATAAAACCTGATGTTAGTCAACCATGAGAACTCCATTTTATTGACATAACAGTCTAAGGTGGAAAAAATTTTTATGTTATGAGCGATCTTAAGTGCAATTAACTGATGGCACGGTGGTTTAGTGGTTAGCACGTTCGCCTCTCAGCACTAGGGATTCCCGGTTCGAATCCACATATGAGTGGCGTTTCCATGTTCTCCCCGTGGCCGCGTGGGTTTCCTCCGGGTTCTGCGGTTGCCTCCCACAGTCCAAAAACATGGATCAAGTCAACTGAGTTCTCCAAATTGCCCCATATAGAGTGTGTGCGTGTCTGTGTGAGTGAGTGTGTGCCCTGTGATAGATTGGCGCCCTGTTCTGGGTGTATCTGCCCAGCGCCTGAAACATTCTCCCCTGGATGGGCATTCCCCCCCCCCCCCCCCACCCGTGACCCTAATATAGGATAAAGCGGAAGATAATGGATGGATGGAAGTGCAATTAATAGATAAATAAAAGAACGTTAGATTGAACATCTCAAACTCAAAGTTATGATGAAGGAGGTTGAACCTGCTACAGAAGTGCAGTGGTATGTACTTTGTCTTTTTAAAACATTTGTGTGGGAAAACATATCTGTACACATTAAAATCTGTTGTGATTGGAAATATTTTTTCAAATTAACAGAAGACTAGACAAATGTATGTTTTTGGAACTTAATTCATGAAAACACAAAATAAAGTAGGATGTATGTTTGTATTCGTATGACTCTCAGCTGCCACTGTTTACACCAAACATGTCAGAGATCAGATATTCAGAATAAAGTCATTAACTGCAAAAAGAAGTTTTTCAAATATTTATTTGCTTACTTATTTAGCACATTTGACTGTATTAAGGCTGATGGTTATGTCACTGCTAATATAAGAACTATATTACACTGTGTGATATGTAGTGGTGAAGAGGCTTCAGATCTGATTGATACATACTGTATGATGCTGCTGATTTAAAGCTAATGAATTCGACAGAATGCAAACATTTAGATATTACATATATTACATTAATGTATGTATCTGGACATGATTTTTTCACTGAAGTTTACATTAGAACAGTTAATAAGCAATGACAGTGTCATTTGTCATGTTAAACTAAACAGATGTTTACAGTGTATATACAGGCTCATTGTTCTGTAAGTTTCGTTCATTCAAAAATTCTCTGTCACATATCAACTGGAATAATTTATAAAATTCAATGTCCACTTTCGAAAGATTGGACCGTCAGAGATGATTGTGATCTCAAAATATCCTAAAGTGGCTTAAAAAAAAAGAACAACTAAAATACTTATCAATACTCTGTTCAGTTCTTCAGGCAGCATATTTGTGTTTATTTCCTTTTCAGATGAAAATTGATAGATTTTCTGACCTATTAAGTGATGTTCAGTTTTATTAAGTGGATTTTTTTTGCTAAATGATAAATCCATTGTGTAAAATGTGGTATAATACTGTGCTTTAAATACTTAGTTACTTTATTAGAGAATAGATACACGTTCCTTTTATTTTGGAGAAACTGAAAGTTTGGTTTTCAGTGATCACAGTTGTCATCAGAAGAGAAAATGTTTTGTGTTAGAATCACATTCTTCTTCATTGTGAAGGTCTTCAAGGACAAGAGGGGCCACAGTAACAGGTAGCTCCGCTAAATTATCAAGACAGAAACAGGAAAGACTGTAGCTACTGTACTTAGTCTCCACTATGGCCCCAGGTACATTCATAATAAAAAAGCTAGTGGGCTTGCGGTGGCAGAATTGCACATCAGTAATGAGTTCTGGGGGTTGAGACCACAGACCACTGGCAACTTGTATCCCACATGGAATCCATAGTTCAGAGGTCAGATGCTCCCACAACACAAGTTGTCTAAAGGCCAGGTTAAAGGTCACCGCTCTGAGGTTCTGGATTACGAGCCTCACGGGTGGAACTGCGGCCCAGTCTGGGGAACCGTGAAGATGATTTGGATCGTCCTATTTTACTTCCACTCTCCTGAGCAGCAGGAGCTTCTCTGTAGAAAAAAAACAGTCAGATAAGAGAATGATCCACCAGCGTAAACCTGACCCTCCCACTGAACACAGAGCACTGCGACTGAAACTGTGTGCTGAGGTTTACCACTAACATTTCTCAAGCTACAGTGAATCGGGATGAATGACCTGAAAGCACAATCCAGTTAAGCATTTATTTTATAATAATCAAATTAGAAGTTCTGTGATGCTTGTGAAACATAAGGTTAGAGTAGCAGCTCAGCACAACCCAAGAATTTCTGATTAAAATGATGAAGAGATTCCAAGGTCTAAGATGGAAATCTCTGCACATCAACAGACTAAAAATATTCTTTTTAAACCCCCCCACACACATTTTTCCTCTCCACATGACACAGTCCACCTTGTATTCTTTTGGTAGAATATCCCCATCACCAAACATTTATCTGAACAGTCAAGATACTGTAATCCAAAGTAAGTCAACACAGTACCCACAATTGTTTTCCATGAAAAAGTTGTGTAAACGCTGTTTAAAAGATGAAACTTTTAATAAATATTTTAATTACACACTAAAAAAATGAAAAAATCAGTAATAAACTGAAGTGAAATGAAACCTATCCTAATCTAATTAAGCATAATCACAGTCACTGGCAGTTAATATGTTGCAGTAAAACAGCATTCACCCCCCCCCCCACACACACACGATCATATCATGTCATTATCTAACATTTAAAAAAATTAAAGATGAGCTGAAAAGTGAGATCACACTTTAAAGTATCCCTGCAGATAACAAAAAAAAATATTTGCTATAATCTGTGCTTAACCTTAAAGGGAAAATTTCAAGACCATTTCCCATTACAATTTAATTACCCTTTACAATTAATTACACTATTTTAATGTGTCTTTAGAAAAACAACATGCAGACCCTCCACCAACATTATGGATAATAGTGGATTGTGGATAATACACTGTCTGACCTTCCTGATCTTTTTTCTTTATATCATTCATTTTTGCCTACTAGGCGGCTTGGTGGCTTAGTGGTTAGCACGTTCGCCTCTCAGCGCTAGGGATTCCCGGTTTGAATCCCCACCTGGGTGGAGTTTCCATGTTCTCCCCGTGTCCGTGTGGGTTTTCTCCTGGTTCTCCGGTTTCCTCCCACAGTCCAAAAACATGGATCAAGTCAACTGAGTTCTCCAAATTGCCCCATGTAGAGTGTGGGTGTTTGAGTGAGTGCCCAGCGATAGGTTGGCGCCCTGTCTGGGTGTGTTTGCCCAGCGCCCAAAACATTCTCCCCTGGATGGGCATGGGGAACCCCACCGCGACCCTAATATAGGATAAAGCGGAAGATAATGGATGAATGAATTTTTGCCTACTTTTGCACACAGAAATTTGTCCTCAACATTTAACCCACCCATACAGTGAAACTCACACATATACACACACTGAGTGAGGTGAGCACATGTGCACAGAGCAGTAGGCATCCCTGTACACCCGGGGAGTGCCTTGCTTAAGGGCACTTCAGTCATAGCACTTGACAGGACCAGGAATTAAACTGGGGACCTTAACCACAAGTCTACTACTGCCCTATCATATGCCAATCTTTAAATGAAAGAGGTCATAGCTTTGGTCTGTATGTTTATTTAAAGGACTGGAACAGACAAATAGGAAAGGACACGGGAACGTATAGTATCTGCATAAGGCATTCATGTGTAGAGGTATCAGAGGTACAGGACTGACCTGGAGGTGCCAGTAAACTAATTCACCACTCAGAATGTTCCTTTATGCATCCTAGTGCAAGTGAAACACTTAGTAACATAGGAGCTGCACAGAGGTACGTTTCCAATGCATTCGGTCAAGTGCTGAGAACTGCAATCACACACTCTGATTCTTGTGCGCTGCACACCTTGCTGTCTTACTGACTTTGTACATATCAGGTTGAAAGGTGCTTCATGAACCATATCCTGCTGTTAATCTAATGTGCTGTGAGGTTGATAAAACATTCTGTATAAATATTAAGTGTTGACTCACTAACCTTATGTTACATGCTTTATCTAAAGAGCCTCCTCTATAACCCATAATAACACACTGTTCAATATACTATTATCCTGATCTATTTTCATGCCCTGTGCTCTCATCCCTGAATCAGTGAGGGAGTGGTGACCTGTACGGGGAATAAAGAAGTAATAAATTATCTGTATCCATGGAAATCCAGAACCTTAAGAGCTGTGTTAAGGACAAGGGCATATACTGGTTATGTGAGGACCTCAGGGCAGTAACCCATCATGACACATATCTCATGCCACTTTTACAAAGGATCCCACGGGGTCTCTACAGGGGATTGTTACCTAAGGGCTAAGAAAAACTGGTGCCACTTTTCAACAGCTAATGAAAACTATTCTAAGCACAATACTAGAAGAAGATCTTTGTATATAATTACAATATCATTGTGTTTCTCATATTCGATTACAACACCTGAAACTCTAGTATGTTCTGCTTATTCTCAACATATAATAGTGCTATGAGTCTCAGACTCAGCAGATGTTTTTAACTCGCGTTATTTTAGAGAGAGCTCTGGAAATCTAGGGCCACCTGCTGCAGGAATGAAGATTCTTCCCCCGGAACTGATTCAAACAACCTGGGTTTGGGAAACATTCCAATGCAGTGGGACAGAATGGAGTAACATCTTTTTTACCCTCAGAGCTCTGTGCATCACCAAAGCATTTCACATAAGTAAAAACATGTTTAGCAGTTATGTTGGCTTCTGAAAAATGGCAACCAAGATGAAGAAATCATTACAGTAGGCGCTCTTTCATTTCAGTCCTCTTGCAATGTGTTCTCATAAATGCATAAATATTTGCCATATTACCATGATAGTCCACTGGGAGGCTTTATGAACTATGTTATGGTAATCTTATGTGATAAGCTAAATGTTACTCTTACAGTCAGTGAGGTAGACTATGGACACTTCCGCTGAATGTTTGCAAGTCTAATAACAGAACATCAGGCTGTTTAGATCTGGTCTTGCAGTCGTAACCCTTAAAATCCATGTTCAGAATATTTTGGAACTCACTGGACTATTTGCGGACAGCATCGTGGTTAAGGTTCGAATCCCAATCTGGGTGGAGTTTTCCGTGTGGGTTTCCTCCGGGTTCTACGGTTACCTCGCATAGTCCAAAAAACATGGATTCGAGGTAAATTGAATGCTCTACATTGCCCCATATAGAGTGTGTGTGAGTGAGTGCCCAGAGATAGATTGGCGCTTTGTCCTGGGTGTATCTGCCCAGCACCTGAAACGTTCTCCCCTGGATGGAACTCCCCTGGTGACCCAAGTAAAGGATTAAGTGGAAGACAATGATTGAATGGATGATTTGCATTTTTTTGTGTTCTGTAACCAATGTTACTGAGGAGAAGACTGATTTGTTTTCTCTGTTTAAACAGGCTGACTGTGAGATGAAAGACATGTTTAAAACTAATTAAACAAAACAGTTTGGTGAAATTATAACTATAGCTAATTTATTTATAATATTTTTATGAGTACTTAACAGATCTGTCCAGGTCAATGTATTGACATAAACAACAGTAACCCATCACTCTTCACTCTCTGACACTGTGAAGGCTTTTGTGGGAGAATTGGGTTAAATGCCAGAATTTTTCAAAAGATAAAAGAATAAAAAGTGAAAGTACCAACAAATCAGCCCACATTTGTAATTAGAAAAAAGAAATATTGGACTATTGCGTGAACATTCCAACTCCTTTTACTTACCTTTACTAAAAGAGTCAAAAACTGTGGAAGGGACTACATTACACAGACAATGAAAGGCGTGAACACTGGCTTATTGAGGCTCCGGTGACTGCGATTATGGGGATATCTCGGCCTCAGAAAGCACTAACTCTCAACACACACAAGCTGTGCACTACTATTAGATACCTTCTGTAATGCCTCAGTCACTGGCTGCCATGACAACCACAATACTCATGTGAACCAAGTGAGCTACTGACCACCTGAGAAAATCATACCCCCTTATGAATGTGAGTGTGTACTCCTGTGTGCAGGGCATTGAGAAAGAACAAAGAGATCAGAAACAAAGGCTTGGCTATGACAGGAGTGCCAATAAACCCCCTAAGCTTTGTAAATGTGCCACTCAGACAGAGACAGTGGTATGACTGGGTGTTGTTTTCTTTATGCACAAGCTATAATAGCGTTTTTCATTGACGGCCAATTGGAGTTCTTGCCCTTTATACTTGAACACATTCTAACAAGCAGAACAAGTAAGTATTTGTTAGCTGATAAACTGAAGTGGACATGTTGGGAGATGAGGAAAGAGGAAAATGTGCAGAGCAGGGAGGGTCCTGGTGCAGAGTTTTAAAAAACATCTCACTGTTGAACTCCGCTGCAGTCAGATCAGCAGCGGGTGAGAAAGTCAGTGAGGTTATTTGAGAGAGAAAGAACGTGAAAGACAGAACTGCTGAGCCTTCAATCATGACTGAACAGCAGGAAGAAGTTACAGCAGGTATGTGGTACGCTGCCATCCTCACACAGACCCTTCAATCTATGCATCTCAGCATTTTCACACACTTCCTTTCATTGCTGCATACACTATTCAACATTTGCTGAGGTACAAACAGCAGCCCCTCACTGCACCATTACATAAGCCCTCACAACACAGCTCAGCACATCCCTTTGCCACAAAGCTGTTTTGTCTATTGATGCACACTGGAGACAGGCAAAATCGACCAAAATGCTTTTTTTGTCAGGGACTCCGGAGCAGACTGTGTGAATGCACTGTCATTATTTTTAAACATCCAGGTGTGACCATTACCTGAAGGGATTAACAGATTACTGGGGGGAAAAAAAAACTTTGGAAAACCAGTGGATGGGGACACTTCTGTTTAAAGGTTTCACTCTTCCATTTCAAAGTGTCTCAGTCTACATCCATATTTTGTTTTACAAAGAATGTGTGACAACAAAGTGTGTCATCTAAAAACCTCCCCTCTCCCCAACCACACAGGAAGGAGATGCCAGGATTTCTTGCTCTCTCACAAGTATGAACTTATAAGGAAAGCTTGGCTCAGTCACGTTTGCACACTCGTGCAGGAATGCCTGCATGACGGACAGCTCTCCACCCTGACAACTGCCAGTGGGTTTCGGCTGATGTGTAAGACTAAGTATAAATGTGTGCATGGAATCCCCTCCTGGTTGATGCGCAAATACACCATATCAACAAAAGTATGGGGACACACCACATCAGGTGTATAAGATCAAATCAGTGTTGACCTCAACCACACCAAACACCTCTGTGTCTAAACTCCCAAATGACGTCCTGGGAAAATCAGCAAAAGAAGTGGAAGTATTATTGCTGGAAAGAAACCTAGAAATAGAATTTCCTGTAGGTGTTTAGATGTCTAAAGTATATTCTGACTGGGTTTGCACAAATAAAATTTATTCCACCAAGAAAGATTTCACAAAAATCCAACACTGGCTGTATCCAAATTTATTAAAATAAACATATAGCCAATGACATCAGCATATAAAGTGCATGTAATAATTGTTAATAACTGTTTTATCCTCAGCAAAACTTAATGATTGCTTAAAGACACGATCAGACTTATGTTCCTATGAACCTTAACTTGCTCATCTACATACCACTATGGAATTTTATGAAGTATACTGTAAACAATTTATATCTAAACCTCATAAGTGACTCTAAAAAATTTACAATATACCTGAGTCTGAGTAAGCAATGGTCAATACAAGACAATATAGGAGTTTAGCTGCTCAGCAGTCCATGGCTGCTGTTGTGCGAGTCCACTTTTCGTAATATATAAGGGCAAATATTTTTAGGACAGAAAATTCTGTACTGAGGGCAGGGTCAGTCAGACACATGCAATTTAAAAAACATACGGTGGTAGCTTGTGCAGAATGAAGCACTATCTTGTTAAAATAACTATAGAATGACCGTGAGACTGTTACCCATGCACTATTTCTGTAGCTTTTGCCGAGAACAGTTTGAATTGTTTCTCGTTTTTTTAGAAAGGGAACAAAACATCCAATTTTCATAATGTTTCTACATATAATTAAAGTATGGTTTTCTTCTTTTGTAATGGAGTTCATGTTGGATTTCTCATTTTTGGAAGACTGCGGTAGCTGCCACTAGCTTTCCTAAATACTTCTGAGACATCACAGCTGAATTGATCACAGATGGCCTGATGCAGTGCAATGTCATCAGAGGGATCAAAGGTCACGTACATCAGCAGTGGATTGCAGGCTTGCCCTACATGCACTGAGAATTCTCCAGATTATATGAATCTTTTCATAATCAAGACCCGAACCATTTGGAATTTTAACAGCTTATTACCGTATTTTCCGGACTATAAGGCGCACCTGAAAGCCTAAAATTTTCCCAGAAATCGCATGTGCACCTTATAATCCGGTGCACCTTATACGTGTACTGAGTTCCATATTCTATAAAAGTATTGTTGTGCGACCAGGTGGTTTTTTCCACACATCACCGTCCCTGCTGATTTGTGGCTCCATGCGCGCTCATCTTACAGACAACATGAAAAGCATGAAAAGCCAAGAAAATTAATTCGGAGCTTGCCGTCATTCCAGGAGGATTAAATAAGAACTCCAACCGCTGGACATTGGCGTAAACAGGGCATTTAAAGTAAAGTTGCGAGCGGCATGGAAGCGATGGATGATAGACGGCGAACAGACGTTTACTAAAACTCGGGAGGCAGGGGCGGGCGAGTTACGCCACCGTCTGTGAATGGATTGTGGATGCCTTGGCTAAGGTTTCTGCTGTAACCGTTGTCCGAGCTTTCGCGAAAGCCGGCATCGTTGCTGAACAGCCGTCTGGCGACGAGACTGACTCAGACATTGATGAGGGGGAACCCGGAGGGCTCGATATTGAAACAGCTTTTTAATTCAGACACAGAAGATGAGGACTTTGATGGATTTGTGGGAGGAGAGTGATTAAAAATAATGTGTGTTTTGTCAAGTAGTAGAATAAACTTCAATTATAAATCACCGTTTTGCATCCTTTACTTTTCTTGTAGATCGTATGTTTTAGCAAGTGCCTTATAATACGGTGCTGTACAGAATAAGTGCCGTACAGAAATAGAGCCCGTAATTGAGACTGCGCCTTATAGTACGGTGCGCCTTATACATGGGTCAAATACAGAAATAGACCACGTACTTCAGACTGCGCCTTATAATACAGTGCACCTTATGGTACGGAAAATACGGTACATCTTATTGTCTTTTTACGTTTGGTACAGAGAAGTAAAGTACAACCCTTACTTTACTCACAAAGTCTGAGAGTTGTTGATGAATATTCCTTTTATTTCCAGTTGTAATACAATCATTTCATCCTAGTTGTGTTATCCACAAACGTGAAAACAGGATTCAGAAAATCAGGATTCACTGATTGCCTTTATCAAGGTGAACCCTATCAGGTTAATCACCCTACTCACCTAGGGGTGCTAACAACCACCATGTAGAACTGGATCTTTACAGCCATACACTCTTCAGTCTAACACTCAGTCGGTGTGCCACAGAGCTTTAAGCTGAGCCCTCTTTTTTTCCCTGTTTATGCACGACTGTGTACCTCTACCCAAATCCAACATCATCCATTAACACAGTGATCGGCCACATTAGTGACAATGATGAAACAGAATACAGAGAGAAGATCTAACACCTGTCTGCATTGTGTTGTACCAATAGTCATCTTGGACTAACAGAAAATGACTGTGATAACATTCATTTAAATGATAAATTTACATCTCTGAGAATCTATTTCAGTGTGTTTTTATTTCCTGAGGAGACTGAAAAAGGACCTCCACCTTACTGAAAGTATCCTCACCAACTGTGTGACAGTGTGTGGTGGCAGCTCCACTGTGCCTGAGAGTAAGGCCCTGCAGAGATTGAAGGAAGACTACTCAGCACATCAGTGGTACACAGCTCCCTGCCATCTGTGACCTTTACCATCAATAATGTCAGTAAAGAGATTGCAGCATCATCAAGGACTCCTCCCTTCACAGCCACAAACTTTTTCAGTGTAGCATTTTTTTCTGCCCTAGAATGTTTAACTCATATGATCTTCTTAAAGTGTTATAGTGTTCTTAAACCTACATGACAGTAAACTAAATATGTGGATAACACCTTGGACACTGGGAAATGCTAACTGACAATTTTATTATTTTTCTGACAGTTTATAGATCAACACCCTAATCAAGAATAAATAATAATTATATTATTTTATTTCAGGTAGATTCTAATCACATTTTATTGCCTTCTATTGGTTCTCAGTTGCTGATCCTATTTAACTAAAGGATTAAAAAATTACAAATAATTATGTCAAATAAATTTAATAAAAATGAATTAATCTGTTTGTATCACAGTGTGCCAAAAAATAAAACCAAGACTGACCACATTAAGGCTCTAAAGCTAAATTTAAATCTATAAGTCAAGATATTTAGAAACCAATATAAACAAATGATGAAGATATAAAATTACAACACTAAGAATAATGATTCATGAATTATCTGCTAAAAACACAACTATAATCCAAGCATCAACACCATTTCCACTATCAGAGAAAATATACCCTGCCATAATTTTAAACATTTTCATTCATCACCTCCTCCCAACTCCAGTTGGACTCATCAACAACTCATATGGCTCAATAGACAAATTACATCAAGCTGAAAGCCATTAAATTAGCTCGTAATTCTCAAAGCGGTGAAGAGGATTCATGCTGAATACAATCTGATTATTTTGATGAAGGGAAGAAGTATTTTTTTCAATAATCCCCTGTTTATAATTTGAGCTGGCTGAGACTCAGTGGACTGACAGTAATTCGGTGATATTCAGTGTGTGAAAGGATGGTGAAGCTGATAGATGGATGAGCCAAGTGTTGGCTCTGAATCAGCAGAGATAATTAGCAAGGGCAATTGAGAGGAAATGACATGTGTGTGTATGTATAAATAAATATATAATATATATATAAATATATAGATATAGATATAGATAGATGGATAGATAATGTACACTGAATATATATATGTTTGTGTATGCAATGCATCACAATGTTGCAATGTTTGTCGAAGTGAAATATTACACAAACCACTAAGATCAAGAGCAAGGTCTTTAATAGCCAGTGAGGTGACTACAGTCAATTCTTGGCAACTAAAAGCCTCCATTACTTTGGTAATATTTAAGAGTGGACCATGAGAAGAACACTGAACAACAAGGGTGTGCATGGCAGGGTTGTAGTAAAAGGATGCTTATTTTGGAAAAGAACTAGTTCTCCATCTGCAGTTTGACTAGCCAGACAGTTGTTTTGGATGTATAGGACCAAAATCGGACTTCTTGGTTAAAATAATAAGATAATATTAAAATAATAATAAAGAATGTAAACACTGCAATGAAGCATAAAAACAACTATCCAACTGTAAAACACAGTGATGTTTTAATGGAGAGTAGTATTATGGTTGGAGTTTGTTTTGAAACATCCAGGACAGTTTGCCATTATTGTTGTATTAATGATTTTTTTTACTTCATCAGCAGATTCTAAATAGGGTGCAATCAGCCTGAAGTTTGGAGGTCCAAAAAAGTCACAAATCCCAGGTCCACAGAAGTCACCAATATGGATCTGTGGTCGATATGTAATTTTGTAATATGTAATATCATTTTCAATTAAAAAATAAATGTCTAATATTTTGGTCTTATTTGTTTGATGTGGTCTTCTTTCAGGATTTGTTTGGTCAATTTTTACAGAAATTTATAAAAAAGTTTATTATACTCACATTGAAATGTTAATACCATTTCGGTCTGATTATTGATTTCTGCCAAAATGTGCAAAATTGTCATTTTAACCTAGACAATGAATACTATAATATACTGGATTGGGAGGAGTTTTGGATGTTAATTTAGTTCTGGAAGTGACTCATTCCTTAATTTGCATGTGTCTCAGTTGCATCAGAAGGGCTAAAACCTTTTACTGGAACACACGTTTTAATGCAGCTATTCCAAACCTGGATAGATGGCAAATAAGATGCTAAAACCTGGCTGATACATGGACATATGTTTATCTGTGTGTAGATGTTTATACCCACTGGCAGAATGGCAGAAGCAGCAGCAACATCTCCTTGGTGGGACTGGCAGTGAATTCGGGCAGTGTCTGTACAAGCTTGTTCATTACCGTGCGTAGGTAACCCTGCAACTGCTTCCTTCTCTCTTCCACAAATTTGGCATCCTACAAAAACAAGCAATTTTAGTTTACACTGTATATATCATTAACAGACTAAAGCATTGTTCCCAAAATATGTTATACAGGCATGAATGCTGCAAAGGAACTGATTTAAAAAAATATATATTAGTAAAGAAGACAAAACTTCAAAGGAACAGAGATGCAAGTCACATACACAGCTGTGAAATTCAACACTAACAACTGCTTGGAATTGAAATTTAAATAGTGATCCAGATAGGAAAGGCATGAAAAGGCATACAATATGATTATGACAGTGGAAATAAAGAGAAGATCAGTGCTGTCAGGCCTGGTTTCCTATGAGGGTTTTGCTTGCCAAGACCAGTTTAATGCTTGGTGTGAGTAACCACAAAGTCCCAACCAGTACTATATATATATATATTCAGCAGAAATACCCTTGGTTATATTACCTACATACACCCCTTAGTAAAATACTAGTCAGTGAATTTCAAAATTAGTTAATCATTTTCTTTAATATGGAAAATACCTTTCAACCATTACCTCACTTTTAATTTAGTTTTTTTTTAAGTACCAAAATCTTTAAATATGTTTTCAAAATTTTTATTATTTGAGAAAGCAAAAATAAATGACAGTATGTTACCTACTTAATCTGCTATCTTAAGCTGCGAATTAAAATGTCCCTCAATAATTTACTTCCTCCAACATTGTCTTGCCAATCAGGTAAAGTCAGTGAACGGAAACTGAGGAAATTATCTGAGTGAGAGAACTTATTGACTAAAAAGGTACTATTTCAATGCATGCTGTATTATGCTTCCTGGAAAATAAACTTCATTAATAGAAGTTTGAGTCATGCTAACTAAAGCAAATCAAAGCAGCTGAAGAAAAAAAAAAATCAGAAAAGAAGATGATACTTTCAGTCGTTACTCAGCATCTCTGTTTTCAATTAGAAATGCAATGTCTCAAAACAAAACCTGACAGTAACAGTCCACCAGCGACAAAGGCAATTATTTTTTACTTTTTTATGGAAGAGCAGATCAACAGGGTCACAGTGGGAATAAACATCTACAGCTTTCAGCCTGTTTGGTGAACTGAATTTTTCTTAAATTTAATTCTAGTAGTTCTACTAAGTTACTTAATAAAAGTAAAAAAAACAACAATACACTTTATTTTTGTAATTAATCTTTTTCACGTCAAATGTTCAGTTAGTTGGATTAGTTTAAATGTATCCAGATATTAAATAATGCCCAAACTATTCTTTTATGCCGTTACCTGTTAGGTTCCCATCAAATTTCATGAATGTGCACTATACCAAAAAATAGCAGGCTACAGAAAGCATGATTTTTATCATTTTAAAAATGTGAAACGAAAAGGTGACAAGATAAGTAAATACAGTATCTTAGCAGTTCATTTTTGTTTTAATGTGATTATTGGTACATTCCGTTGGTATTAGAAAGATGGGTTTATACAACTCCTCCTTGGATCACCACCTTACCGTGGTGGAGGAGTTTGCGTGCTTGAATGATCCTAGGAGCTATGTTGTCTGGGGGAAAAAGCCCCTGGCAAGGTCTCCCAAGGCAAATTGGTCTTAAGTGACAGGCCAGACAAAGAGTGGTCCAATAAAACCAGGAACAAGTGTACCCTGCCCGATTTAGGGTTATCGGGGCCCCACCCTGGAGCCAGGCCTGGGGATGGGGTTCGTCAGCGAGCGTCTGGTGGTCGGGCACTTTCCGATGGTACCGATGGAGTTACATGGGTTCCCCCTCAAATGGGCTAACCACCTGTAGGGGGGGGGGGTAGTAATAGGGGTTCGGTGCAGTGTGGATCGGGCAGTGGCCGGAGGCGTGGGCCTGGCTGTCGCGATCCTCGGTTGCTGAAATTGGCTTTCGGAACTTGGAACGTCACTTCACTGGCAGGGAAGGAGCCTGAGCTTGTGCGGGAGGTTGAGAGATACCAGCTAGATATAGTCGGGCTCACCTCAACGCACAGCTCGGGTTCTGGGTCCAATCTCCTTGAGAGGGGCTGGACTCTGTTCTTTTCTGGATTTGCCCTTGGCGAGAGGCGTCGGGCAGGTGTGGGCTTTCGCATGGCTCCCCGGCTTTAAGCGTGCATGTTGGGGTTTTCTCCAGTGGACGAGAGGGTAGCATCCCTACGCCTTTGGGTTGGGGAACTGGTACTGACTGTTGTCTGCGCTTATGCGCCGAATGGCAGTTTAGAGTACCCAGCCTTCTTGGAGTCTGTAAAGGGGGTACTAGAAAATGCTCCCCCTGGAGACTCTGTAGTCCTACTGGGGGAATTCAACGCTCACGTGGGCAATGACAGTGAGACCTGGAGAACTGTGATTGGGAGGAACGGCCCTCTGATCTGAACCCGAGTGGTGTTTTGTTGGACTTCTGTGCAAATCACGGTTTGTCCATCACAAACACTGTGTGTGAGCACAAGGGTGTCCATAAGTGCACATGGCGCCAGGATGCCCTAGGCCTCAGTTCAATGATCGAATTTGTAGTTGTGTCATTGGACTTGCGGCCATGTGTCCTGGACACTCGGGTGAAGAGAGGAGCTGAGCTGTCAACTGATCACCACCTGGTGGGGAGTTGGATCCGACGGCAGGGGAAGATGCCGGTCAGACCAGGCAGACCTAAACGTATAGTGAGGGTTTGCTGGGAACGTCTGGCAGAAGAACCCGTCAGACGGATGTTCAACTCTCACCTCCGTCAGAGCTTCAACCACATTCCGGGGGAGGTGGGGGACATTGAGCCTGAATGGGCAATGTTCTGTTCCGTTGTTGAGGCGGCGGACAGGAGCTGTGGTCGAAAGGTTGTTGGTGCCTGTCGTGGCGGTAACCCTCGAAGGGATGCCGTCGAGCTGAAGGAGTCCTATCAGGCATGGTTGGCTTGTGGGACTCCAGAAGCAGCTGACCGGTACCGACAGGCCAAGCAATTTGCGGCTTCGTGCGTAGCAGAGGCAAAAACCAGGGTGTGGGAGGAGTTCAGAGAGACCTTGGAAAGTGACTTTCGGTTGGCTCCTGATGATTCTGGCAAACTGTCAGGCGACTGTCAGGCGACTGTCAGGGGAAAGCAGTGTGCCACCAACACAGTATATAGTGGAGGAGGTGCACTGTTGACTTCGAATGGGGACATCATTAGGCGGTGGAAGGAATACTTCAAGGACCTTCTCAATCCCACCAATATGCCCTCCGGAGAGGAGGCAGAGTCAGAGGACCCGAGAGGAGGCTTGTCCATCACTGTGGCTGAAGTCACAAAGGTAGTCAGAAGGCTCCTTGGTGGCAGGGCTTCAGGGGTGGATGAGATCCGCCCGGAGTTCCTTAAAGCTCTGGATGTTGTGGGGCAGTCTTGGTTGACGCGCCTCTTCAACATTGCATGGTCATCGGGGGCAGTGCCTCTGGACTGGCAGTCGGGGGTGGTGGTGCCTCTTTTTAAAAAGGGGGACCAGAGGGTGTGTTCCAATTACAGGGGAATTACACTCCTCAGCCTCCCCGGAAAAGTCTATGCAGGGGTACTGGAGAAGAGAGTCCGACTGATAGTCGAACCTCGGATCCAGGAGGAGCAGTGTGGTTTTCATCCTGGTCGTGGAACACTGGACCAGCTCTTCACTCTCTCCAGGATCCTCGAGGGTTCATGGGAGTTTGCCCAACCAGTCTACATGTGCTTTGTAGATCTGAAGAAGGCTTTCAACTGTGTCCCTCTGGGTATTTTATTGGAGGTGTTTCGTGAGTATGGGGTACATGGCTCCTTACTTCGGGCCATTCAGTCCCTGTATTTGCGAAGCAGGAGCTTGGGGAGGGTTGGACTCTGTCAGGGCTGTCCTTTGTCACCGGTTCTGTTCATAATTTATATGGACAGAATTTCTAGGCGCAGCCAGGGGATGGAGGGTGTCCGGTTTGGTGATCTGAGGATCACGTTGCTGCTGTTTGCAGACGATGTGGTCCTGTTAGCATCATCAGGCTGCAAACTTCAGCTCTTACTGGATCGGTTTGCAGCCGAGTGTGAAGCGGCCGGAATGAGAATCAGCACCTCCAAATCTGAGGCCATGGTTCTCAGTCGGAAAAGGGTAGAGAATCCTCTCTGGGTCAGGGATCAGATCTTGCCTCAAGTGGAGGAGTTTAAGTATCTCGGGGTCTTGTTCACGAGTGATGGTAAGATGGAGCATGAGATTGACAGACGGATCAGCGCGGGGTCAGCAGTGATGCTGACCTTATACTGGTCTGTTGTGGTAAAGAAGGAACTTAGCCACAAGGCAAGGCTCTCGATTTACCAGTCAATCTACGTTCGCGAATACAAGTGGCCGAAATGGGTATTCTCTGCAGGGTGGCTGGGCTCTCCCTTAGAGATAGGGTGAGAAGCTCGGTCATCCGGGAGAGACTCGGAGTGGAGCCGCTACTCCTCCATATCGAAAGGAGCCAGTTGAGGTGGTTCGGGCATCTGGTAAGGATGCCTCCTGGGCGCCTTCCTAGGGAGGTGTTCCAGGCAAGCCCAGCTAGAAGAAGACCCAGGGGAAGACCCAGGACACGCTGCAGGGTGTCCTGTATCTCTCAGCTGGTCTGCGAATGCCTTGGGGTTCCCCCAGTCGAGCTGGTGGAGGTGGCTGGGGCGAGGGAGGTCTGGGTCTCCCTACTTCGGTTGCTGCCCCCGCGACCCGGAAGATAGCGGAAGATAATGGATGTATGGATGGATGGTTAATACAAGATATGAGACAGTAAATCGTTTTTGCTATTGTGATTTAACAATTAATTTATCATAAGAGTGACTTTAAATCATCATGATGACATTCATAAGAAAAAAAAGGTTTAGACCAAGTGGCTCAACTTGCACTGGAACAAAAAAAAGTTCGTTGCAGCAAACTTGTCAGTTTACTTTGACCTTACAAGAAAAACCTACTTTTCTTTAAAATGGATATAAAGATGTACTTTAAGGGACACTTTTTTTCTTTAGTTTAATTTTAATATTTTGTGATAATATTTAGCAACAGCCCAATATTGTCTTTTTTGGATCATTGCATAATAAATGTAATAATCGTATAATCGTGAATATTTCTTAGACAATAATTGTACAATCAAAATCTGTAATCATCTCATCTCTAGTTTTATTAGATTTGAATGATACCACTAACAGAATTTAAATAACAAATACTTTGTCATCCAAAAAAATTTGTATTGAATTCATTTTTTTCTTCTTGTCACTCTGTCCCTGTAAGTTTTTTCTGAGTTATCTGACTTCTGAACACATTGTTGAGAGGTGAATGTAAGAGCAGGTGTCAACTTGTTTGTTTACCTTGTAATAAACTGGTCTCTTATTGGGCGCTGCTCTGATCTGATTTCCACCTGGTGGCCTATGGTGCTTGGCCCCTGATTGCTGCTTGCAGCAATATTTTTTTTATGTTTTTCTTCTTTGCAAGGAAATACTTCACTAATTGGAACCCTTGAGAGATGTCTGTGTGGCTAGAAAGCCTGTAAAACTTGCATGACGAACAGAGTGGGCATGAGCACAGTACCAAGACAAACATGCCTTCACAGCAAAAAAAAACAAGCCTGCTTCACTGAAATATCAAATGGATGCTGCGTACAAAAACAGTTAACTTGGTGTGTGCTTTACACATATACAAATATGACAAACCATACAGAAAATGGTGGAAGGTGTTTAATTGTTCTATGATACCTGCTGCCCAAACAAACCTCTACAAGCAAGTCTATTTACATGTCTTTTGGGTCAATTGAAATAACTTAAAATTTATGTTCTGCAAACTCCCTAACAATAATATCTACAGTGTTGGATTCTGACCTCAACTGCAGCCGAATTACTGCACTGTTTTAAAGAATGATGTCTTACGTTTGACAAGCTATTTTCTGGTTGGTAAATCACTTCAGTCAGTCTGTACCATACTGAGAATCTCATATCTCACCAGAAAAAATACACAGACATAGATAAAGACACGCTCTGAAACAGCTGTATCTGAAAAGAAAGAGACACAGTGGCCATGAATAAGAGTGAGATTTTGTTAGTCATGCGTTTGAGTGTATAATGCCCAGCACCAGTAAGAGTCTACTGAAAGAAAGCTACAAAAACTGGGCCAAGGTAATTTAGGAATTGGTAGTAAAAAGGAAGCTCAGAACATAATCCTCAACATCTTGATCAATAATGTAACCACTTCTGACCTGGTTTGTACATAACATACATTTATCCTAAAAACAGTTAAAGTTAGTATCAGACAAAACAGTAACTACCAATTTGAAAATGTAGAAACAGGTGTGTTGAAGGTTTCTATCACCCTTAATTATATCAGCAGTTATCAAAACTCATGGAAGCAATAGGTCATATATCCCCTAAAACAACTTGACAAAAATAATTTTAGTAAATCAACATTTAAAAATAATATCAAGAATCAAGAATAATAACCATAACCACATCTTTCGATTTTGTAAATAAGCAATCTAGTAAAGATATACTTGCAATGTTGGTTAAAGAAAAAAAAAATTTTTTTTGGCAATGAATCGAATCAAAACAAAATTTATTTTAGTAGAATTAACTTTTTTGTGAGGTGATTGTTATGTGAAAAATGACATGGCAAAATGACTATGATTATTATTATAAGGTAGCTCTCTGAAAGGCAATAAGTTGAACCATCTGCAGAACTAGACAGTAATAAAGATTTTACAAGACAAAAAAAAGACCAAAAAAAAAAAAACAAAAAAAACACATGATGCTTTTGGCTTTTTGGGGATTGAACAAGAAAATCAACCAACTCATTGCTTAGTCCTCATAGCATAGCAATAGTGCATCATGTTACCAGCCTACTGTTTGTTGTAGAACAACGATTTATTATAAATCCTGCATTGAATACATTTATTAATTTAATTATTTAATCTTTTTTGTCAGGTCATCAGAAAGCACAACTGTATCAGGTGCAGCACTGATATTATTGTTTTTTATATTAGGACGAAAAAATCTTATCCATAGAATGTCATAGAATGTACAGGTAACAACATCCACCCTATACTGATGCTTTCATAGGAATTAAAAGATCAGAATGTACAATATTTAGAAAAGAAAACAAAAAAATAATGCCTCTACAGGCCCACATTACCATGCTGAAAATTAAAATTTATAAAATTATATCAAAAGCATAGATTGTCTTAAAACATTTCAGAACAACTCACCATACCAACTGTTAGGCATGGCGGGGAAGTGATGATGATTTGGGCTTGTTTTGCCACCAGAAAACATGGGCACTATACAGTTTTGAATTGAAATTAAATTGAAATGACTATGAAGACCTCAGTTTGACAAAGTGTACTAGAATCATATGTAAGGTCATTTATGCTAAAGCTTAAGCTTGGCCAAAACTGAGTTAGGATAATGATCAGAAGTACACATACAAATGAATAAAACATGATTATAATTATTATTATCGCTGTTATACAGGTTTTGCAATGACCATGTCAAAGTTTATTCCCAAATAAAACGGAGCGGTAAATAAACCCCTTTTTTTGAAATTGAAACCCCTCAGAGAAATAAGACAGCACTGTAAAGAAGAGTAGGTCAAACTTTTTCAACAATGATGTGAGATTTTGATCTCAATGAAGTCAATGTAATAAAAAAGTATTTAAGTTATTGCTGCTAAAACCGTTTCCACAAGCTGTTGATTCATTACTTTATCACCCATTCAATACCGGGGCTAATAGTTGGAATGGTGAGTGGTGCTTTGTATGTTGTTTTTGTGCTTTGTGATAAAGCCATACATCTTCCAGTTTGGTGTACTTAGTTTTCCCACACATGTGACAATTTGCCCCCTCCAAAAACGTATTTTGTGAGGTTGAGGTCAGAGCTTTGTGTGTGCTAGTCAAGTACTTACACACTCAATTTACCCATCCATGCCTTTATAAACCTTGTGTCATGTTCAAGGGCACAGTCATGATTAAATAGAGATGATCTTTCAATAAAATGTTCCCATGAAGTCGGAAGCACACCAATAATATTTGCATGGCTTGATTTTACACACGTGGAAAATAAACTAATTGAACAATCTGTATTGAACAAATGATTGGTCAGTACATAAATAATAAAACTGAACTGAGAATGTAGGCATGTGAGAAGGTTAAATTAAAATCATGGCTTATATGATAAAATAAAATTAAGGTCCTTCAAGGTTTAATGTTTTCACAACAATAATTCTAAAAAGTGGCATTTTAAGTTACTAAACCTTAACAGAGCACAAATTTATACTTTCCTGGACAGTTTACATTTTCTGCTGATTGGATATTTTCTAAGCACATATCACATTATTTCCTTTATTCTTAACATCTTCGTGAACTTCACACACATGGGCAAAGCTGTTATTAGCATATGAATTGTATGATCCCCTAAACGTGTGAAGTCATAACAGATTATAGTAATTACACTTGCAATAAAAAGCTATATGGGGTAAAGCAAGTGATATTAAGTGTTCATAATGCCAAAGTGCTGTACTGTTATAAAAGCGGTGAGTGTTAAATGGGATAACAGTGGTAAATAAGGTCATTTCTGCATGATACCATAAACAAACCTTGCAAGCAAATAATGAACCTTTGCTATCACGAGTCAGTTGTTTGGCACAAAAGAAATTCAATAAGCTGATTAATGGAACAATAATGACCCTTCTGTTTAACTAAACCCCATTAACGAGGGCTATACAGTATGACGTACATACTGCAGACAAAGCATAAACCTACACATGTTCCTGAGGACCTTTTCATGGCACAATGGTGATGACGGGCATATTGCACATGAATGCATGTTGCATATTCATACAGTAAACATGAGGCATAATTTATTCACTTTGAGTTGTAGAAGAAGGCTTGGGAAACAAGAGTAATAATGAGGCTGGGCCACATCCTCCTAAGGGTGTCATCTTTAATGCAATGATAATACTGTGCTTAATTAAAGTTGCTTGAAAACCCCAGGAAATATAGGACATCCAGCACTGTCTACTGTCTTCTCGTCATGTGCTTCCCTGCACCTTTTATTTCAGTGTTCTGCGTAAATAATACATAAAGAAGGCAGAGCACCTCATAATGGACCGTAAGGAAATATGAACACACAGAATAAAAATTTCCAAGATATGAACATGGAGTATAAATTGATGCATGGCGTGAAAAAATTAAAACATAAAATGACAGACTAATGCACCTTGTTCTGCCACTACTTTCTGAATAATTTACCAAGCTGAAGAAAAGCTGGACAAAAGAAGGGTTGCCATTTTACTGTTGAGATCCTCAGGCCTGGCATAGGAAACAGTGACAAATGAGGAAGCTCATGAGAAGCAGCACAGAGCCACTAAACAGTTTAGCCAGACGAGCATCTCTTGAGGAGTGCCTGCAGCAAAACAGCTGTCAGGGGCTGTCTGTCATCTTAAAAGGAAGCTGTGGTTGAGTGTGCATTCAAAACAGTAAGCGATCTCTCTGGTTTTACCTCCAGCATTGACCTCGCCCATAGCGATGTTTAACAGGATTCTAGCAGTGATATTATCTTTTACCACATCTGGCTTGCACAGCTGCTGGTAAATATTGAGGACAGACAGTGTAAGATAAAAAGTTCATGCACTTATGGTTCTTACACATACGCATGAGCTAACATATAATAGTGATGCTTAATTATTCGCTGACATTATAGAAAGTTAGCATTGTGCTTCTGTTACACAATGTGGATGTAGTATGGTGGCATTTGAAGAGGGAATGCTGAGCCAACAGTGACAGACAATTATTAAAGGTAATAAGTGCACCTGTAGGAGGCGTCGCTAATGATTGGTGTGCTGCCTTTATATGTGGTGGCAGCACATGCAGCAGGGAGAGTGATTGATTGTAGCAGGAATGTGGCGGTATGGCAGATCCATCGGCTGCACTTGTACGTTCATTTAATGCAGTCTGTAATTAAAGCCTGTTCCTGTCTCAGGTCCTAATTTGTCCCACCCCATCACAGTTTCCTTAAACAAAAGAGTACATATGCAAATCTGAACAATGCATATAAAATTAATAGTTAAAATTAAAATTAAAATTAAAAAGTTTTTCAGAAACTTTGCTGCTTGGTGACGTTTGACTGTAAACAAACTAGGCTCTAAGCTAGTTCAGCTACAGTATGTAATGGCTCCAAAGTTCAGAATCTTAATTAAATTCATCAGAGTTATAAAAGGAATAAAAGGACACATTTTTAATGTTCACCCTGGCTTTTGGTATTTTACAGTGAATTGTACATTGAATGTTTTACTTTTAACTTAAAATATACTTCACAGGGTCACATTACAGTACATAACATTACAGGTCGTAACTAAGGCTGCAAATAAGTGCTTTTCTTTAGATAGATATTCCAATTGACATATTGTATAATATGTTAATATTGTATAATTGACAATATTAAACCAAGTAACAGATGTATTATATAAATACCCTCTATAATAAGTTACACGCTGCAAAGAAATAAGTTAATTTATTACATTCTGCTTTTTAGCAACAAATGCTTCTTAGCAACAAATGTAATAGTATACATCCTGTGACTGAGATCTACCACAGCAGTCAAAATTCTTAATTAGCTGATTATTTCCCAAATATTTTAATAAAATCTTATACCTCTAGAAGTAATTGGTTTTATTTTCACCAATTTACTACCATAACCATTAGAAAAAATAAAATTAAAATGTGGTCTCTACTTTTATTTTACTAAATGCAAAGTGTAATGCATGTCGCTTTTTTTTTTTTTTTAACTTGAAGTTAAATTTGAGCTTTTAGTGTGAAAAAATAAACCAAAAAAATTCACCAAACCTCTAACTCTTAAGCATAGGCTTAATTCAAGCATGCTTTGGACTTGTGTCTCTGCCAGTGGCACAGGGAACATTACACTGAACACTATAGCGATTTCTAGAAAGTAAATTAAGATAAAAAGAAGATTGTTACCCAAGTGAGGTAATGATTCAAAATCCCCAGTGGACTAGCTCAAAAGGCTGAAGCTGAGTGTTTTAAAATGTCTCTCACATTCCCTTGATCTAAAATGTAATAAAAATCTGTGGATAGTTTACAAAAGTGCAGTGGATACAAGACAATACAAAACACTCAAAGAATACATAAAAACACACAAAATATAAACAAAAAACTTCAAGCAGGCTTGAAATATAGTTTACAGGTTACAATATATGTAAAAATTGATGTAAGTAATACTGAACAATCACTTTAGGGCCTTTGCAAACTTACTCAGAAAGGTAAAAGTCTTTAATGTCATCAAACAATCATAAACTGAACTGATAATGTTTTGAGGTTGAAATGGAAAAGAGGAACTATTTGTTTGTGTTGACAGAGTGGGATAAAATTCCAGTTGCTTTTTTTTTTTTTTTAAAACATGGTGCTGAGTGTCACATCTATACAACTACTGATTATAAATGGTATATGAATTGTTTGGGGTCCACTGTCAAAGTTTTTTTTATACGAGTAATATTAAACAAAAACAGAGTGGTGTAAAGCTAAGTGCCATTGGAATTTGGAGTAGGCATAAGACAATTACAGATTTTGATTGTACGATTACTGTCAAAGAAATAATCACAAATATTACAATTATTATGCAATAATTACCATTACCAAAAAAGTGCCAAAAATCGAAGGAACAATTTGCAGTATCATATGTTTGTTATTTATTATTGTAAACATGAAATAACATTTTGTTATTGAAAAAAGTCAACACAGGACTTTTGCAAAATATTACCACAAAATATTTTTTAACACAAAATATTAAATTCTTTTGTGAAAATCAAAGGGGAAAAATGTGTCCCTTAAAGTACATATTATTATAGTAATAGTAAAAGTAAACTAGAATTTTTGCTGTAAGGACAAAATAAATAGACAAGTGTGCAGCAAGTGTAACTTCACTTTTGTTCTGTGCGAGTTGTGCCACTTGGTCTAAAGTTCTGGTTATTGGCATAATACATATATTTCTTCTAAATGTAGTCATGAAGATGTTGACACATTCTAACAATTAATTATTTTTAGCGCGATTAATTGCAAGCACAATAGATTTCCTTCCTAATTGCCTCCCTCGTATCCCTAATCTGGAGCAATGCAAAGTCATGTCCTGGTTAAAAACAAAAATGTGTCATGTTCCTTTGTTTAAGCATTTTGTTTCTGGCAACAAATTGTTAAATGGCCATCTACTGTAATAACGTTTGATTCAGATGTTTTTTTTTTCAAATAAAGTGAATACAATTGAAAGTCAAAGCAAAAAAATTGAGGTCATTATCAAAGCAACTCCACAATTGATTACTGTGGTCTTTAACTGTCAGCGATTTACAAAATATAGTCCCTGTAGTGCATGTTCTATATCCTCCAGACAAAAAAGGGCATTTAAGACAGAAACATCATTCTTCCTTAATTGAGAACAATGAGTCAGATGCTTTTACTCTTATTCATCATTATATGTAATGTTTGAAGTGACATAATGCTTGCACTAATGCTACACAGGGCATAAATTTATTACACGTGAACACCATTTGACTGCCGGTTTTGTATTGTGTCCTAGCCCATCCAAAATACAGCTAAACACACAAAGCCATTTACATTTTCTAAACAGAAACTAGACTCTGTTTATGTTCCTAAGTGGATGGAAATGAGAAAGTCACTTGTAAATTATATTTCAAATCCTTCGAGCTGTAAATAAGGTTGAGACAGTTTCAGACAGTCCTTCTCTTTGATCTCATCACTTGCATTCTACATGGCATGAGCTTGGCAGGGCTGGTTGCTGCAGTTGGGGCAGATTTGACAGAGCACACTCGGGAATGTTTAGCATGTCTGCTGGCCCAGGCCCTAACAAATCAGCCATTTAGGAGCTGTCATGACAGCTGTGCATGGAGAGCTATGACATGTCCCAAGTGGACAGGGTGTGAGACACAGGGAGACCAGCAGCAGCACATCACATATCCACCCAGACAGCACATATTGCTAATCCAGAAAGAATCCCAAAACACAGGGCTTCTCCATCTCATTCACAACAATAAAGCTCAGTGGGAGTTTTACTAGTAAACTTGAGATGAGCTGGGATCTCCAGCAGCACAAAGGTGTCATACTTTAATACATCAAAAGATTAATACAATTTCAGGTCTGCACATTTGTTTATCAACAATTGTAATGCATATTCAAATTAACATGGGATATGAGAAGGCACCTGTTTAAATGTTTTGTTTCAACCTTGGCAAAATGATTACAGATAAAGGGATCACCAGCGTGTTACATATAGGTCACTATTTCTTTTTAGTTTTTTTTAACCTTAATGCTGCTTTGTCCAGATTAATTTATATTCTTTTTTTTCATTATTTTTTAAATGTGTTCATTTTGCTGGGCATTCAAGGGTATCCTTCAAATGAAGACAAAATTTATTTTAAAAAAATCATGCAATAAAATGCATTCACATCAGCACTGATCCAGTCATAACCTAAATACTCTAATATAAACTACTTTTGGTAATGTTCAGTGAATTGTTGCTTGGTAAAATTTTACTCTAAACTGTGAATGTTTTATTTTATTTCAATCTATTATGTGTTTCTTCATTATTGGTCTTATACATATTTTGTAAGTATTTAAATGATTTAACTGTTGTAACTGTAATTTCATTTTTTAAATTAAACATTTAAGTGGTTGGGTTTTTTATCCTGGGGCAGGTCTGAAGAACATTTACTGTGGACATTATTTAAAATGCGGAGCACTTTTTTTTTTTACTCAGAGAACAAAGCAACACTAACTACTAACCTCAAAGGCTAATCACAGAAAACCTTAACATGATTAAGAACATCCAAAGAGCCAATCTCAGAGGTCTTAATAAAACAACATAAAAAAACATCCCCCAATAGGATTTAATGATCATACACCGTTAGGGGATTTATACCTTTAATCCTTGATTTTTACAGAGACCCCAGGGTTTCCAGTAAGACACTATCCTAATGAAAAACCAAGAGCAGAGAGACTTTTGGCTTTTTTACAGACGAGATCAAGCTATCAAAAGACATCTACTATCAAAATCAGACATGAGACTTAAGTTTAAGTAACAACAAGTTTAAGTAACTGTTGACAATTAAAACCAACATGAGTGCATTTGCAACCTCTCAATGTGGCAGGCCACTAAAATGAGCATAATTTTTTTTTTAGACATTATAGACTAATTGTGAATCTGTCTCATGCTTTCCGTCATGGTTTTTATTATACTACACACTGCACAAACCCCTATTTTTTAGAGAAATCCACTAAAAAAGCAAAAAATTATCAACGCAAGTTGTGTACCACTTAGAACACTACATTTTATAGACATCACTAAATTTTGGCACTAAATAAATATTTATTTTTGAAACCATTGAAAAATATAACTTTTATTCACTTATTGTAATTAGTATATTACAAGGTAGCTCTAGTTTTAATGTTGCCCTTTTAAAACCCTAGTTTTGGCTCACAATTTATTCATACTGCAAGACTGATTCCCACTAAATTATGACATAAGTTTCAATATCACATATTAGGTAAAGAACTGGAGAGATGTCAAACATCAATTAAAGGTAAATTAGTTTTATTCAGAAATTGGCAAAAAATACATATGGTCCAAGATAAAGCACCATTCTGCCTAAAACCAGTCATGGAAGTTATATGGATATCCTTTTATGTCTAAAAGAACTAAGATGGTGATATAAACCCAATAAGGAGCAGCAAATTACTTATTGTGATTTTTTTTTGTCACAGCAAATTAATATTTTTGTTCCTATAATTTATCTAAATGATAGTAATGATTTCATTTATTTCATTTTTGGATTAAAGTTTCTATTCTTTTTTAGAAAAAAAAAATCATATCCAAAATTTGTTTATGTAAAATAGAGCAAAAAAAAAAAAAGAAAGAAACAAAAATGGAACATGACCCTGCAATTGTGGTGAATTATTATTTTTTGCCAGGCACTGTAATGAAATGAATATACATATTTTAGAATCATAAACACAGCAAAACTACTTAAATAAAAAGAAAGATATAGTGTGCCCCTGATATGACTGCCATGTGCCAACATCAATCAGACAGAGTCTGACTCTTTATACTCATACACTCTTTGTCCCTAGAGGTCTGACAGTTTTTTATATACATTTTTTAAGTTAAAAGAAACCTGACTTGTATGGAAAAAGGTAAAAGTCAACTTCCAGCTCCACAGAAGCACAGACAGGTTGCATAAATTCTGACTGACTATCCTTGAGCCAGAAGACGAAAGACCTGCAAACTCTTGTCTTGGTGCTGATTAATCAAATCTGAAAGTCTACAGAACACTGAAGAACTGAGAAAGAGCCTATAGACCAAACTGGCATCCACTCAAAAATCACAAACAGGAAAAGGAAACTGTGCCATGGACTAATTACGAGCCACCAACTCAACTGAGTCACTAAATAAAGAGGAAAATAAAAAGTCAGTGGAGGATAAGGGGACTGTCCAGGTGTCCAGACCTCATTAGTCCACAAACTCTGCTTCCTTGCGATTGTCATAAGCTTAGAGACAGAGAGCTGGACAGCAGCTAAGATTACCACTGCCAAGTCAATATGCCCCCTTACACCCTGTATAGTGGCTTCAAGAGCAGAGAACTCTTGTAAAAAGGTAAATAAAGAAATACTTTACAAGAGCTGGAATAAACTGTGACCTTTTTAATCAGACAACCAATTATCTTGGTCAATAAAATCATAATAACTGCAATTAAAAAATCACTGAGAAAATATTGTAAAATCAGCGGTTTGCATTGTAAGCATTTTCTAACTTCATGTGCTAATCATTTCATTCTCTGATCCCAACATTTTCAAAGTAGACATGACATCAATCATTGTCAGGTCCTTGCTTATCATGCAAATATACTAGGTCAACATAACAGTCGTGCGACACCAGTGTCAAATGAAAGGTGCTCAAACACTCACTAGGTGATTCATAATAAAAAATATTTACCTTTCCCCCCCCAAAATTCATAATGGCCATCTAATTGGCAAAAATAAAGGCATTCAAAAAATTTTCCTCCTGAACAGTTTTTTGAGAACTTTGTTACCCTTCTCAACTAAAAAAAAATGTCAAACGCTGTATATGGCTGAATCAGATTAAGTCAGATTAAGTCAGATTATTAACTCAGATTATTTTATTTGTCCAGAATATATTTAACTGGCAAAATAATGAACTAAAAAGTAGCACAAAATAATTGATAATTCAGTACTAAAAACACTACATTTAAATGACAAAAAAATTGAAAAATTCATTGCTAACAGGCATTAGTTAATCACATCAGGCTTTCTTGATAAAATAAGTGTGAAATAAGTGTCAAAGTTTACAATCAAGCTTAAAGTACTATTTTTGTTGTGTTGCCTCTTTATAAAGTTCATACTGTGCCTTTTTATTATTCATCACTATTGTTTACTTTTCAGCTTGGAGAACAGATGGCTGCAGACTACAAGGCAAATGGAGGAAAGTTTTTCTTGTAGTTCACCAACAGCCTATGAAAACCACAAGAATTCATTTAGTCTAGTATTAGATAACCTGTAGCCTAAATGTATTCTGGTCTAATTAAGAAAAAGTAATAATCCCAGACATATGTTTTCTGCAGTCTGCCATCTGTTTCATTATATGGAACTCTACTTGGCATCCTTGATTAAAGTTTGTTGTAATGTTCTTGACTTTTTTCAAATAAAGGTACAAAATATTAAACTGAACATGTTGAACACTATAACTCCATACCCCTCGCTTTTCTTCTTTATGCTTCAATTGTTTAAGGTTCCATTAGCTACTTAGTCAGTCGGTAGTTTTAAAAATAGTTTGTAATGAAATATCTGACCTCTAGGCTTTGATTTTAAGTACTTAGACCTATTGTTACCTGTACTACTTAAATGTATTTCTCAAAAATGAGGTACCATCAAATTTTTATAATGGCTATTAATCTTATTTATCTTCTCAAGAAACATGGTTTGTGTTTTCTTTAAGTATATTTTCAAACTTTTAAACTCTTTAAAAAGGATTTACAGTTACAGATTGTAACATGCATTATGAAGGTTTTATTCTGGATAATGTTTTAGTACTAAACCAGTACTAGTTTGGCTCTTTCTTGAAACACTGAGATGATGAGTCTTGCATGCAACATCTCTGTTAGTATAATATACTCTTGGCTGGATCATGATTAATTATCTTAGCAAATGACATCATGATATAAGATGTTGCTATAATGAATTCAGAATAAATCAAAAACTGTTTGTTTGATTTGCAAGTGTAGATTTATTTGTTTTGCTTTTGAAATTAGCAAAGCTGGCATAACGGTTACAGGAAGATCAGAAACACAAAGTTTTTTTAAATTGTCAAACAAAGTGCCAAAGCTTCGGTTAGTGTTACAGATTATTAAAAACACATCCAAGTTTTTGCCAGGTGTTTTACTACCTCAGATTCATGTTACTATTTTTGAAAGATCTTCTAATATGCTGATAGGTCACTGGTCACATGTAAAAACACTGTTTAAGACTACTGGATCCATGATAAATTAATTAACTTTGACACTCAGGTCTGAAGCCCTTTTAGGACTTTTCTCTTAAGGTGTGTTACATAACTTAACAAGCTTTTTTTCTTTCAAGAGAAAATAACTGGTTTTAATAACTATCTTTTTAACTGGTTATATTTTTAATTACCGTGGTGTTATGTTGTGGTGTATGGCTGCAAAATAAGTTTGTAATTACTATTAAAGATAAAGAACCTTCATAATAATATAACAAAAGAAAAGATGAAATACTATATAAGGCTATATAAGGATGTAATCAGAGGGTGTGGTAGCTCAGTGGTAGCTCAATGTGGGTCCTCAAGTAAGTGTATATAACTTGAGAGCCTTTTTCTCTTACCTTGTTACCAATGGCTTTTTTGGGAGGAAAATTGTACGAGTCAACCTGGGGAAACTGTGCTCTCAGTCGATTGTGAAGTACCCGGAATTCAGCATAGCGTCTGTAAACATTCCACTCATTGTCCATGATCCTGATGTAAACCTGAAATGTAAAATATGCAGTTAAGTGTCTACATTTATGTTACCTTATAAAAAAGTTACTTTGCTTTTCGCCATTTGTAGATTTGTCACTTTTTACGTGAAGCCTCGATCAATTTCTGGAAAAGTGACTAACATGAGCAACTGCACTAAATGAAGGAGGGGGTCAAGGTAGCTGCTGATGCTATTTCCACATCCTGCTCTCTCTTCTGCTCCCCAGAGCCTGCAGTCACACTCAAATTAACCAAGTAGGCCCTTTGATCACAGGAAGATCAGACACCTTCTCTCAAACAGCATGTCCACTGGGTTTGCAGCACACTGGATTGTGTATTATGACCTGTGTGTGTGCGCGTGTGTGCGCGTGTGCACGCATGGCACGTGTGTGTAAGAGAGAGAGAGAGAGAGAGAGAGAGAGAGAGCGAGAGAGCGAGAGAGAAAGAGACAGTTGTGTTGGCCAGAGGCTAAAAGTGAACAGTATAAGAATCTTAAGGTCTGTAAAAATGTTTCATAGAGCATGTAAACAAAAAAAAATTTAATGTAAAAAAGAAATTGGAAAAAAAACTTGAATATAAACACAAATTATAAAAAACTACAAATATTACTAAAATATTATAAAATAACTATGAATTATTTTAAATTTTAGTGACAAGCCACAGTTTATCATAAACCTGCTAACATTTAATGTCTTTCACACTGTAGCACAGCTGCATTGTCAGTACATGACCAAACAGTGTTTTTGTTCCAGGACTAAGAGCCTATGGAATTTTTCTTTTGGTTATTTACCTGAACTATTAAGAAACATATTGCGATTTAGTTTGTTTTATCTGGGAGTTTGTACGAGTTTTTAGACTGAATGAACTGATCAAAAACCAGATGAAAGGAAAAGGGTTCTATACGATTCTCCCAGCACAGATCAATGAAAAGTCCTACATGAAAGTTCTGCATGAGCACATCTGGAGTACAGCCAGGTGGATTCCTAACAGAGCCCCTGGCCACATGATCTGAAATATTCAGCGTCAACAGCTTTATGCTTTTGCCACCCCCACCCCCCAAAAAAATAAAATAAATAAATAACATAACATAACAAAGCACATCAATTTTATTTTGCATCACATTTATAATTCCAGAAATAGTAATTGCACAGTCTAAAGTAGTCAGACATTGGTGATGGTTAAAAAAAACAATACAACAGTAAAAGCACTACAATACCTTTAATGTTCTTAAGCTCTAGATGCTTTGCATGGCACGATACCCCTAAACACTTCCACCTGAAAAACCTACCTTAGTTTCAAATTGCAAAGCTAATCCCTTTGCTATAGATGATCTTAAAAGGATCTATTTTTTTACAAGTTTCTTATTTAATTTAATCATGATAGTTTTAGTAGACATGCCAGTACTGTTTTTGTACTGCACCAAATCTCTAACAGAAGTCCTGCAGTTTCTTTTTCTGGTATTAAAAATGTGGACTATTAATTTTGTAAAGATATTCCTTTTAGAATATTACAAAAGAGCCATTTCAAACAGTTCTTCATCTAAGCATCAAAAGATCCTGTGTATTTTCATCTGTGAGAACAAATAATATAAATTGTGTGGTTGCTGTTCATTCCTAAAACAAGCTCATTTGCTTAAACTTAAAATCCATATAAACCTAAATCCACAAATGTGGTAACATTTTTATAACATTTTCACATCATGTGTGGTAAACAGAAATCCTGCAGTGAAGATGTAAAAGTAAAAAAAAAAAAAAAAAAAACTAAAATGAATAGTGGCTTAGTGGTTAGCACGTTGGCCTATCAGCACTAGGGCCTATCAGCACTAGGGATTCCCGGTTCGAATCCCCATCTGGGTAGAGTTTCCTGGTTCTCCCCGTGTCTGCGTGGGTTTACTCCGGGTTCTCCGGTTTCTTCCCACAGTCCAAAAACATGGATCAAGTCAATTGAATTCTCCAAATTGCCCCATATAGAGTGTGTGTGTGTGAGTGAGTGTGTGCCCAGCGATGGATTGGCGCCCTGTCCTGGGTCTATCTGCCCAGCGCCCGAGACGTTCTCCCCTGGATGGGCATGGGGAACCCCACCGCGACCCTACTAGAGGATAAAGCAGGAGATAATGAATGAATGAATGAATAAAATGAATACCAGTGATACCAGTAAATATCAGTTTTAAGCAGAATAATTGTTATTATTATTAGTTTTTTTTTTTTTTTTTTTACAACAGTAGAGAAAACATTCATAGTCTTCACCCAAAACCAACGAGAAATAAAGTCTATTATCTAAGAAAGCCTGAAATCACTTTATTTGCAATGATGGCATGGTGGTAAGACTGCTGTTAACCAAATTGTTTTTCAAAAACAAATATTTGAACAATTAATTAGGTTAAAATGAATATCAGTGTGTGTTATTTTGAGTCAAAAACAATGTAATAATGTTATTTATTTATTTACTGTGCTGACAGTTAATGCCGTAGGTTTATGTTCTAGGACGTTTTAGTTTGCTTAAAAATGTGTAAACAATCGTTAATATATTGGTCATTATCCAGCCATTAAAAAGTTGGTTGATTAATACTTTTCTAATTGACTAAAAAGTATTAGATCAGTAAAGAGAAGTCCATTTAATTAAATAGATACAGCTTAAAGATTTAACATGTATCTATTGCGTTACATCTATTGCATTGCACAATGTCGGCAATCACTAACTAGTTTTGTATAAATTAGCATAAGCATCAGTAGCACAGGGAATGGTGACAAAGACAACTTCAAGAAGCGGGTCTCGAAAAACACAATAAGTACACATGTATTCATCATGACCCGACCCTCCTCCATGATGTAACAAAACACAAAAATAAATAAAATTTAATAAACAATAGAGAAAATCTAGGCAACAAAATCAGATGAGTAAAGGATCATGATTAATAATACTGTATTTCAGCTGGTTCCTTTCAATGATTTGTGTTGTTCTTTTTAGTCACACCACTGAAAAGCCTAAAGAAAGGCAGATCTTTAAAATAATACTTATAGCACTTAAATGCTGTCTGCTTGTGAGTTTGCAGAGCTGGGAGTGTTGCAAATTGATCAAATAATGAACAAATCTGTGAAATAACAAGGAATGATATTTTGTTACATAGTTAATTGCGAATGGTGCATCAAGGTAGAAATGCAAGAATCATGTATTTAAAGTGTATCAAATTCAATCAGATTTGACGGTTGCCTGAGTTAAATCCAAGGTCAATTTAAGAATTTATAGATATTTCACAAAAATAAATAAATGCTGTTACTTCAGAAACATTTTAATAAATATTAATCAACAAGGCCTTCCAACACCCACAGTCAGAAATTCACTAAGATTCAACAGGAGAAAAGCAAACACACTCACGCTGTATTAGGGGAATATAATTTCACAGCGGTGCAGTAACCAGCCAAGCATATTTAAGGAAACAGATCATTCTCTAAAGAGCAACAATTTCCTAATAGTAATTGAAAATTTATTTTTAATTATTTAACAAAATGTGAGGAGCCAAATGTGCCACTGGAAAACGACCAAAAAAAAAAGAATTATAAAAATGACTAACAACATGTGATTAAATGCTGAAATAGAAGTAATTTATATAGACTGTTAAATTACTGGTGATGTTCAAACAAATCAGTAGCACTTTCTATAAAATGTTGCAATATCACACCTGTAATACATTTCTAAATAATAGAAATTGGGAATACATTAGGCATTTATAAAGCCACAAGTCCACTTAATCAATTAGAAAGCTTTGGATCCTCCACTAAGATGAAGCATTGTTTTAGAATAACCATAAGGCCATTGAACATTAAATAGTCTATAAGCAATAGACAGATAGCAAGATTTATATTTTTTTGGAAAGACAATAAAATGCAAGAAAAAGAGCAGCCACAGAAATGATTCATACTAAAAGCAAATGTCAGCCTGGGGGAGGATGCTAATATTTTGCCCAACCATGAAGCATTTACAATATCTCATAGCACTTATTGAAAAAGGAAGTGTATCTCACTAGGGGAATGAGATAAGGAACAGACATTTTGCAGCTATTGTGTCTCTCTCTCTCTCTCTCTCTCTCTCTCTCTCTCTCTCTCTCTCTCTCTCTCTCACACACTTGATTTTAGATGTTCCAGGTGGTGTTAAAGATGGAACATGCTGCGTGTAAATTGAGCCTGCAGCAGGTCTAATTGGTGGTGGCCAGATTTCATAAATGCTGTGGTCTGACCTCTTCTATTCCCAGAAGTTTGATGCTAAGAGGCCGCCTGCCTTTTTAAATCTCACCGGGAGACTAACATTGACTAAAAGTGTACACACTTTTACAGTTGCACGCACGCACACACACGCACGCACGCACACACGCACACTTCCTAATCCATCAATGAAAAAAATGAGAATAGATTTTTTTAAATGGATTGTAAACTTAAAAAGATGAAGAAAAAACATGCACAGTTTAGTGATCTTCGGAGGAACCGCTATGAGTTTATTAAACTAAATGTTTCACAATACAATCACAATACATAATGTCACTTACTTATACAATACTTTCATGTTTAAGTTCTGGTAAAAGAGAATTAACAAGACTTATTTAGCTTTAATTTAAACTGTCAAACTTTAAATCCCTGAGAGTGTTTGTTGGCTTCTGTGACGAACAATCAAAATATTTCAAGTAAGAATTATAAAATACTGCAATTAATTATGCACGAAAGCTTCAGATTAAATATCTCATCATCCTTTGACTTTAAATGAAAGTACGCTAAACTACCGGAGATAATCATATGGTCAAGCATTACAGCTTGACCTTATCTGCATTCTTTAGGATCATGGAAACAAAACAGCAGTGACAACACCGACTGACAGTGGTGTTCTGAATTTTAAAAGCATAGAAATTCATAATAAGTACCAGATCAACAAAGGCAAAACCCAATGGGTGATGCGAGACATACATACCTGACCTTTTCATCCAATGGTTATTGATCGCATTCATTAGACGGCCTGAAGCATAATAATGTCACCTATTCACAGCTGCTGTAAAACAGCTCTAACTAAGCCTGCTGTGAGCCCATACCGGGCTGAGTATTTCAGGTGCAGGGCCTGTAACGACCAGAGGCACTCTTTTAAATCAGCATGTTCGAGTACTAAATCGTCAGACAGATTAGCTGGTAAAAAAAATGAGGTCAATGAAAAAGTACCAAGTACAAGTGCTAAAATCAGACGAGAACTGTGTCAGCACACAGCATGGAAAGGAGGGCAGGTAGAAGCTGAGCATCACTAAGGTGATCATTAGATGAAGTGATAGCAGCAGACAGAGGCTGATTTAGAGAACACTAAAAGAATGCAATAACCATAACCTAGTGACAATCACAGAAGGAAAAACAAATGACTGCATGCATGCATCATCATTACTGGAGGCTCAGCATGACACCATTGGTAGAGGAAAATGTTCTGATTAATTTTGATGGCTCACACAGGGATGTCAATCTGAAGGCAAATGAATGTCATGTACTGTTATTGCCTATGGACTGCAATTTATTTACTGAACAACTAGCTTATGAGGAGAGGTGACTAAAACTTTAACCTAACAATCAACTGTAAACATTTTACACTGTGATTATGTGAAAAGAGGCCTTATACATAAAGTCTCATTAAAAATATAATCCAGCATCATGCATCTGCTACATTTGAGGAACATGGAAAATTTAAATGTTAAAAGCAACAGAATCTACATTAAACAATTAGACATTGCTATATACACATTATAAAGCTTTATTTACCATATTGCTTTTTTTCCAGGGTTTCCATAAAGTCATGGAGGGTGTGTCTATTGATCTCATCATGAAGAAAGGGCATTATTGCCTTTCTATACTCGAGGATTTCTTCTGGCTGATCTAGAAATAGCTTTAAGTCTCTACTTACAGATTTTTTAAAACAAAATAATGTAATTTGCAATATCTTTATAAACCTTTTTCCTTTGAAGCTCCTGCTTAAAGCAATTTTCTGCCCTAAATTAGTTCTTTTCTATCACTTCCTTGCTTCTTTTTTAACCCTAACATTTTATTCATTACCTGGTCATGGCCAATCATAATGCCAGTTATAATATTCAATGTAGGCTTATGTGACGAAGATATTTTACTGTGCAGTGTCTGATACTACAGTCGCAGAACATTACATAAATGCATTTTATCAATAATTAGAAGTCCTGTAGCTTTATTTGTCCTTCAGTCAAGAACCCTGTGGACATGCATCCTGCACACTGTACATTATGGTTATTCTAAGTGCAGCAAGCTGGTACTTTCAATCAGTTCCCTTTACATGGTACATCTGTCAAACATTGATTAAGTTCATGTGTAATACTGTATATTTATATAGTGTCTAACGTAATATTTACCTCATCTGTCATTTATCTTTTATTTTACATTTATATTTTTTATTCTTTATTTTATATTATATCCTATATTTAGTTTTTATATTTCTATGTTTGTTGTTTATTTTACCTTGTGCAATACAGAACAGCTACTGATTGCCCGGAATTTCCCTATAAAGTATCTATAGTACTATATAGCACCTATTTATATGCACACTGCCTGGCCAAAAAAAAAGTCGCCATCAAAAAAAAAGGTCACACACTCTAATATTTTGTTGGACCACCTTTAACTTTGATATCGGCATGCATTCACTGCTGCATTGTTTCGATAAGCTTCTGCAATGTCACAAGATTTATTTCCATCCAGTATTGCATTAATTATTCAGTAAGATCTTGCATTGATGATGGCAGAGTCTGACTGCTGCGCAAAGCCTGCTTCAGCACATCCCAAAGATTCTCACTGGGGTTAAGGTCTGGACTCTGTGGTCAATCCATGTGTGAGAATGATGTCTCATGTTCCCTGAACCACTCTCTCACATTTTGAGCCCGATAAATCATGTATGTGTTCATTAAAATTGAAAATAGATAACTTATTGATATCAATAAATTATAATTTTTTAAAAACATTTTTGCATTTTTATACTTTTTATGTAAAACTACATAATGATCATAGGCTTGTGTGTCAACGGCAGAAGGTTGTATGTGCATCCAAGAATAAGAAAGGATTTTATTTTATTTATTTATTTTTTTACTCTAAACTTCAACCCATTTAGTAAATTGACAAATTTAGAAGTCTATTTTGAAATAGTATCATCCACATGCTATACAGTGATGAGAAAGGAAAAGAATAGAAAGGCAAAGAAGGGAAAAGTAAAGCAGAAGTGAATAGCTGCCTCTTTCCCTCAGCCTTCCTACTTGTCAGTGGGGTTTTAGTGCCAGTGAACTGCAGCTCTCTCATCCATATGAATAAGCAGTGTGTGCAGGCTGCTCAACCGCTATAATGAGGATGAACAGCAGATCATCCCAGCTTTGTAATGAGAGCCAGTTTAAAAGGTTAAACACACACACACGTGCGCACACGCGCACACACACACACACACACACACACACATGCACAGGCGCACACACACACACACACACACACACACACTCTCTCTTCACTTTCAATCTCAATCTTAATCTCTCACAAGTTCAATTTCTTTCTCCCTTTTCTGAAGTTTTCACCAACTTTAGTCAGGAAGTGGCAACTTTCTGTTTGTTATCACTGCACTTCTGGCATTTTGGCAATGAAATGCTCATAAGCAACCTTAAAACAACATACAGAAAAAAGCTGCAGAACTCATCACAGAACTGCAGAACTTTATTTCAAATCTACAATTTTATTAAATTGAACACATCAGCCAATATTTACTTTGTACTCATACAGTGGCTGTAATCCATATGTTTACCTACAAGTACATACTTTGCTGGTCCCCATTACTAAAGCAATTATTGGGCAGCCACATGAACCCAGTGGTATTAATCCAGTGACCTTAGTATAATTACAAGCTATTATATACTGATGCTGGCTCATTATATTGGCTTCCTGATTACAGCAGCTGTCCTTCATTAAGAAATTAATCTCATGAGTGTGGTCTCTCCCAGGCTGATGATATGAAGTTGCAATTGAGCAAAATGTAAAAGCAAAAACCAACAGCCAGAATTTATTCCTTACTCAACATCCCTTGTTTGTGTGTGTTGTGTGTTTGTGTGTGTTTGGACACCCTGTTGTCTGTGAACGTAACTCGTATGTGTGTGCATATTAAAACAAGGGGTCAAAACTAGGGCTGCAACAACGAATCGATAAAATAGATAAAAAACGATTATCAAAAGTGTCGATAACGAATTTTCATTATCGATTTGTTGGGTCGCACTATTTCCGCATTACTCGCAATGACGTAACCGCTTACGTCTCCTGCAGCGCTTCAATAACGCTGGAAAAAAAATAGGGGGTTCTGCAAAACAAGTTGATAAATCGCACAAATGAAACACAGCCGACACAGAAAAGCTTCCGTTTAAAACTGCGGGAGCTTCACGCATCACACAAATAAAGAACATACAGCTCTGCGAAAATGAATTGAGCTGCACAGAGCACCACGGTGATGATCCACCACCTGAAACTAAACACTGATGAGGATGAAGCTGAACAGCAGATAAATAACTACAACACTATAACTGGATAATAACAGTGATGGAGAACGTGTCTTAACGTCCGTGTCTTAATGACCGTTATACGAATGCGTCCCGGCATTTTTTTTTTTTTTTTAAGTGAGGAAATGTCCTGGTTTTTAAATGACCTTCATTGGATCATTAAATGTACAAGCAACATGCCGAAACGCAAGTGTATGACGATTTACTAAAGAGTTTCCCCCCCGCTTTCAGACCGCGTCGAGACAAATGGGAAGCCTTGTGCACGGTGTGAAAAGCAGTGTGTAAAGCAGCCACATATGTCTCGGTGTCCATTTGACATTTCACACAAGAGGTATTTTTTTGTTAATTGTGTCACGGTTGTTTTGGTCACATGGTGTGGGTTGGGTTATGTGTTCACGCCCCTGCAATCACGAGCACCTGGGTCTCATCACGTTTGTCTATTTATACCCTGCACTACCTGTCCCTCAGCTAGTTTGTCTCATGCCACGCCTATGCTAAGCCCCGACACTACGAGCTCCCGTTCCTGCCCTGTTTTGCCTCGCATTGTGCCCTGCGCCTTGTCGTCTGTCTCTTGTTCTGTTCTCTGTGTGCAGCTCGTCATCCTGTCGCCTTCGTCCCGTCAAGTACCCTTCACGCTGTCTCCCCGTATTGGAACCCGACCCACCGTGACGTCATCACCCACCGCCCTGTGTGTTTCTTCGTCCTGTGTACTGCGTCCCTGTGTCTCAATAAACCTGCTCTGTTTGTATCTCCATCTCCAGTACCTGTCTCTCCGAGTAGCGAATCCGCCTCGCTCGGTCCTAGGACCTTAACAAATTGGCTATTTAGTTAATTTATTTCTTTCCAATAGGCTACAGAACAGACAATATTTGGTTCATTACTGAGGGCAGCTGAGTATCATGTGTTATTTGGAGTTGACTTTTGTTGTTAAGTGAGGGATGTTTAGATGATACATTATTTCTTTCATTGTGCTTTTCATTCATTACAGAAAATGTTAACCTAAACATACTATAATAGTATGTTTAAACACTTAAACATACTATATATTATACTATACTAGAATTATTTTACTGAACCCCCCCCCCCCAACAGCTTAATAAGTGTTTAAATGTGCTTTTATAAATACATACAACTTGTACACAATGGTGCTAATTAATGATCAAGCTGCATGTTTTAATTATTTGATAAAATATGAATGAAGACACTGCACTCTATGGGAGTGAGGTTGAATTAGTTGCATTTAAAGAGGAATTAGGTAACATATTATAGTGACTCTATGTCAAACTATGATACATGTTCTGTCAGTGTGTGTTTGAGATTTGTGTTTATTTGCTCTTTGGGCTACTTGGATGCCTTAAACTAATACTGTAAATAAACCAGACATTTATTGACCTGCTTAATAATTCTACAGTGTAGCTGGTTTTCTTCATAACTACTGACTTGTGATGTTCTCATTTGTAAGTCGCTTTGGTAAGTCGCTTTTGTCTGCTAAGTGATTGAATGTAAATGTAAAGACATGGGAAATTTTTTTTAATTTACCGGATTCATCGATTAATCGAAAAAAATAATCGATCGATCGATTTTCAAAATAATCGTTAGTTGCAACCCTAGCCAAAACATTTGCATAAGACAAACCATCGACCCCTGAAGGTGGCACACTGGTTGTCTATGCCTACATAAATGTCTCTGCAAATTGTGGGCATGTAGTCCTTAGGATCATATACATTGCATGAACAGCAATGGCTTATATTAATGAAACAATTATATTAATTGCAACTGTCATTGGTCATAATTTAAAGTTCAGCCAAAGCAATATGTTCAGGGGCAAGTTCACATAAGTTTGTTATCGTTTTCTGGAAAACCCCATGACCCCAGCAAAAATATGTTTAAGAAATAGCTGGATTTAAACATTTGACCAGGTTTATGAAAAAAACATTGAACATATTTATAACACTAGAACAAGTTTTTAAATTTTAGCTTAAATATTGTCAATCCACACTTGTGACAAGTATAACAATCTTGAACTATAACTTTATACTGGCTGCAAAAATAAAGACTCTAAGTAATGACCCAACTTTACCGCCAAAGGCCTTGAAGATTTACATAACATAAATTCACATTCACAGTCTGAATAAAAGGATCAGCAGATTATAAAACGGGTTGTTTTTGTCAAATTGCTATACAACTGGGTCATGGCTGAAGCTTCCATTTGGGTATTGATGCAAACAATACACCCTCAATAACCAATTAATTGCACTGTCAAAAATAAGGGTGAAATTGGAGTCTATTTCCGTCACACAGTTCACATTGTTGTACATCAAATAAATGGAACTGAATATAACTATATTTGCCAAAAAGGTACATATTTGTTCCCATGCTGCACAATAAAGAACAGTCTTAGTCTTTGAACCCCTTAAGGTACAAAATGTTATTTTTAAATAGTGTAACACCTGTGCACATACTCATTCATGCAATTATCTAATCAGCAAATTGTATGGCAGTGAGATGAAGAAAAGCAGGCAGTTATGGGCCAGCGGTTCATGTTAGGTTCACATTAACTATCAGTATGGTGGAAAAATCCAATCTCTGCGCTTTGGACCATGGTATGATTGTTTGTGCCAGGCCAGCTGGTTTAAGTATTTTAATGATGATTTCCTGGGATTTTTGCAAAGAATAGACTCTAGAGGTTATTTAAAAGGGTTCAATTAAAATGTTCAATAAAGAAAAAATCTAAAGCATTCATACATTTTTTTTAAAACCTCATGGAATCTATGACACAAAGAATTGAGGCTGTTTGAAACACAAAAAAAGGCATTAAGCAGTAGTAAGTGTAGTGTTCCATATGCAGGGGCATTCCTAGATAGGAGTAGGAGTATCTAAATCCATTTTAAATGATTATAGGAGAAAAAAAAAAAAAAAGTCTGATCGCTGTTTTAGGACTAACTATAAAACCTGGCAAATATGCAGATTAAAGTTGAGGTTTTGTTAAACTGGCTAAAATGGCAATGTAAAATCAAGTCAGATACAGTGAACCAACAAAAAGTCAACATTTACACATATTTTAAAAATGCTTATTGCAGGAACCTCAGATTTGTAGTGCAAGAACATACATTGTTATTACAACAATTATTTTTTCAAGCCGACACATTTACATTATTACTTGGAAGCCTTTAACTCAAATAATGCATTTATAAATGTGGTTTTGCTGAACAATGTTCGGAAAAAGTAGTAAAGTATTTTAAATGCACATTATAAAGTGTTACGAAATAAGTACAATATTCAAAAAACAATAAGGGATCAGCGTCAATTATGTTAAGATGACAAAAAGGAAAAATAAATAAATAAATAAATATAGTACATCCTACACTACTATGGCCCAATGCTACTTTAAATAGTTCAGGTTACTGCCCTTGTTTTTAAACAGAAACAGAATAAGGCCTAATAGATGCTTCAGACGAAAATTCTGCATTAAAAAATAATAATTAAAAAAGGTTACGGCCACGGTGGGTATCAAAAAGCAGTTAACTTGTGTGTATTGAGGCAGGGGACTCGTGTATATTGTCTTCAGGGACAGAGGAACCCCCTACGGCAACCCAGAGAGCACAGGCTCTAGGCATGGCTGAACAGGGGTTTTAGATAATTCATGTGGAAGTAGAGCAACTCCCTCCGGAGGACTTTCCCCACATTGAAATAATGTGCAGTGAAATAAGATCCAAATGACTTTTGGTGCCTATAGAAAGACATTGACTGATCACGAATTATATTGCAGCTGCTTTGTTTTGTTGTGAGGAATTTCACGCCTACTCCTTATCGTCACCACTATATAACCACTGCTGAAAAAGCACTCACTTGGTTTTATATAATTTCACTGGAAAGCGTTATTAAAAAGAGGGTGTAATGACTTTGTCAAGAGCACACACATCTTAAGATTCTGCCACTGAAGATTTTTTCCTTTGGTCTGTCTAATCTGGGTTTTCTTGTGTGTGATGTGCCAACAGAAATGTCATGGCAGTGGTCAAATTCTAAAATAAAGCTAGTATAATCATAGGGGTTTTAATGAGTTTAGTCTGACTGTGTATGTCTGAATAAAACTCTAAAATGAAGATCTGGGATTCCGTTAAGAGGTTCTTTAAAAAACACCCAAATTCCTACTAATGCAGCAAATAACTCATTTTCCATTAATTAATCAGCAGCTACATGTCATAATCAGCGCATGCATAAAGGCATTCAAACAGATTAGATGCTCACAAAGAGTCCACACGATTTTAATAGAAGGATTATTCAGAACACTTACAGTGGGTTTCCTAAAACTCTGCACTAACAAAAGGTTTAAAACTTGACTGTACACATCAAAGCAGTAATTAGTGGTGAAAGATGGTTGCGTTTTACCCCAAGTTTTAACCAATGCTTATTTTTAATTAGGTAAACACTCTACACTCCCCTTTATGTAGAAGTTGTCTTTTGGTATTTAAAGCAAGACTACTCTAATTAAAGTACTATCACATTATCATTGTTTCACTTCTTGTCAACAGTTTATTCAATAGTTGTATGGAGTGCTTTTAATCAGCTCTAAATTTATTGTAAAAAAAAAAAAAAGAAAACAAGTTAGATTTAATAATACATTAAAAAATGATTCTTGCTAATGATTTACTTAATGGTGAGTGAAAATTAAGTTATATGTGTAAACATTTGTATATAGACAGTATACACTGCTGTTTTGTGTGGCCCACATAACACCACTGTTTAAAAAATACTTCTTCTGTCTTCTAAACTTCAGAAATTATATCACAATCTTCACAATAGTGCATTGTCTCAAAACCAAAAAGTTTTAGATACGAAGAGTTTTTATTCAGAAAAGTATTTTTCAATATCCAATAACTAAACATAAGGACAAAAATTCCAGTGTGAGAAAGCTGCAGTTATTGTTTAGCAATGGACTTATTTTTCTACAGATCATCCCTAAATAAACCATTCTTACAGGCAGAATAACTATTTTAGTGTTTAAATGTAACAACTGGATTTAATGTTATTTTCTTTTTTGGACTAAACTTATATAATGTACTATAGAAATCTTTGTGAATAGTCTTAATAAATAGAAAGCTTTGTATGATATATAAACAGATTTCTTTGCGCAGTGCTTCATTGGAATTCATAAAATGTACTTCTATCTCATGGCTTTATCTGTAAAGCCTCTTATTCTGGTAAGGGTTGTGGAAGGGTAATGGAACACAGCCCAGTGCTCATAGGGTAATAACTGGGGTTAACATTTCATCTTTAATTTACCATCTGAGCTAGTGAGAGAAAACTTGAGTTCCCAAAGAAAACCCACACAGATACAGTAAGCAACTAGCAAACTTAAACGAAGAAAGGACCTTGACTGCCCTGCCTGGAAACAGGACTGAGGACCTTTGGCTGTGAGGTGTGAATGCTAACCACTGCACCATTGTGCCAACTTATTTCCATTTTAGTTTTCATGAACTTGAATTATTAAACAGACTAAAATCATTGATTCTGCAGCAGTTCTTGCTTCAGTGGCCCAATAAAGCAATAATGTACAAGAGGGCATGCATTATTGGAAATAAATCATGGGAATGATATGTTGTTAGGCACGGCACATAGTAGAGTGTCGTTACACCACTTTCCTTGGATTTATATACATTATTGCACAACCTCAAATGCCTCATTGCTATCATAAAACGGTTACAAACACATTGTAATGAAAAAACAAGGTATTATTCACAAATGCATTTATTTAAATTAAAACATTAATAATTTGGTCTTCCACTGTGTAATGTAGTCCGGTTTTTAAAATAACTGATTATCTAAGTAACAGGATACCAGATTAGTGCACAAAACATCTCACTATTTATATTGATCTATATTTCCATTTATGGCACATGAATTAAAATAATGTATTGTATATCAGCCATTAATACGAATGTGAAGTGGTCAGGGGTGTGCATTATTGTCTAATAATGTCACGGCTGAAAAAATGGCTAATCAGATTTAAGGACCGGAACTACCAGTTTTATAAACTACCTTATACCACTTTATTTATTATAAACCAAATATAGAGTCAGCATTAGAATGTGTGTTAGAATTTTTTTAATCTTAATTATTTTTTTTTTTTTAGATGTGTAGCTGTTTAAAAATGCCTGCCAACATGCCAATGATTTATTTACAATGTCACTTTATTTGGTTGCTAAGAAAATGTCAATTAGCGACAGTTTATTTATATTCTTAATTTGGGCATTATACAGATAATGTCATTTTTGCATTTGTATTATCTTAAGCGTGTTACCCTTTTACAGTAAAAAAAAAAATATTCAATTTGATCAGATATGTAGATTTGTAGAATAGGAAATAAACACTTAGCTTTATATCACCTGCCTTTCATTCCTTATTAGAGAATGTATTATGATATACACTTCTTAGTTTAACAGACCGCCTGCACATTTAGGTGAGCAAGAATTTCAAAGGACGATACAAAATTCAAGTGTAAAAACAGATAACCCTTAATTAACTCGGTTCTTCTACACTATACTTTGATAATGCACCGGAGAGGAAGATCATAGAATTCTCTCAAAATCTTACCACAAAAGAAATATGTCCAAGATTTCATTAAATTATTCAAGATTTTTGTATAATCAGTAAATGGCTTCATTAAATATGCCATGTCATGTCCTACATTATTGTTGCTTCACAATAATTGGCTGCATGGATGAGTCAACTTTCTCCAATGGCTCCTGTCTCAGTTTGTAGCAGGCTAGCAACCGATAAACCAGCCCATGTTGTGATGTGCATTCACGTTGTTTTTGGTCTTCCACACTCTGGACTCCTTTCACACGTCCTACCATAACCCTTTCTTTAATGTGCTTGTGACGGGTTTAAAAATTATGTACCATGCCAGATTTCATAATCTTCATCTATGAGATCTTCAACTTCCTGGTGTACTTGCTCTCAAAAGCTTGAATAAGCTTCCTCTTTCTTCAAGGTCATTGTTGCTAATGGCCAGACCAAGGTTGTCATTAGTTATTTAACTTGGGGTTGGTGTTAATTTACTTGTTTTTCCAGATCCTTTATCAAATTGACCATTACCATTATATATTTATAAAGCTACTGTTATTGATTTTACAGTGTAAATTAATTGTGAAAGGACACAAAACCATACAACCAAATACCAATTAATCTCCAAGAATTTGAATTACTTAAACTTTCAGCTGTTTATTTTTACTCATGAGCAAACTGGTTTGTCTCTGTGTGTGTGTGTGTGTGTGTGTGTGTGTGTGTGTGTGTGTGTGTGTGTGTGTGTGTGTGTGTGTGTGTGTGTGTGTGTGTGTGTGAGGGTGTGGATGCACACACGACCGCCACAAACCAAATCATACCTCAGTTCGCTCTACTTTTACCACCCATAAAACTTAGAGGACCCATATGCACCCTTAAGCACTTAGAGAGTGTACAGCCTGCACAAAATAGACAAAAAAACAAACAAATTGAAAAAGAATGCCTACTGATCCAGTTCTAAAGCTGCTGCACTAACTATGCCAAGGAACATTATGCACTTAAAAGAAAAAAAAAACAAAAAAACTTGTCCTCCCAATGTGCTAAAAAAGAGCTGAACACCAAGTGGCAATAGCAGCACTGCTCACATCAGCGGAAAGCAGGCAACACGGCCATCAGTGGATTAGCATCTTACTGCACTCTTCTGACCGCGAAGAGCGGAGGTGAATATCACATGTTCAACCCTTCCGCCATCATATACGTCAGGGTGCACAATTTGAAAAAAAGGCGCAGAAATAAAGACACACATTAAACTTCAAAATGCTCAGCGCTGGTAGGTAGTTAGTATACAATACATGCTAAGAGCATGTCAGTTTACTCAGTTTACAATTGTAGCCAGACAATTAAAATGGCAGAGAAACTTTGATGGAAAATCTTCAGATTAACTCAAAGATCCAAAAAGCTATTTAAATTATATTAAACTTTATCATCTGGCATTTAATTAAATATGTTCAAGTGGTGAGAAAAATGGACAAAAATAATGGTAAAATGTTTTTAAAAATCTAAAGAGTTATACATTTTTGGTAATTAAGGAAACAAACAGGAAAAATTATCTTCATAAAATTGATCACTGATGTGACATTAGAAAGCAAAAGACATGGATGGGAGAGGTAAGCAGCGGCGGGTTGGTCAACATGACGTCAATGCCATGCTTGAAAATAAATTATTAGGGCATTAACGGAACATCATTTGCTTATTGGCACAAAATCACAAAGACGTAGCTTAAATAGCATCCTGTGAACTGTTATGGATTAAGTAGGTGAGAGGCTATTTACAGACTTGCATGCATCAGGGTGCTTTTTATTCTAGCTGACAGCGTGTCAATGACACTCAGCGCTTAATCAACGTCTTAACAATGCATTTGCAAGCACTGCGTGGACTTTGTGTTGATCTTGATCTACCTGATACACCACAGTAATTAAAACTGAACTTTTTAAAATTAAATTAAAAAAGGCAGGATGATTTTTGTTTTGGGGTTAAGATATTAATAGTCATTAAACTATCTAAACTGATCATTTCAGAGGTTACCATTAAATCATACTCATAACTCAACAAAAGTGAGGTTTTTTAAGGGTAAAAACATACAATACAAAAAATGTTTTTAATTCAAAGAAAATATTACATTACATTTGCATTTACATTTGGTCATTTAGCGGATGCTTTTATCCAAAGCGAACAAGGTGAGCACAGGGTTAATCACAACATCCCTGGAGCAATGAGGGTTAAGGGCCTTGCTCAAGGACCCACATTGGTAAATTCAGTGAGCCTGGGATTTGAACCACCAACCTTCAGATTGATAATTCAATGCCCTAACCACTAAGCAACCCACCCTCAATTGAAAAAGATGAACTGTAGATTATACACTTTAAATTGTACATCTTATTTTTTCAAGTTGATTAATGAGCGTAAAAGTACCTTTAGGAAGAATTTATCTCCTTAGAGATAAATTCACTTTTGTGAATCCAACCCCTAATTATGTTTTTTAAAAGCGAATGTGGCAAGTACTAGTAATAAAATCTTCATTAAAGAAAAATTAGGGGTTTATAAAAATTTGTTTTTCAGGTGACTTTGGTAAGCTTTTGAATCAGTATGATTAAATACAGAGCACTGCCCAGCAATGGATTGGTGCCCTGTCCTGGGTGTATCTGCTCAGCGCCCAAAACGCTCTCCCCTGGATGGGCAAGGGGAATGTCCCCCCGCGACCCTAATAGAGGATAAAGTGGAAGATAATGGATGGATGGATAAATACAGAGCTCTTTTTATTAGCCTTGGTAAAAGTAAACACCATTTTATTTCATAGTAATCTTCAAAGTGTTGGCTTATATTGATTTGGATAGATATAGTACACACTAATTATGTCTACTGAGTCAGTGAAATATTTAGGTTTAGTTTCACAAAATTCAATTGTTTAAAATATTACAGCATGGTGAATGTCCAGATATTTTAATTTAGCTTTGCCAAGGCCTGTGATGCCATTTCCTGCAAAAGGTGTAAATGTTAATTTATGTTTAATTATACGCACTGACTTGAAACCATTCAAACAGGAATACGCCCAAGTCAGATCACACCAGGATCTTAAAAGGAATTAGTACACACACAGATTTTAGATATTCTCTATATATTTAAATACATTATTTAATTTATATGTTACAATTAAATTAGAATAAAGTGTTGTACATATATAAGCTGCTCTACTTTTAATGTCATAATTGTCCCATAGCTTGGATTTGAAAGAAAAAAACATTCCTGAATAATCTGGTTTGATCTGATTTTTGGTTATTCTTTGAAGAATGTCTTTTGCTTTTATGACTATACTTAAGGTTAAAAATATGTTCTTATAAAGTTAAAGCAGCAGACACTGAGATTGGATCAGTAATGCATTTTTAATGACTACACTGAAAACCCATACTGAAACTATCATCATGACTGATTTAGATTCTGTTAAGATGAGATTACACCATATACTTTCTATTTAGTAAAACTGTATTATATAGTGTATAGTGTTAAGCCCATATACTGTGCTATCTATAAGCCATATTTGATATTTCTGGTCTATCATGTTAAAACATGTAGCCCATATACAGTCACCGGCCAAGTTTCAACACACACTGTCCATTTTGTCAGTTTAGTTTGTTACAATATTGATGTACTTTATAGTTATTTAATGTCAGACTTTAGTTTAGATGTTTTTTTTTTAGAAATGGTCAGGACCTACACAAGACAACTAAAAAACTGGTGTTATTTGGGTGATATTGCACTGGTTGGCATAGTATTATTGTGTTACACATGTGGTTCAAGAAGTGGTTCAGGCACAACAGTGCTCCAGGGGCTTTTAAATTTGAGATTGAATAGTTTACTCAGTGAACACTTACATTTACTTTTTACAACCATGCATATTTTTTAGGAACACCTAAGTCCCCCCATTGGACTGAATAGTCCTTCATCCAACAGCATTAAGTGAGCACCGATAAAAAATTAGATAATGACTAACAAAATGGGTAACAAGTGAGCTACTGTATGTGATTTCACATTTGCAAGGTGAAGCAAGAAGGAGATTTATCCAAAACAGAATAAAAATGTCTTACTAGCATGCACAAATAAATATTGACTACAATCTGTAACTTGGCTGGTAAGTGTTTACATTTCATTTAACCATAATTTTGGATGTACGTGCAATCTGCTCTTGAGAAATTTTACTGTGTTGTTCTCTTATCTAACCATTAAAATTAAATTCAGTCCTTTGATAAGCAGCCCTACTTCACTGTCTCAGTCCTGTGAACTCTCTGATTCTTCCACAGAAAATCAAAAGAGCCTGGATATTTCTCTAAGTGAAATAGGTGAATTGCAGAAGCTAACAGCAGGAGGTGCCTGAAGTTCAGGACAGAACTTTTCTATGCATAATATTAACATGACATGTGATCCAAGAAAATCACATACATCCATGAGAATATTTCTTTAATACTTCCACTTGTTAGATATCAGGCAACTAGAACAACTCCACTAGGAGTTGGGATTACATCTGATTAATCATATTTATAAAAACATACATATATACATATATGAAGAAATACAGAACTGATAAAGTAAACAGAACGGGACAGTGTATTTAAATTATGTAGCCATCAATTAATAATAATTAATTACACTAATTTGCAAATCTCTGCAGTTGTCACTGCTGATATCCAGTATAGAACTCAAATGGTAAAATTGTCAACTAATAGGCTAAATAAACTCGAGTCAGACACAGGCATTTGGACTAAAACTGGACAAAAAACCTAAAACAAATTATTCCACAAAAATTTTGCCTAAGTAAAAACAATAGGATGAAGAAAGAACAAATACCAGCTTTTTACATTTTGTAAGACAAAATTATTCTTTCGGTGCAACATTAAATCACTGTACTCATCGCTCCATTAAACAGGACAGAGCTCAGTCACAAGAGCAGCCAAGCTTAAAGAACATGACAGGATACAAGGACCAGTCAAGACACAAGACACAGTTCAATCTGTGTGAGTGAGAGTATATGTGTGTGTGTGTGTGTGTGTGTGTGTGCTTGTGAGAGTGTGAGAGAGATAGAAAGAGAGAGCGAGAGAGAGTGCAAGTTTAACCCTTTAAACTCCCCGTCATCACAAAATGATATAAGCTACTGTTCATCCTCATGACGGTCATTAATGGTGGCTCACAAGTTGTGCACAAAGTAGCTAGATGTTGAACACTTTACCTGGTAAACATGGTAGGCATTAGTCGCCCGGCCTTGCAGGAATACAGAAGGGATCCAGACATTGATAAGTGCTCGATGGGTTCTGAGTACAAGAATGAAAAACACAGTTCAGACTTCTTAAGCACACACATAAGCACATGTATTTGTTTCCTTACAACTCACTGCTTCATACCTCCTGAAAAGTGATGAAATGAAATGCAATTTTCTCATGTAAAACTGCAGGTCTTTAAAATGTCATACAGAAAACAAAGAAACTGTAAAGAAATAACTGATTATTACACAAAAACCTTCAAAAATGGCCTGGACAGGTTTGTTACCACCATTAAAATTGATATTAAAGATTAAAAATAAACAGATTACAGTCATTTTTTTAAGTTTTCTTTAATTTAGATCACACACATTTTAGCCTTATAATCAGACATGTAGTTTTATCCAAAATAAATATATAAAAAGCAAAACAGTAATTTGCTGAAAAAGCATAATAATAAGCATCACTGGTTCTGAGAGAATGTTATTTGAACAGGCGAGGCCATATCTCTACATATAATATATAAACTTTCGAATATGGAAACACTAAAAATGTTCTTTATCTGTCCATGTCTGTAGGCTTAACTATTTGTTCTCTTTGATATTTTGCTTCCTGTGATTTGGAATCTCCCTTCAAATGTCAAATATTGTAAAAGTATTATAAGGCAAAAGTTTTAGTCAAACCATTTCATGAACCAAAAGTATTGCTTCCATAATCAGGCTGCCGATCAAGGGTTATTACAAAAAGCTACTGCTGTAAGCATGGTTCTCAGCACATCGTTCATGGGTCCATGTACACTTTTCCTTTTTTCACAATAATCAATGAGCGATCAGTAGAGAAATAATAACACCCTTACATTTCAAAGGTCAGAGCTAAGAAGAAGTGGCACCTGAAAGTTTACAGTGATATTTTCCAAAAAACGGGCATTTTGTTTTTCTATTCTTAGACTAATCAGTTCAACCTCCAATGACAATCATTTAGTGGGAACTATTTTTTAAAAGATGTGAAGCATACTCCATACCACCTACAACATCAAAGTGAGATATCAACTCAACCACAAAGAAGCAATTAAAGAGCTCTTACGTCTCAAAGTCAGAAAGACTGGGGTCATCCGAGGTCTGACTCAGGTCTCCGGCCACCTTTAAAAACAAGAAGTCAGAGCATAAATGTGCATGCAGATTTTTAAATTGAAAATCCAAACCTTTTTGAAAATAGAGTAAAGCAAAATGAAGATACAATTTCTTTAATTGCTTTTAATTTTTTCTTATAACAGAAAAAAGCAACATCTGAAACATTTCACATTAAAATAGTGCGTGTTGCACTGGATTGTGTTAATCCAGTTTGCTGAATTCTTTTGGAATACTTCTGCAGTCAAATCCGTTTATAGGTTTAATTAACTTTTTTTTTTTAACAAGTTAACATTAACAAGTTTTGTCGTCTTCTAGAGTTCAACCTGACCTCTGCTAATTGCAATTTCTTTATTATGTTAAGAAGTAAGAAAACAGACACCTGAAAAGACCTCTATATCTCATGTGTTTTTTGGCCTTGTGGACATCAATTATTTTAATTATCTACATGTTAGTTTGAGAGAATCCTGTGGCACAAACGGTTTAGGATGTTGTCAGTCCAGCATCACTAACCGGGATGTTTGAGGTGGCGCTGTTTCTCAGTACTACAGTTTAATAACTCTGATTCTAAAAAAATGTCAAAACAATGTTCGAGAGAAATAGCAGAAATAGCTTGCATTACACTTAAAATCTTATAGTAGAACTCACGCACTCATGATTTATTGCTTTATCATAACATGTATTTGCACTTTAATCAGTAGTCTGTTATGGCCTGAATTAATAGAAAATAAATACCCAGTAATCGTTTATTTTGACTTTTACTCTACGTACACTGGCATAGACTACAGCCAGCCCCCCCCCTACCTCCAACCTCATCAGGATAGTAATGTCAGTAAAAAAAAATTTATTACTATTTATTATGGTTATAGATAAGCTGCATGCAATGTTAGAAATTTAAATCTTAAATAATCAGATCTCACTCTGACAGCAGGTAGAAGTGAGCAGTGAATAAATTATGACCACATCAAAATGTTCATTTACTGACCAAGTTGACACCAGAATCAAGATGAGCAGCTTGGGTTAGAAAACAGTTTGTGAGTATGTCTCATTGATTACACATGGGGTAATACCTAAGAGGAAGCAGTGATCTAAACTGAGAGTGCCTGCAGTGTAGAGATAGAGACACTGAACACAATGATTCAGTAAGTGTGGAAAGAGATACCACCGCCTGCCGTCCTTACAGCAACAGAGGTCAGAGAGTGTGAGTGTGTGTGTGTGTGTGTGTGTGTGTGTGTGTGTGTGTGTGTGTGTGTGTGTGTGTGTACTTACCGGGCCTCTAAGTTCGATAAGCTCCTGTCTCATCTGGCCAATCAGGTTGTCTTTAGCCATGAGTAAACGATATAGCTTTTCATTGAATTCGATCAGCTCACCATGCATTTCTGCCACCTAATAAACACACACACACACACTCATGTAGATTCACCGCAGAAACTAAATGGCTTGCTGTCTATTTTATAAAGATTAACCAAAATTATACAACTACATTAAAAAAGAGCTTGTGGTTACCATAGGGACTAAAAGTCCCCACAATGAGAATTTGTGAGCAGGGTTTGGACCACAAAATGTGATATATATATATACTTGGATCACACGCACTGACTCACTCACTCTCACAAACACACACATTTGCACGAGCACATGTGCACACAAAATGCCTTCTGGCCCTTGAACATGGAAACCAGGAAACCACATACACAGGAATCCAGTGATGTGGAAAAAGTAATTACAACAGAACATAAAATATTAAAATGGCCAATTAGTGGGCCACATCTGTTTCAATGGTCCGTTCCACCTATCTTCACATAAGGTAATGTGTGTCGAGAGAGAGAGAGAGAGAGAGAGAGAGAGAGAGAGAGAGAGAGAGAGTAAGAGAAGGGGGGGAGAGAGAGTGAGATAGTAAGAGAAGGGAGGGAGGGAAGGAAGGAGAGAGAGAGAGAGAAAGAGAGGGAAGGAGAGAGAGAGAGAGAGAGAGAGAGAGAGAAAGAAGAGAGAAAAGAAGAAAAAAAAGAATATAAGTGACAAGAGGCTGAACTGCTGCCAGCCTGCTCATCAACTGTCACAACACCTAAGTGACAAGAGAGAGCAAGGCAACCCCTCTGCCTGCCAGCCACAGTCAGCATTCATTTGCTTGCAGAAATCATACTTCATAAATTTGGGAAGGCAGCACTTTGCGTGACAGATGACTCATGTCTATTCTGATATGTTTTGTTCATTACTGACAGTTCATCTTCTGACAATATTTAATGGGTTTGAGCATAATGCAAAAATCAGATGCAAAGCAATCTAAAAACATCATGATAACACAACAGCATTACTAAACAGCCTTAAATTTATGAAAAGGTTATTGGAAACTGAAAATAACAATCATGTTTTTAATAAGAATAAAATAAAACAGAAGAAGTGTTATTTCTAGTTCTAGCTATTTATTAATTTATATTTTTTTAATACACATGAGCTTACACTGTATTTGGTTTTGTCATTGTATGCCAAATTGCCCATTGCATATTGATTGAAGACCAGTATACTGCCACTACCCATTAAGTGCCTCTTTGACCAAAGATTTTATTATAGAGGTTTATCAAAATCTGAATCAGAATCTCAGTGTGTGAAGACTACTACAGGGTTGATTAAGAGAAAGTTATAGGAAACAATATAAAAACATGTTCAATTAAAATATCAATCTTATTATCTCAAGGTTACTTTGCAAGATGGCCATTTCATACCTAATCATGAATAGTTTTTTAAGAACTTTAGTTTCTTAAAGCATGGTTTCTCAGTTATGCCAAGGAATTGTTTATTTATTTATTTAATAAATATTTATTATATTTTTCCCTAAATTCAAAGTATACAGGTCCATGATGTAATCTTTTTATTGCACATCTTTTGTTAAAGAATCTTTATTTTACATATGATTTTAAAAGCACATAACATTGCAGTCTGACGTAGTAACACGATTTTAGTGACATCATTTAATATAGTCTACCATAATGATTGTATAAAACTTCTGCAAAATGCAAAATGTAAAACCAGCTTTAGTCTACAATAAATATGGTTCTTTAATTTTAACAACTGATGTTAGCAATTTTGAAGTGTCATCATCCAGCTTCATCATCCTGGTTGTTTTGGAGAGAATCAATGAGCCATTTTCTGCCTAAGATTTGAGCACCATTGAACTGTTGAACACAAATAGCAGGAAAACAACCAGCTTCTTTGTGCTCTTGTGAAAAATGGTCAAAAACAGTTGAAAAATCTATAAATGGATAAACATTTAAACAAACAGAATTTGTTAAATGGCCAGTTACAAAATAAAGGTGAACTTGTATTATGTACATTTTGGTCAATTCTGTTTTAAAAATGGAATCAGAATTAATCATAATATTTATATTATTGAGCTATATAATTCTTTCCAGATGTAAATTTACTGTGATAGATGAAAGAATGATACAACAATTACATTGGAATGGTGCAATAATCTTAATGCTAGTTTAATGCAAAAAGTGTAACAACACTTTTAAATTACTCCTGACCCACATGGCTCTGTTTGTGAGAGCAGAACATGAAGTCGTCTGAAGGCTTAAAGATTTCATACGATACAAAAGACCACAGGGTTTCTGTACTACACTGCTTAAGATTTTATCAGATAGATATTACAGCTATGAAATTAATTATATTAGAATTTTAAGTTTAGATGAGTTCTCTTTATCTACATTTAATAAACATAATTTCATTGGTAACTTTATGCACTGCATTAACAAATCATAATATGTCAATAAATGTAAAGACAGAGTAACTGTAGTCTTGCTTTGATGACCAAAATAATGTGAATTAAGACAGAAACTAAATATAAACATAAAACAGAAGACAAGAAAGAAATCTAAAAAGTTTAGAACAATCATCAGCTCAGTTTTTATTATGTGAATTATAGACAGCCTGCACGCTCAGTAGCAACATGTAAGTACTGTTGCATTCTCCAACACCCACACACAGAGGCAAGCTGCTCAAGCATACCACACATGTTCACATACATATACACACACTCTTTCTTGCTCTCTGTCTCTGCCTGTCTCTCTCAAATTCCTATTTGATACTCAAGCTATCAAATAGGGCATTAAAATGTGAATTAATTCTAAGCATGACAGAACCCAATTAATTTTCTGACTGTGTACCAGTTTTCAGCCTTTGGCCACCTTACGTTTCCTGTCTCTAATCTACCAAAGCAATGGACAGGTTCATACCGTTCAGAAAGCACATCAAAGTATGTTATTGGCCTGAAGCTACAGAGCAGGACTTTGTGCTTTCTATTCTGAGTGGCAGCACGCTCCACTTCAAACTGTATCATTATTTCCCTCTATAATCAAGTCCACAATCAACTTGGTGCATATGCCTTCATCTACACTTGAGGCAAATTTTTAGGCTTTACATACTACAAAAAGGTGTGAGGAGTAAAGGTATGGCCGAGTGAAATTCGGCAGTGCCAGCAGATAGGTTTATGACCTGGCATGTGCGTAGAACAATGCAATATGTAGACACTATGGGGAAAGCTTTATCAAGCCTCATGGATTCTACACTTCATTATTTCTATTTCTAGAGCTCTGCTTGCCGAATGACAGAACAACAAAATGTCATGGGAACAGTGTACAAATGGAATTTAAGGACAACCAACAATAAGAAAAACACTTAAAGTGCTTAACTGCTAAGGCCAAAAGCAAACTTGTTCATCTTGTTAATTTAAGAAGAACTCCCAAAAAGAAATATAAACTTTGGGTATCTTGACAATGAGAAGTTCTTTAGAACTTTGAGTCTTAAAAAACTAAACTTTTAGATGACAAGAACCTCCAAAACCTGCCTACACTAGGAACTAATTTACTACATAAAAAGAGTTTATTATCAAACAGTTTTTATTTAAATTAATACACAAAAACAATAGCCTGCAACTGAAGCCACACTCTGCAATTTTAGAAGAATTAACAGTCTTATTAACTTGTGTAGTAATTTCATATATCAAGCTGTGATTGTGGTTTAAGGCTCAGCAAAAATATAATCCTCTAAATTGCATCATGCAGCTTAAATTTTAAGCAAAAAGTAATGTACGGTACTTCCAAAGATTTTTTTTTTGTTGTTAGCGGAACAGTCCAACACTAGAGGGAACTTCAAGAGGGAAGTGACATTAGGTCCTAATTGCAAATTAGGGACAATACATAAAATGTGATTTGAAAAAAAATTAAAGGTTTAACCAAGTGCTTCACTGTAATACATACATGTACATGGCTTATATTAATGATATGAAGATAGTGGGTCAGGGTTCAAAACAATTATGAACTGTTTCAGTTACTTTTGCAGACATTACACTAGGATACAAAACATACCATACTTTGTGAGGAAAGATGCTGTGGTGTGTAGTGTGTAGAATGTAGCTTCGAGACCAAGTCATTGCTGTCAAATGAGCTACAGGGTCATCATTATGCACATAAGAGATAAGACAGCAAGAAAGCAAGAATGTGCGAAGCAAGAGTGCAGGAAGTGAGGCCTGCTGCAGCGCTAATGCTGGGATTTTCAGATGTGAAGTTTACAGTGCAAACTGTGAGAACATGAAACCAGCAGACCTTGGAGGAAGCAGAGCTACACCGTCATGCATACAGGATATAAAGAGTACAGAGAAGAAGGGAGAATGAATGAATACTAGAGTTGATGTCTACACCAGCACTTTTTCCTCCAACAGAGAGGAGGCTTAACAGCCATCGAAAGTAAGAAGAGATAAGAAAGGCACTTTAGTTGAGGCATCAAAATGTAGAGGTGAGATCGAGGAAATGGAGAGGCAAAAAAAATAGAAAGCACTAAAAAAAATAAGTAAATAAATAAAAAATTCAATGTGATCTCAGGCAAGTTCTGCTCATCTTTAATGCTTTGCACACTCACGCTCATCTTTATATTCAACTCATTAGTTCATCAGTAATAATAATTAGGCACGATATACACGATTCATAAGAACCCATTTCCGACTTGTCTTCTTTTTTATTGTTATTTTCATCATGTCAACTCATCACTGATTCATATCACTCAATAATTAATATGCAGCAAACATTTAACTGGTTGCAGTATATTTTATAGAAGAAAATATAATTTCTTAGCCATTGGGAGAATAATATGAAAAAACCAAAATTAATTAGTAGTGATGCATCAAGTTACACAAAACACTGCAGTAGACATTAATCTTACAAAAGGTCTAAGAAACTGATTACAGACCATTGCCTCCATCATTTCACTTTTACTCTTTATATTTTTCATAATTTGGGCTGTCAGTTCTGAACATGTTAGTTTGATAATACAAGTTGAAAGTCTGCGTGGTTATCCTATACAAATCCACACCATGGCTTCAATTACCATAACTCACATGCTGTTACTAGTGCACCACACAGCTTTATATAGGGTGTCAATGATTTTATGGGTATGGTTTGGGCATCACGTGCAATAAACCAATCATGTCACTTGACATTCCCGTTTGAAGGAAATGTAATCACAAGCCCGGGCCAAGTGGCTAGTTGCATTTTTGTTATTTTTGTACTTGCAGGTCTATAGTAGCTCTAATAAGTACTTAAGGGTGAAAATCAAGTGAATTAAATAACTGTCTTAACATGTATTAACAACATCATTTTGATTATTTTTTAAATTAAAACAGTGTCTTTTCCTCACTAATATCAAAACAGTTTTTCTCCTGTGTTTGTGTGAGTCCCAAATTGTACCCTCTTTTGTGAACCAATGGTAGAATTCAAAGTTTTGTTTAATTAAATAACTTTAACACCTGTGTCATACAAGACACCTAATCATGTGACTATGAATCACAAAATAAGAAAATGTTACATTTGCATATTTGAAGTAGTAAGTAGTAAATTGTGACCGCACCAGCAGAGGGCAACTGCAACTGTTGCTCTGTGCATGTGGGACATTTCAGAAAAGCCACACTTTCAATATTTAGTAGCCTTAACATGGGAAGCCTTAAAAATAAGTGACATTCAATATAAACTACTTTAATGGCATTTATGCCCATCCTAATAAACAATAAAATAGAGGATGGCCGTTTTAAAGTTTATTGCAGCTAAAGAAAAAGAACTTTGTGGTATAAAATGAAAATAAAGAAGCAAACAATTAGTTCTCCGAGATTAAACCTTGGATTAGGTTAGTCTCCAAATAAGAATAGATTTTGTATTACATTGATATGTGCCATTAGAAACTACCCAGGGTGGCTGCGTAATCCGACTCCCACCTTAAACAAACTGAAGAGCCCTGGGATACAGAGAAATAGTGGCAGCATTGAGAGCTTAGTGGCATGGAAGAGATAAGCACTCTCTTCAGTGTTTGAAAGTGGACAACACTGGTGCAGATTAACACAGTTTTCAAACACACTGAGCATCTGCCATGGGCTAACACACATATCCTTCATTACACACTGACAACAATCTGCTGTCTCCACTCAATGTAGCTACTACAGCCATGAAAAATAACTCGTGACAGAAACAACTGCAAATCCCAAATGAAAAGGTGTCAGTCCACCGTCATAAGAAGAGAAATAATGTTGACAAATGTATTAGTTTTAGTGAAATAAACTTTTACCATTAATGGTCCTCATATACAATTTGTTTTTAAATCAATGACCTTTAGAATATTATAATTCGATCAGCTAATTATAATTATTATCATGAATTGATTCTTAAAATTAGACTCAAGAAGCATTGTGTGTGTTTTGGTACATTATATTTAAATTCTAAAACTCTCAGAAAGAACATATTTTGTGACAAAAAGAAAAACCATTTAGATACAAACCTGAACACACTCGCTTCCAAATGGACAAAAACCTTCTCACCTGAATCATTAACTAAATGTTTCATTTAGTTCACTTAGTGTTCTTAGGGAAATAGCTTGGTGTTTATATTATTCTATATTAATCTATTTTCCATAAATGGAAAATGATTTAAAATAATGTTCTGCCATGTTCACACATTTCTTGAGCTGGAATGATTTGTTGCAGAACCTTTTTGTTTTTGTTGTTCGCTCGCACGAATATTGCTCCAGCATCTTTGTTTATTTAGATCAGGATGCAGTATGAACCAAAAGATAATTCACTTTGTGGTCAGTTATAGATATAATTCACTTGCTTCCCTTGTATATTTATAAAAATAATCTGGGGATTGAAAGAATGTGAAGCGGTCAGAGGTGTGCATTATTGTCATAAATGTAACGACAATGGACAAACGGCTCAGCCAATAAGGCTCGGTAGCTACCTGTTGTATAATAACATTTTCATAGGTCACATGTATGCATAAATGAAGTCTTTCAAATTAGCACAACAAAAAAAAAATATATTTGTACGCTGTGCAATATTTACATTAAGTTATTCACATATACTATAAAAAAAACATACAATTTTAAATGATGGGCTGCCAGAAAAAGAAACACCACCATACATTTTGTATATTAAATATGTTTATTAAATGAACATTAGTACGAGAGCTTTTGACCTTGTGGCATTTGACCTTGTGGCATTTGACCTTGTGGCTGCTTAATCCACTTTTATCATTAAATTCAAGTTATCTGATACTATACAATTTATGTTAATTAAAATGTTTGAGAAAATATTATAGAATCTGTGTTTATTCAGCACTGACTTGCACTGTATGTCAGTGAGTATCTACAGGTGTGTGCATAAACATGTAAATTATCTGAATGTACATTATCTAATTATTTTATTTCTGCCATTATATAAGTTTGCACTGCTGCAAAGTGCTTATTTAAATTTTTTTAACTTCAAATCTTACAGTTCTGGACTGTTGATATATAAATATTTCATTGTGTTATACATTTTTTAGGTTCCTTAGCTTTTATAATTGTTAAAAAAAGAGGTGGAGTCAGAAAAGCAGGTTAGGGAACAGGACGTACATGCAGGTTATCTACATTTACATTAAGTCATTTAGCAGATGCTTTTATCCAAAGCGACTTACAAATGAGAACATTACAAGTCAGAAGTTATGCAAAAAACCAACTACGCTGTAAATTCATCAAACCTGATTGTTATTTGATGCTGCCCCCCCCCCCCCCAATTTATCTATGTAAATAATTAGTAATGAAATAAAATCATTTCTCTGGTAGACGGTCGGCTTACTTTCTGATTGGGGTGGAGTCAGTAAATCAGCTCAGATAAAAAGACACCTGCAGATTACTTGTGTGATTATGTGTCCCTTTACTCTGCTGGCAGTGAGAGGTGGAGATTAATAAAGTGTGAGCTAATGAGTGAAAGAGATACTGACAGAGTGTGTCTGTGTGTTGTGTTAAAGATTCAAAGCTTGTTAATTTCTTTTATTGTGCAATTAAAGCTTTTTAAAGTTTAAATCCTGCATGTCCTCAGTCTTCACTCTTTAAGATCCCTCCCAGTCACCTAGTGGTCCTAGTCTATTAATCAGTAGACATTAAAAGAGACATTTTTTAAATATGTTGCTCACTTTTTTTCTCATCTATAAAAAAAAACTTCAATGTATTGAATATAAAATGTAAGCAAGCTGTCCAAAACTTTTGCATGATATTGTACTTAATGTGGCTTTTTAATATTGTGGAGGTCCCCGTCATGCTGCCAAAATTGCTCTGATTGGTCATGGACTCCACCAAAGTGTTTCAAAGTGTTCTGTGGTGTATGCCTTTAATTTATAAGCAGTACAGGTTTAAAGCAATGTATCACTTTTTAAGAGGCACCAACCACCTCATACTTTAAACGACACACAAGGCCAAACATTTTATCTGCCACAGTCTATAAGCCATTAATTTGGCCCTTGTCTAAATCACTCAGATCTTTATTTATGCCCAGTTTACTTGTCTATTTCTTTCCTGCCCAATATATCCCATTGCTTGACAGCTTCCATTGGACTGAGATAATTAATGTTAATCACTTTATCTGTCAGCAGTTTTAATGTAGTAGCTGAACCGGTTAATACAGTATATGTTTTAAAAGTCTGGGCCAAGACGTCAAATGTTAAACCAACGCAAGAAATCTACCTGGAAAAAAGCAGGTGTATTTTACCCTAACAAAGATCTGCATAAGATTTGCAAAAGCTGAGGTCAAAATCCATCAATTCCATGACTAACAATCTATACCAAGTGGAACCCTTTCATTTATTCTAATAATATGCTTCTGCTGAAACTACAGTATATACATCAATGAATAAAACATAAAACAACAAACATTTAAAGGTGTGTAAAAATGAGAAAGGATACTCTACAGACAAAAGAACAAGCATATTTTTTTTTACTAATCATAGTGTAGCATTACAGTATGCCACCCCAATTTAAATACAACCACAACTGCAAAAAAGATTTAAAACAGTACATGCAATGCAAAGAACCAGGCCAATAAATTATTATGTTTCACACTGACATAAGCCTAATTTGAAACCAGTGCTTGTAGCGTGCTCAAAGCAATTGGAACCCTCAGAGACTGGCCTGTCTGCAGTCCTAACCTGTCTAAAATTGACAGTGTGTGGCGCTTTATGAAATGTACAGTTTGGAAACAAATTGTGCAGCTAAACAACTAAATTAATAACCTGCATGAAAAACACACAAGTGACATTTCAGTTCATAATTATAACCAACTGGTGTTAACATATTTTAATTTGGTAAAAACATTCAAACATTCAATTTAACCAGAGGGGAATGAACTTTTAATTAAGGCTGAACTGGCAGAGAATCAGCCTCTCTGTAACCTGAACGCGAACCAGACAAACAAGCAAGAGCTTCTCTTCTCTGTTCTTAAAATGACAACATGGAAATAGCTGCTAAGCAGTACTCTACATTAAAAAAAATTAACGAGCAATGTATTAAATAAGATAAGGGCACAATGTCCTTATAGAATATTGAATGTTAATGATAACCAAACAATACAAAAGCATTTTCACTGGTGTGCTCAGACTTTGTTCAATAATTATATTCCTATTTATTATATATTCATGAAAAATAAAACTAGTTATCCTTTTTTAGTAAAACTCAATTACCAAATTATTTTTAGTAAAATGTGATTTAGGTAATGAATAACATTATCAAGCGAAAAGGAAAAAAAATATTCACTTAGTCCCTTTCAGTATAAAAAAGAATACTTTTTAAAGAATACTTCAAAAATATATATACACATATATACATTTAATTGAAGCTTCTCTATTTAATATATGTGTGCCAAAGTGAGACATCTGTAATTAAAAACATGGCAATCAAAAACAAAATAGCAAATTCTCACTTGTTGCAAGAAATTCTTTATTTTCTTGTTTAAAACTGTCTCAAATAATGGAATTGTTCAAAAAGAACAGTGATCATTGCAAATGCAAAACTTTGCCCTTTGACCATCTACCATATTTAATATTTCATAAAAGGAGACAGAAAGTCTGGAGCAATCTCATTTAATATAGGGACAGTTGTAACCTCGCACCTTTTGATTAATCATGTGGAAGCAAAAGGTTTGAATGATTTGTTCTGCATAATAGACATGACCTAGAGTTCAAACAGAGCACAAAGTCTGTCAGTGATCGGTTCATAATGCTGTTCTAGTTTAATGTTTACATAAATAGTAAATTTGGCGATACTGCTGGCAATAGAAAAACAAACAGATTCTGGCAGGAATGTGATAATATGGCCTACAATTTGTTGAAAGAAAAATCATTTTAAGCAGTCACCTAAAACAAACTAACTGTACCTACATCACTGCATACTGTGTAAAAAGGTACGTGTGAGCATTCTGCAAAAAAAAAAAAAGTTTACTGTACCAATAGATATCAAATCACACTTTTGGTAGTTTTAAGGTATTTATTTTACAAAAATGACACTTGTCTATTACATAATTTCTGTGCTTTATTAGCTATTAACTGTTTTTCTTATCTATTGTTTTTAAGGTTTCATCAGCTCCTTATCCATATCACTGCCAGAGCAACGCGGCTACAACAATTACTAGAAAGAACCAGGATTTCTGTTGAACTAGAGGCGTTTGCAGTCCTGCCAGGGCGGCCTCACTGAACTTAGTGTTTTTAATATTTGGAAATGGACACCTGATCACTGCACATCTGTACATTAGTCTCCTGCACTGTTTATTATGTTCAGCCACTCAAGGAGAATGAGTCCCCTACTGAATCTTGGTTCTCCCAAGGTTACTTCTTCAAAAAAGAGTTTTTACTTGCCACTGTTGCTTCGGCTTGTTCTTTGTGGGTTCAGGCCCATAACACTGTAAAGCTGCTATGTGACAATGTACTGTTGTAAAAAGTGCTATACAAATAAATTAACGAACATATATTATACTAAAGGGCGGCACGGTGGCTTAGTGGTTGGCACATTCGCCTCTCAGCGTTAGAAATTTCCGGTTCGAATCTCCATCTGGGTGGAATCCCCATCCCCGTGTCCGCGTGGGTTTCCTCCGGGTTCTCCGGTATCCTCCCACAGTCCAAAAACATGGATCAAGGTCAATTAAATTCTCCAAATTGCCCCATATAGAGTGTGTTTGTGTGAGTGAGTGTGTGCCCAGCAATAGATTGGCCATAATAGAGGATGAAAACGGAAGATAATGAATGAATGAATGAATGAATATTATGCTAAGTTTCGATAAAGGGTGGGTGTTTAGTAAAAATAAGTGCCTCTTAAATGTTTGTAAATTCACTGATTCCAAAGTTCCAAAGTTTCATAAGGTGCTTGATTCTGTATGTCATCACAATGCAAAACAGAACCCACTCACCTCAATAAGCTTACGCTCATAGCTGGCTGCCAGTTCCTCCACATCTGCCACAGACTTGTGTTGTGCCACTGGAACAGAGCCACCGCAGTCCGGTAGTGTGGGGAGAGCTGAAGAACAAGAGTTTAACTTAAGTAACAGGAATTCCACTTCATTAATTAAAACTACAACACAAACACCATCATTACTAAACATAGAAAAGGTATTTACTAAAGCCTTTCTGATGAACAAAAAAGGGTTTTTACAGACAAGGCTGGGTTTCACAGGGGTCCTACAGAGTGATAAGCAATTTCATCAGAGCCATTTTCAGCAAGACGGTGTGCAATTTCCTTTAAACGGTAAGAACCCGAATAAATTATTCATTATTCATTTGCCTTCTGGACTTTTAGCATCTAAAGCCTGTTTTGGACCTTAATGCCAGTAAACAAAACTTGTGTAGCCTGTAAACAGTGTAATCTATTATTTAATTTTTTTTTTTTTAAAAAGCACTCTAACTGCTGGTGATGGCTGAGCTTCACAGACTTTACAGAAAGTATAATAGGGTTCTAACAACCCTGCAAATGTAATTGAAAACCTTAAACACTTCATTTAAAGATGGAGCTTTCCTTAAGGTTAAAACACTGAAAACTTCAGCTCAGACAATGAACAAATGCACAAGTTCAAATTCAACAGAACGGAATTATCTTTTGTATCGGCCCCCCCTCATAATCCTTTTAAAATAAAGCACAGCATTTTAGGCTTTGGTGAAAGAAATTGATTTAAGGTGGTAAGATTGCAGGATTAGGTCCGACAGGACTGTTGTTAAGTATCGGTGTAATGCAAGATGCCTGATAAGAAGGGGAGGGAACACAGTCAATAGAGAGGAGACGGCCGATAGCGCTATAAAGTGAATTTCTAGGCATGATCTTGTTGGACAGCCAAAAGAGACCCGATATGTTCCATGCATTATCATGGCACCTGCACACAATCACCTGCCATTGCAAAGTAAAGCTTATCTCAACTCTTCAATAGTCTGCGTTTCCTTTACACAGACAAGACAGCTACTGTCAGTAAGCACGGTGAAAACAGAGCCCACACTGATGATTTCAGGGCACCATTATGCTGGGCTTCATTAAAAGTGTCTGTGCGTGAGTGTGTAAGAGGTTGCACAAACTAACTGGTTAGTTGACTTAATTGCTTTGCAATCACACTTCAAGCTTGAAGTTAAGCAGTATCTGATCACATGACAGATTAGGATTACAGCAGCAGATGAGGAGCTTGTGTCAGGAAAATTGTTTGACCATGTCTTTGATTTAACAAGTAGTCCGACAATTAACAGCCTTTTAACAGACACATCTAAATTTGTCTACTAACCAACGTAGTTTAGTTCTTCACCATCTTCTCTTCATCTTCCATCTTCTGTTATTAAGTACATGTAATACTTCTAACTTGCATTAGAAAAATCAATACCAAGTTTAATTAATGCATTTATAATTAAACTGCATTTACAGTGAATCAATGCACTCAGTGTATAAACACATTTTTCATACACTCCTGTAATACCTCTGTTATACTGTTAAAGCATACTTTGCATTACTCTTTTTGGTGGTTATAATTTTACATATATAAAATCTCTAAGCAACACATGTGCGGATGTGGGCACTACTGACACCAATCAAGGCAGATTGCACCAGACACGTTTAGGCTGATTTCATCATGAGCATGGGTTCTGTTCCATCATGCATGTCAGCAACACACCTTCTAGTGTGAGACATCGAGCACCAGACCATAGCAGTCAGAAGCAGGATTGCCAATAACTACACACAGCAGAAGAGGTGCAAGACACACTGACGTGTAACTGGACATTGATCTGGTGCAGAAATCACAATTTACATCACTTTATATTTATTTATGTATTATCTATATATCTATCTCTCTCTCCCTCTATATATATATATATATATATATATATATATATATATATATATACATACATACATACACACACACACACACACACACACACACACACGTTAGTCTATAGTCTATAATCTGTTTCTCCACATACTTTTTTAGCCAACTTTAGTATGTTCTCCGATAATCTTGAGCCCCACGTAGAAGGCATAAGTTTGGTGGATGATTGTGCTAGATGTGTTGTGTTGGGCTGGATCAGACACAGCAGTGCTGCTGGACGGCAAACAGTACACCAATCAAAACATACAGGTGTCTGATCCATATCAGCACAAAACAAATAGCCTGCCCTTATCGTCTTACATACAAAATCGGATCAAACAGCAAAATAGGAAACTGGGCAGGACCATGACAGCAGAAGTCATGACAGTTAAAATGGATGAGCTCCAAATGTTATTGTTGCATATGTGCTACTGCGAAAAGTGCAGCCTGTTAGCTTACTGCTTCGACTTATTTTGTACATGTGTATGAGCTGTCTGTAGTCAGCTTATGTACTCACATATTTACACGTTCATGGGTTGTCACTCATTGCAATGCATTCTATTAACCTGCGCTTTCATTGATGATGTCATCAGTAATTAGTCCCTGGTGACTACAAGCACATACTGGTCAACTTTAAAAAGAAATAATTGAAACCTGTACATGTTTGGATCATCTTTTACTAAAAGAAACTCAAGCAAATCTAATAAAACTGCACAGGCTGGATGTGGAGAAGTCGTAGTTTTGTGGTTAAGGAATAAACCTTGTGACCTGAAGGTCCTCGGTTCGATTCTCGATCTCACCAAGCACTAGAGATAAGTGCCCTTGAGCAAAGCACATAACCCTAATTGCTCCCCGGGTGTTTCACTGCACAGATGGGTTAAATTCCTTTGTGTGTAAGCACAGTAGGCAAAATAGATCACTATCACTTACAGCCTTGCAAAAAAAACGGTGGCGGTGTCGTCAGAACACCGCCATAAATCCTTTTTTTCATAGTGGTAGTGACACTAAGTAGCCAAATAGTGTGGGTGAGGGAGTACAAAGCCTTGATGCACCAGAACTACAGATACAAAATGAGCTCTGATCTGCCTGACTAAACATACATTTCAAAACATCTTTTTTATATATACACTCACCGGCCAATTTTATTAGGTACTGCTCCTTGCTTATGGACATATGGACTTTGTAGTTCTACAATTACATTCAGAAGTTCATTTGTTTCTCCACATACTTTGCTAGCATACCTTACTTATTTTTCTGATGATCAGGACCCCCACAAAGCAGGTATTAATGGGGTGGTGGATGATGGTATGTGTGGATCAGACAAGTGTATGTTCTGATTGGCGTACCCTTCTCTGTCCAGCAGCACTGCTGTGTCTGATCCACTCCTCACCAGCACAATACACCAACACAAAACACCATGCCAGTATTACATGAATCATCCACCAACGTAATACCTGCTATGTGGGTTTCCTGATCATTAGAGAACATGTAAAATTGGACCATTAAAAATATAATAACAAATTTGTAGAAAAACAGATTACAGTCTGTAACTGTAGAATTACAAAGTCCATCAATATGACCAGTGTAACAGTGAATATAAAACTGAGAAGGTGTTCATAATGGCTGTGTGTGTGTATATATATATATATATATATATATATATATATATATATATATATATATATATATATATATATATATATATATATATATATATATATATATATATATATATATATATATATATATATATATATATCCCCCCCCCCCCCCCCCCCCCCCCCCCCCCCCCCCCCCCCCCCCCCCCCCCCCCCCCCCCCCCCCCCCCCCCCCCCCCCCCCCCCCCCCCCCCCCCCCCCTTCAGACAAGCGAGCAAGCACACATGGAATATGAAACAAAATTTATCATTTGGTAAAAACATGGGTTAGGAATCGAGAGCAGAATCTTGTGTCCTCATTCATTATGGCTTTTTTATCACATTGCATCTCTGGCTTCATAAGCTTCCCATTGGATTAATTTCTGCATGTTGCAGTGATTCATTTGATTCTCCACTGCCTTCGTAATTCTTTAGAATATTGTGTCAATCGCAAAACAACACATTCAATTTTAATTTGTGTGTGTTTGTATTCACAGCCTTCAGCTGATTGACTCTAATGCTGCCACTCCGTGGGTATAACAGCTGTGATTTTCACCAACTGTGGTGTCATGTGGACATCGGTTTATTATACGCTGCATCCACACAAAAACATTGTTGATTTTATATATTTTAAATTTGCATTTGGGGAGACTATTTAGTTCTGTATAACAATAAATCTGTTTAAACTAAAGCACCTGTAAATACACATCACAAAGATATTTATGCACAGTGGACATGCATGTGCTGGGCTACCAAAACCCATTACTGTTGGTTTCTTATGACAAAATAATTAAAGAAAAGAAAAGTAAAGAAAAGACTACATCAGGAGCAATCACACTCAATCAGCAAGCAAAAGTATGTGTTTATTTTCTTAAATCCATAGTAAAAGGGAGAACCTGCAAACAAACAGTTCCTGCAGAGTTTTTAAAAGTCTCCATTAGGGGAACTGAAGAGCGATGGGATAATGTAGACACACTGTATGGATGTAAAAAAAATAAATAAAATGTGCAGTTTTTTAAAAGCAAAACAAAGCAAAAGTGTGATTACAGCCATAGACCATAACAGGGGCATCCACAGGTCATCAAATCCCTCTGTAATAAGAACTCAGTTCTGTCCATAAGGACATAGGAAAATAATGAACTGTTAAGTTCTATATTGCTTTGTCTGAACATTCCAGATTTTTTTTTTACTTGAATTGTTTCATTTCAATTATTTACCCCATCTTGATTTTCATGCCTTTCCTGTCACCAAAATGGGGATCTGTTTGTACAAACTATGTGCAAAGTGATGTCATGCCCTTGCTAACTGATTCCATCTCTACTAAGTAGATGAGAGGGGCATAAAGGCAGCTGGAAGCAAAATAAAGTGGAACAAAATCTACACATGAAAAAGATAAGTGGATCGTCACACCATCCCTCTCCCAAAGAACACGGCTGGAGCTTTAAGCGGTCATTATCCAATCTTCTGTTTTACTTCCATTAAGTGAGAAATTAAAACAGCAATGAGGCAGGTGAGCCGTGGAGTACATGCTGAGCTCCTAACAGAGACTACTTGCTGTGTACAAAAACCTGCCCAACATTTCACATACTTAGGAAATGGCACTAATTTAATGACACAATTTCAATGTTATACAAGCCCCTCTGTGGACAACACCAACAACAACAAATAATACTATCCTGAAGTAATATAAAGTATATAAAAAACAATATTATAAAGTCGAACTCCAAAGTAACTGCGAATTGCAAATTTTATAACCTTTATTCAACAAACACAAAGACAAATATATTTTCCATGTTTTCTAATGATCTCCTTCTATTTCCTAGATTTTATTTTTGTTAAATATTAAAAAATTTAAAAACTGATGCCCAGAAAACACTCTGGGCCAGAGGGATGTTTATCACTGGGTCACAGAACCTTTTTAATTCATTTGGGAATTGAAGATAATAGTTTTGCAAATAACCTTTTCTTTCATTTGGTCTGTATACAAGACATGAGCTGGACAACAGTCTGTAGTCTGCAGACTATTGTCTAAATATTTTCTTTATGACGTGCCATGTATTTACAGACTACGGCAGCAAAGTCACACTGTTTTAACTCACACAGAATAAGACCTGGTTTACAGACATGAAGCCCCATGACAGTAGGTGTCTTTAAAAAATCCAACTACGTATAAACCTTGGTATCAATAAAACTTATACAGTACAAATTTTTTTTTGTATTTTTGTTGGTTAAAGTCTGGAAGGTGTTTCATTCCTGCCATTTACTTTAAACTAGCAAAAACACACTCGTCTAATAATCTCAGATGTTTTTAGGCCCAAAAACCTAAAAAAGCAAAATCAAGATTCTATTTTTCAGGATACATTTCCTGATGCATTGGTGGATTATGATACTTCAACATATTCCTAAGCCCATGTGGCTATGCACATCACATGACCGTTTCTTTAACAGTAATACCTGAGGGCTTAACACACATTCAGCAGTGGTTTTTGCCCTTGGCCTTTATGCAATGAAATGTTCCCTGGCTCCCTGAATCTTTTTTTTTGTATTATAAACAGCAGATGCTGAAAAAACCTCTTTACAATCCTGCAGTGATAAACTTTGTCTTTGAACTGTTTAAGAATCCTTCTAAAAAGTTTGGCAAAAAGAGATGGATCACAACTATTACTTGCCTTCAAAAACTTTATCTTAGATCGAAGCCCATTTTACACTTAATCTTGATGACCACATCTGTAAAATCTCTAACTATACAATACAGTCAGAACAGAGTTCTTATAACATTTTAAAATTTATTTTGTCTTATTTTTAAGTGTTTTGCAGACATTGGTTACTATCCATCCATTATCTTCTGCTTTTATACTCTATTAGGGTCGCGGGGGGTTTCCCATGCCCATCCAGGGGAGAACGTCCGGGGCGCTGGGCAGATACACCCAGGACAGGGCGTCAATCTATCGTTGGGCACACACTCACACACACAAACACACTCTATATGGGGCAATTTGGAGAATTCAATTGACTTGATCCATGTTTTTGGACTGTGGGAGGAAACCGGAGAACCCAAAGGAAACCCACGCGGACACGGGGAGAACATGGAAACTCAACCCAGGTTGAGATTCGAACCGGGAATCCCTAGCGCTGAGAGGAAAACATGCTAACCACTAAGCCACCGTGCCACCCCCATTGGTTACTAAATTTGTTAATATTTAACTAACAATTTAATTTGTAAAATTGGTCCTTTTACCTGTTAATCCAAATTTTTGATTAAACTGCATTTTTAAAAGGTCTTTCTTGAAAATGGGCTGTTTATATCTATAATCATTGTAGTTTCTCAAAATTACAAATATATTTTTATAGATTTATATAATATTTTTCAGATTTCTACTTCCTGTGGAAAAAAATAAAAATTAAAAAATAAAACGGCATTTTGCAAAATAAAATAAAATAAAAAACAAACCCAAAGATGTGGACAACCACTTTTGCCTCCTGATTACCAGTTGTGCTTCCTGTAACCAAGCAACTGAATGTGGATTACGCCTCTGCTTCCTAAATAACTGTACTGCGCGTGCCCAGTGTAATGTATACAAGCGTTTTAAAATGAAGCTTGTCTGGGCATTTCTTAGTGTGTAAACTCTCTCTATTGACATGGTGGTTTTGTAATATTTTTGTCAAGCAAGTGGATCACACACAGCAAAACTGCTGGAAGTTTAAACTCTGTGTCCATGAAAAACCTTTAATTGAATAATCTAATTTCCAGCCCATATTTACATTTTTGTAAACCTGAACCTAAAATCCACTTGATTAAAAAATAAATACAAATTTAAATAACAGCAGCACTTTCATCACTGAGGTCTCACTTGAGAGTGTACTGTTGCACGTAATCAATGCAAGACAGACAGGAATCACACAGCATTTCATTCATTGATTGAAAATGCAATGTAGGTCAATATGAAATAAGCATCTGCCTGCCAGTACCACACACTGCAAGGTAAAGCTTAGCTCAGATGAGTGCCAGAGAAAGACAGCAACTGATCCATTTTCAAAAACACAAACCGTATGAGCTGAAGGTTCCTTCAACACATGGTAACCTAATTAGATTATTGGTTTGTTTAGTAATGTAAAGGCATGCAAATTTTAACAAAACATTTATTTTGAATTTAACACACCCATACAAGTAGCTTCGTTTTTATAAGTTTATCCTATTGTGATTACGAGGCACAAAAAGAGATATTAAAAAGATTACCCCTCAGGAAATCCTTAAAACACACATCCTCTTTGACGTGGCCAAAAAATGGCCACATCCCAATACTTAACACACTTGTTTATATTTTTTCACACACACACACACACACACACACACACACACAGACACACACAACATTATCCAAGTTCAGCATGGATAGTTTCAGAATAAATCTTGACATAAAGGAAAGCATTTATTCATGATAAAATAAATAGGGGGTTAAAAATAATGTTTTTAATGGTTGTCAAAAAGATAAAGCATAAAGGATAAAGCAAGGACGATGGCCTTCTGTAAATTAGCAATTGTTTTCTAATTTGAGGATTTGAGAAGAAAAAACTAAATTGTAAAGAAAATGAATAACTACCACCAAATTTATCCATCAATCCATTATCTTCCACTTTATTCTGTACTAGGGTCAGGTGGGGTTCCCCATGCCCATCCAGGAGAGAACGTTTTGGGCGCTGGGCAGTTACACCCAGGGCGCCAATCTATCTCTGGGCACACACTCACTCACAACCACACAAACACACTCTATATGGGGTAATTTGGAGAATTCAACTGACCTTGATCCATGTTTTTGGACTGTGGGAGGAAACCCACAGGACACAGGATTCGAACCGGGAATCCCTAGCGCTGAGAGGTGAAAGTGGTAACCACTAAGCCACCGTGCCGCCTGCTGTAGTCATTATATAACAATCAAAATCGCTTACATAATAACTAAATAACCTAAGGTCTCCTAACAAGTTAAAATAGTCAAGAAAACCCAACACTTTTAGTAATGACACATTGTCCACTTTATTAAACACACCCACTTTGTTGACCCAACAAGACATAAAGTCAGACGTTATAACTAGTCAGTCAACACACAGTTTTAATTAGTCATATTTCAGTTTCATCAGTAGTAAGAGGACACTGTCCAGAATTTAAGGCAAATGAACATTATTGATTTATCAGCCGTCACAGCCATTTTTTCTACTATATTATAGAAATTAGGTGATTTTGGAAATGGCTAATGTATATCAAATTAGTCATACATGACCCTGTGATGTCACCAAGGCTATAGCAACCTGTGACTCACTGCAAGCTGCCTCTTTTCTCATCTCGCTTTCAGGGCCCATTGTTCAGCCTGGTGGTATAACAGCTATGAATATTCGTCCTTTATGGGCTGTTGCTTTTTTTCTCCTATAACTGCTTTGGAGCTCTGTGAAAAATGTGGCCCTAATATGACGAATGTCTAAGTTAGCTTCGTGGAAGCAAAAGCAAGTTGGAAGATCATTTAACATGCACTTAAGGTTTTCCCTTCTTAACCATAAGCAACTAATTGACATGCTTATGTTAACTTGGCTGACCAGAAGATTGTATCTGGTGCAATGTTACAACTATAATATCATTTTACACTGTATAATGCATGTTAGTGAACATGCCTGCTCTCACTATGTCTTTTTATTTAGTAATGTATTATAACAGAGTAACGTATAATGAATTTTACAGAGAGCAAATCATGTGTGTTGTGTTATCTGTTACATGGGATTTTCCTTTTAGTGTTATATTTTATCTACAGCCTCTTAGCTATGCCTCTCACCTGGAGTCACTTAGTTTGACTCAGAACTATTGTTTTTTTTCCAAGGTTGATGCACTCGGTGTCATGCTGTTTGGAATCATATGACAGACATGACTTATGTCCTTGAGACTCGGGACAGCTATCCTTTGTAAGGCCTTGGTTAACCCATGTCTGATATGTGCTATTATCCCACTGGATCACCACTGAGAGAGGTTAGTGGGGTAAAAGGATAGGAGTACGGCCACACTGTTAGTGCCACAGTAATTCTTAAGCAAAGTTCACAAACGTCGCTCAGATCTCAGGAAAAGGATATAGTCGACATCAGTGTCAAAGCAGACACTGAAAGCTGACCTGCAGATTCATGGTGCATGGATGAGGGTGTATATGATGTGTTTAACAGTAGCATCAAACATGGATTTTCTGGACTCTGCTGACTCACTACCTGCTGTTACAGCTCTCCCAATGTTATTTTTCCCTCAAAGATTCAGAGGGCCAATCATGAACTCTTCATATCTTTTAGTGCAATAAACTATTTTGAATGCTAACACAAAGAGGGTATCTGGTAGATATTTATAATTTGGTAAGCAGAGCTGTAAATGGAACCACTTTAGTGTTCTATTGGAAACTGGTTTCATTTTTTAATGGTCCTGTGCTATACTGAAGGTCTATGTGGCCACTCTTTAATCCAAACTGAAAGCATATCCCCAGAATTGCACAAGCTAGTTGTGGATTTCTCAGTGTGCAAGAGGAACTTTGGCTTTTCTGTTTAACTTAAGCTCTCTTAGAACCTTTCCTTATGTGCTTGAAAATATCAGTAGAGATCCAGTGGAGTCAATAAATGAAGTCAATCTTAAATGATTGTCTCAATCATTAACTCATGTGTTAACTCATAGCTTAAATATATTCTTTGTCAACTGTTTCATGTGGGGATTGGATGATGCATCTGTGACATCGAGACCTGTCTTCCTGCCAAAGATTATCAGCCTTAAATTTCGCAATTATTCCATGAATGTGAAATATAATGACCAGACAGACCCCAGGTGTCATCGCCTGTGCCTGATCAAAGCTTTGATGTATTATCACAGCACACTAGTTTGTTTTTCTGTTGCTATCCTGATATTTTAATATTTGTGCTAAACCCACAAGGTGATTGCCATGTACAATTTTTAATTTTTACAATGCTAATATTGCAACACCTATGGACCATAACTGGGTTATACACTGGTTACTACAGTGACAGTCAGGAGAAATAGGAGAAAAAAATAAACCTGGTTCTAAATGTAACTGTGGTTATGTGAGTAATGGAAGACTGCAAGGGCTCCTGATCATTCAGAGTGAGCAAGATGATCCAGGTCTCTGATGCAGCTCACAGTGAGTCACGGGTTGATATTGCCATGGTGACATCACAGGCAAGGGTCACATGAGACTATTTTGGCATACAGTATTTTGGTCTGAAGGGTGCATGTGCGAGAAATGTCCACAAGAAGTGCACCACCCTGGTTGTCTTCCAATACTCACATAACCACTTTTACATTTATATCAAGCACTATAATTCATCCATGTGGATGCTGACTTCATTGTTAGCCATCATCATAAGTATTATTCTTTGTGAACAGCCCTGCACATCAGTGTTAATTGAGTGATATGTTTGATGTTGATGTGCTAAATGATGTTTATGGTCTATATGTTTTTTTGTTTTGCAAGGTTAACACTACGGACAAAAATAAGTGCAGTGAAAGTAACTACACATTTCTAATGCATTAAAACAGTTTAGGTGTCATGGCTTTAATATTAAAGCGAGGAGTCATACAGCAGAGGCAGTCATGATACAGTCCCCTGAAGGAATCACGGTTAGGGGCCTTACTCAAGGGTCCACACTAGTAACTTCAATAGACTTGGGACTTGAACCCACAACCTTCAGCTGGTAATCTCAAACACTGAGCTACATAACCTTGCATTATTGTTATTTATCTAAAAGCAGGTGTTTCTTTAGAGTCTAGCTGGAATTGTCTATTAATTATAAGTTACAGCCATAAACTGAAGAGTTACAATTCAATTTACACCTGAGTTAATTACGGACTTAAGATTTTTTTTCTCCAATTCAACAATCAGGAGTTTCAGCTTTTTGGAGGCTGATTAAATTTTGCAAAAGTTTAAAGATAAAGCTAGAAGTGCAAGACATTGATCCTGAACACACAAACCACAAGCAGCCATTATGGCCTCAAGCAGAGTCCAGGCATGAAGGTACGGACTCAAACGCAAGTAAGAGAAATTGAATATGAAATGAGAAAAAGTCATTTCAGAGCACAAACAGCTTCAACTGTGAAGATATCGACTATTCAGTGTTCATTGCTTGCTGTGATTTCATCATAACTCTCACTGCCTCACATTTTCCCCTATATCAAATGACGCATACATAAAATTTAGACATCTAAAAAAAAAAAAAAAATCCCATCAAATGCTAGCAGGTACACTTTCTTGGTTTACACCAATCAACATCAAAGCACAGTGCATGTTGAATGTACATATCTCTGTATTTGCCACACAGATCAATAAGTGCGTCAGCACAGATAATACAGCATTGTCGGGTTCTGCTGAGGGGTGATAAAGACTGATGAAGAATAACCCAGAGCCAATGATCCAATCAGCTCCTGGTGCTGAAACCCTGTGTCTAATGCCCTGGAAGACAAGGACATCTTTTATTGAGATCAATGTCACCTGGGTCTAAAAGAAGACGGCTAATTTTACAAGAAAGATTACAGACTGTGATGATCAAATATACTGAAAGCAATGCTGGTCTTATACATTAGAAGACATCCAGTAATTTTTGTATTAATATTAAGTACATATTGCCTGCTAGACATGGTTTAATTTTATGTAAATGTTTTTAACAATGTATTAAGAGATCGTAAATCCATATCTTCCACAGCAGGTCTAAAATAGCACTGTAAACATTACAACAGCTATAGTTATGTAAAATACAAAGCACACAATGTTTAAATACTTGATTTTTATTTACAAGGTTTTAAAATTAAGTCAATATAACCTCGGATGAAAAACATATTACACAAGAACATGACAAATTACACCGTGTCATTATGTAACAAGAAAACTGGTCTAAAACACATAATCCATGTGTAAGAAATTAATTGCATTACTGCTTCTGTAAATAATTAACTAAATAAGTGGCAGCCAGCTACTGCTAACCAAATGCCCTTGATTAAATAATCATCTTTAAAAACAGGATTTATTAGTTTGTTGGTCTGGAACATGTGTGTGTTGACACAAAGCCAAAGACAGGAGACATTAGCAATAGTTTTGAAAAAGCAATTGTTGCTATTCATCAATATAAGGGCCAATTCCAAACACTATCACATTACATTTTGAAGAATTATTCAAAATTAAGAAATGTTTTAAGAAAAATGTTGAGGGGGGGTTGATTGTTTGGAAAGGTTGTATCATGGGTGAACCTGTACACTGACCCACCTATCGAGTTGGTATATTGGTAAATCACTTTGGCTTGCTTTACAGTTATAGAAGCTGATCAAGTCAGTGGGCTGACCATGTAATTATCACAGAAGTAAAGTATTTTTGAATGAGGCTGCCTCAGGATTTAAAAGTTTATGCATTCTCAGATATGTTTGTATAAAAAAAAAAAATTTAAAAAGCTATCTTACGAACTTATTCAACTTAAGAAAAATGTACCTGAAAGCTATTTAGCAAGTCCAGGATAGCACTGACCTTCTGATACTAATCCATTATGAAAAGAAGTGTTTATTTACGCTCAATGGCAAATGGTCAAGGAACCAAACTAACATAGGATGCACGACACAAATATTTAGTTAAAATGCAGCATAGGAAGGTGGCATTTAAACAAATTTCCTTGTTGAAGCATGATTGATGAACTAAAGCAAAGCTATGTAGAGGGTTGGCCAATTTAACTGCTAAATTATGTGAGAGACTAATAAAGTCATACAGAAAATAAAAACTTAGTTAATGAAGTAGAAAGTGGTTTCACAAGTCAATGATTCATGTGGAGGACTTAATTTGTGTTAAACAAATGAAAAGGTATAATTTGTTGTGATGATGTTCATTTGAGGTTTAAGTAACCTAATTTTATAACCTTCTAAAGACCAGATTTGTTTGTCCTGATAAAACAGGCACATGGCTCCTGTTAGTATTACTGCATGGGCGATTATCTTTCAGCTGCCAACAAGTTATTTAACTGGTACAATGAGTTGCTTCTCATGTCTTAAACAACCATGTCGAATGTTGTTTCATTGAGAATCAGTGAGATGCATCAAGCAGAGAAAACATCTAAGGAGATTGCAGAAATGACAAAAATTTTGTTAAGAAACTATCCAAAACATTATTAAAAACAGGAAGTATAGTGGGGACAAAATGTGGCTGAAAAAAATGTCCTAAATCTACATGATCAGTGATCATTTAAACGTTTGGTGAAAACAAACTGAAGAAAACGACAGAAGAACTCAGTGCTATGTTTAATAATGACAGTAAGAGCATTTCCACACAGCCAATGCGAAGGGAACTCAAGGGATTGGGACTAAACAGCTGTGTTCAACCACTAATCAGTAGGGCTAACCATGGAAAAAAGGCTTTCATTTTCAAGGGTGCATAAGGATTGGACTCTGGAGCAATGGAAGAAGGTCGTGTTGCCTGATGAATCCAGATTTATCCTGTTCTAGAGTAATGGGCGCATCAGGGTAAGAAGAGAGGCAGGTAAATTAATGCACCCATCATGCCTTGTGCCTGCTGTACAAGCCTATGGAGGCAGTGCCATAATCTGGAGTTGCTGCAATTGTTCAGGTCAGGTTCAGCAACATTACGCTATTATATACTAAACGACGAGGTTATTCCAGCAATGCACTTCTTCCCTAATGGCACAGGCATATTCAAAGATGACAATGCCAGGATTTATCGGGCTCAAATTGTGAGAGAGTGGTTTAGGGAACATGAGACATCATTCTCACACATTGAGTCCAGACCTTAACCCCAGTGAGAATAAAGCAGGCTTTGCGCAGCAGTCAGACTCTGCCATCATCAATGCAAGATCTTGCTGAATAATGAATACAATACTGGACAAAAATAAATCTTGTGACATTGTAGAATCTTATCGAAACAATGCAACAGTGAATGCATGCCATAATAAAAGTTCCAAGGTCCAACGAAATATTAGTGTGTGACCTTTTTTTTTTTTTTTTTGATGGCGACTTTTCTTTGGCCAAACAGTTTATAAAACCATAGAGTTCAAAGAGGATGTACTTTCTTTTCCACATGACAGTAAATATAAGCCAAGACTGCGACTGCTGTCGCAGTCATGGCTTATATTTATTCATTATCAAGTCTTGATAATGAATAAAGGATTTTTAATCTCGATATTGTTTAGAGTGATAGAGTGATCTATTTTGGCAACATTTTGGAATTATTTCTCCACATTTAACCCATTCGTGCAGGGAAACACACACATTTAGACACAACAAGTGAAGTGAGCACACGTCCCCGGGGTGGTGGGCAGCCCTGTATATGGCGCTCGGGGAGCAATTGGAGTTAAGCGCCTTGCTCAAGGGCATTTCAGCCATAGTACTTTGTAGGACTTGGGATTAAACCGGGGACCTTCAGGTTGCAAGGCTGGTTTTTAGAAATTAAATGTATTTTACAAATCAAATTTAATTTATAAATTGAACATAATGACATTTATTTAAAGATTAAAAACATTATAAATTACAATCAAGGGTGTAAAAGCTTAGAGGATATTAAATGGCAGAATATTAATGCATGATATTTTATTTGTTATGCTTAAGTCTTAACTTTGGATACAAAAAAATTCTAATCTTTGATTAGAATTTGAATCTGTGAATCTTGTTATAAGTGAAAACAGCCTAGCTGTAAAGTGAACCTCTAAAAAAAAAAAAAAACACGCATTACCTACATTTATGCTGTAAGTTACACTGCATATTTATTGTTTGTAAGTATTCCTACAATCTCATTGCCTGCAGACATGCTGAGATTAAAAGATACTCATAATATTACATTATTATTATTATCATCGTTATTTTATTTGTAATGTTCTGCCTGTGTACTCATAATCACATGCAAAACACATCAATAATAATAATAATAATAAATCTTAACCAGACGATGATCTGTGATGGTCTGCTGTTGGAGCCCATATTCCTTTAAATACATTTTATACACATAAATGGTTAACTGAATTAGCACAGCCTTTCTGTCTGCATAAAGCGGCTTTTCTGTTCTAGGTAAATCTCTCGTTAATAATTCAGAATGCTTAAATCCCTTCTAATATACAAGTTTAAATCAGACAGTTTTTAATCTGAATTAATAATTACCATTTATTAATATATAATCTGCTTATGTGATGGTACCTTTCCTCACACTTCATAGTTTTATAACCAAATACTCACTTCCTGAAGCAGATACTTGGATGAGCACTTTTTCCCTCCTACTTAAGCAAATAATTTTCCAAATCATGTTCCTTTTACTTATAACATTTTCATTCTACCCACGTCTGTAGCACTAGGGTCACAGAGTCTCCAAATCTACATTTAGACTCCTCTTCCATGCCAACAACGTATTTGTATGTTGAGCAAGATAAAAGAATACATATAAAATAAAGTAGCTGGAGTTCACTGGATGCTGCTGGAACTTTGAAACTGGGTTATAGGATCAGAGGACACAAAATAAAGCCTTTTGGCAAAACCCAACCAACAAGGGTTGCTATAAAAATATATCATAGTAATACAAGGAAATTTCATTATAGTTTCCTCCGCCAAGACTTCATAACATGGACATAGTCAGAACATCTACAATACCACGATTTAAAATACATAATTCTGTCCAAAGCAGGATAAAGCTTCAGGTACAGTAAAACTGCTGTTTTCGTTCACTTCAGATATCACTAGATTTTGTGTTCATCAATTTTCTCTGTGAAAGTTACGTCTCTGTTTTCACCAGTTGATTCAAATTTTATCGCCATGCTTACGTTACCTGTGCACAAATCTCATTGTTCCCGATAACTTTCCCTTGCAAATTGAAATTGAAATTAACAGTTTACTTTTAGCTGCATTATGGGACTGAAAAAAGTTTCCAGAGCAAATCAGCAAAACAAAGAAAAGCACCAGAAACACAATCAAATTAGAAAGGAAATTATTGAAATATATAAAGCGGCATTAAGATCGTTGAAATCATGTACAGAAAATCACCATCAACGATAAGTTCTGTTTCGCGCATTTTTTCAACAGATGTCACAAAGTTATTCATTTAGATCAATCAAATATATATATATATATATATATATATATATATATATATATATATATATATATATTAAATACATTTTTTCCTGTTTTCACTATTAAACACCACATACTATTCTATTCTTTATAAAATGTGTTTTTGGTCTCTACATCTCTACTCTAGTCTCTAGTTTTAATTCATTAAATTTACATTGCTTTAAATGGAAATAAGTGCCTCCAATTTTATCAGTTTGGTTTCAGACAGATTAGCAATCAACCATATACATTTTTGTGCAGTACGCAGTGAAAAGAAATTCTCTAAGAGCAAGATGCTACAATAGTACAATCTATACAACATAAAGGGCATATACGCAAGACAACGTGCAAGACAAGTTAAACTCAAAATTATACTAATTAATTCAAGGGGTGAGGGGCAATAAAGTTAGTGCCACTTTTTGTGTGGTTGTTTGGGTAAGTCTTTGTTGAGTGTTCAGACCAAACTTTTCTGGATGTTAGAGCTTGAATGCTTCAGAACCTTTTTCAGACAGTACATGGTTAAAGAGAATGTGTGATGGTGTAAATAGTCTTCCACAATAATGGTTGCTTCGCGGATGCAGCTTAACTCTCATTGCTAAATGGGTGACCCTGCACACTAAGCTATTTATAACCTGCTTTGTGTAAAAATTTTAATAAAATAAAATAAATAAGCAAAATATAATAATGTCATGTAAAAGGAAAATTTGGTAGTTTTATTTTTAAAAAATAAAAGATTGGATTTCACTTGTTTCCTGGCTAAAATGACAGAAAACTAAAAATAACCCATTAAATATACACTGCCAGCACAAACTTGTACACATGGACTTATTGTCCATGTTATTAGTTTCACTTACTTTAAACATGTTCATCATGTGCCCCAATAGAAGCACCACATAATAGGTATTATTTGATTGGTGCATTATTCCTATTCCAGCAGTGGGACTGAGGTGTTCAAATGACACTATAGCAGCACTGCTGTACTAAACCCCCTCACCACATCAGTGTCACTGCAGAACTGACAAACAATCCACCACCCAAAGTACACCTGTTCTGAGATGGTCCTGACTAATAGAGAACAGAGAACCAACAGGGGACTAACAAAAAAAAAAACAGATGTACTACAATTTAATTGTAAAACTACAAAGCCCATCTATATGGTAAGTGGGAAAAATAGACAACGGCGCAAGAAGAAGGTGTGAAACTTTTGACTGGTACTGTATATGCTAATGTGAAAACACATCACACCCTATTTAAGGTTGAAATTTTCTGTGAAAATGGTGTTTTGCTGTTATTAGCTCACAGTTAAGCAGCCACATTGCACATCTGATTCTGATGGGGATGCAAACATCTGTTACTTTCAACAGAGATGTATTAAAGTGCTGTAGGTAGGGAGGGCTTTTACCCTAGGAAGTCTAAGAGTAGTGATGAATAAAGGTGACCATTACCAGAGTTAAAATGGCCATCACCAAGTGAAAAACAAAAAATCTTATTACAGCCCTTTTAATTGGGTAAACTCCCGATTGGACTGTTGTTCTGTACCTAAGCATGACTTTCCCAGCAAGATTCTACCAGAAGCTTATGTCTTACAAAGGGGAATTAAAGCAGTTACAACAACCCAGACGTCATAAAAAGACATTTCACAAGACATCTGGAGAATTTACATTTTCAGAAGAAAAATGCTTAGAAATCACATCTTCAATGGGCTGTGTGCAAATCGGGCAGTTACATTCCAATTTAAAACGTTTTGTGAAGATGTAACATATTTAAATATTCAGTATTATTCCAATTTTACCACAGCCTGTATCCCTCAATTATTAATACACACAAATTCTCATTTTTGCAGCTCTGCACTTGAATAACACTATATGTCAGCTGAAGTCATCCGCTGCCCTTTCAAATACATGAACAGGCGACAGGGTGCATAAAATGTTAGGACAAAAGTAAAAGATCAAATTAAAGCCTCTCGTCAATTTTTATTCATTCTCTATCCATTTATAATGATGCCATTATTATTATAATATATTATTATATTATTATCATAGAAAAAATAAATGAAATGTGTTTGCAAACATAATTTGTAGAAGAAATTGGGAAAAAGCCATCTTTTCAATTTTCAAATTACATGCTAGGATCATATTACATTTGGTCATTTGACAGATGCTTTTACCCAAAGTATCTTACCAATAAGAATGAAACAATCACTTTTGCAATTAATCGTAATTTAAAGTTACCAGTGTGGGTCCTTAATATATATATAAAAATAAACTAAGTAAGGTAAGGGCGGCACGGTGGCTTAGAGGTTAGCACGTACGCCTCTCAGCATTTAGGATTCCCGGTTCGAATCCCCAACTGGGTGGAGTTTCCATGTTCTCCCCGTGTCTGCATGGGTTTCCTCCGGGTTCTCCAGTTTCCTCCCACAGTCCAAAAACATGGATCAAGTGAATGGAGTTCTCCAAATTGCCCCATTTAGAGTGTGTATGAGTGCGTGTCTATGTGAGCAAGTGTGTGCCCAGCGATAGATTGGCGCACTGTCCTGGGTGTATCTGCCCAGAAAACGTTCTCTCCTGGATGGGCATGGGCATGAATGAATGAAAGTAAGGTAAGGTAGCTGATGGTAGAGCTCTGTTTCATCCAATGTATTACTTTGATATTGATGGATTATAAGAAGGCACTATAGTAAAAAAAGAGGATTTGTGCTAGCAATATACTACTGAGCCTGGTGCAATAAAAGCAATGAGCCCTTTCTTTTTAAAGTGACGGAGGTTAGAAATGCCGGTTGTTATCAGAGAAAAACTGCTTTATCAGTCACTGAGATACCCCATTTCAGGCAATGTAATTGACTGCTATGTCCAAAAGTCAATCTAATTGCTGTTTCGTTATTGTGTTAATAGCCTTGAAAGCGGTAAAGGGAGCTGTCCCTTCCCGGGAGCGAGAACTGAGCGCACAGGCGATTAATTTGCCTTCGCGTGATAATTAAATGCATGACGGCAGATAAACTCTCCTGGTGACTAACGACAAATGTTGAAATGGGTCAAATCAATTATTTCAACATCAAGACTGGAGAGAATCTGCAACACCCACTCGAGGCAACATGTTGCTGGGGCTCTTGGGTGGATGTTGTCTTCCCTCAGACTATAAGTAATCGGGGTCTGGTACATGAATGACTGTTTGGGGCCAGCTGTGAATAGGCAAAAGACACAAAAAAAATAACAATGGAGCTCCACTCTTCAGTGAAATGGATGAAAAGGATCTGCTGAGGCCAAGCACTTATACTGATACCAAAATGATTTAATTAAGATTATGTCTGGTGAAAACACCATAAAACAAGCAGAGCAGTGAATTTTTGAGAAGAACAGCTGTTATAATTTAAGCTCCACCAGCCTGCATTCATATAATGTTTAATCTCAATAATAAAGTCAGTTTTATTGTATACGACAGACAAGATTTTGACCTAATCTGCTAATAAACATCGTACATCCGTCACATCTCCAACAAACGTTTCAAACATCAGACATATGTTTGGTTTGATGCAAAGCACAATAAAAACTTATTTGATTACCTTATTTATAAGCTGCTATAGCTTATGGTTTTCTATGAATAAGATTCAAAACTGGGCACTTATTTGGAATCATGAAGTAGCATGCACACATTAAGTATTGATGTCCCCATCTGGTGCTCGGCAAAAACAAGAGGAAGTAGTCATGCATGAATGCAGTGCTCGTCGGCATACCAACCGACCCCGTCTTCCTGCTAAATCCTTCCACTTCTTTGCTCATCTTCTCACATAGCCAATAAGAAAAGACCTTTCATTTCATATCAATTGAAATGTGCTCTGTCCCTGCTTGCAAACTGAAAAGAAGCGGATGAAGGATGGGGGGAGGAGAGTTACAGTGTCGCTGCATTCTATTAGCAAGTGTAATTTAGACTGTTCCTATTCTGGGTTTTGGAAAGGAAAGATGGGAGAGGTCGTTTCTTGGCTTGCAGTGGGATTCAGTGATAGCTGATGCTATCAGGGCTCAATTATGAGAGTGAGCAGCCTGCCACTTGGTGAAATAGAAGCTTCCCCTCCCCATACCATCGGCATCCATCAATAGGGTAATTGAGCACATTCCTCTAGAGAGAGACAACAATGAGTCTCCCGAGAGGCCATCAGTACACCACCTACGACCCCCATTAATATTTCTGCTTACACATAAGCCAGAACTAGCTGGGGCAGCAGCACTCATATGAGCTCATCTCCAGAAAATCAGATGCAAATAAGACCAAATCCACCTGCAGCCTGAAGCATTAAATGAGCCTGACATTAATTAGCACAGCCCAACCTGACCCACCATATCAGGTTTTAAACTAAAATAACAACACTCAAGAAAAAGAATAAAAGCCATATTAAAACCAAGAAACAAAATAATACAGAATAGAGTAAAGAATAAAAAAGTAGAGAATAAAATCTCATCTGTTACGTACTGGAACGGCCCTGGCAGGTATTCTAATTTAGTTATATCATTCAGGTGATCTTAAATATATGATTTCTTTAAAGTGGCACAGCACTTTAGTGGCATGACCATGACTTTCTGTAGTATTGATCACAGAGCCAACAAGTGATAACATGCATAATTAAAAAGATTGATTTAGATAATGGATGGAGGAAATACCTAAAAAAAGATCTTCAGTGCAAAAAGTAAATGCCTTAAAAGTTGTGCTTCAAAGACATTTAACATGACTGGTTCGTTCAGCTCCAACGGCAGGCTCAACAAGATCATTTAGATAGATTTCGACACTTTAACACAATGTATCTTAGACAAAACTTAAAATAATATACTTTTTAGACACTGACCTCTAGACTCTGGACACTCTTGCTCTTCATTTGCACCACCTGAGCTCTGTTCACAATTCAATACATCAATGTTTTATGTATTAAGAGAAATACTTAGTTTTGATGCATTCAAGGAATTTTTTTTAAACCGCACATCACAAATCAAAGCTCCTTAAAGTCTCAAGTTTGCACATTTTCTTCAGCAACAATGCACACACATTTGTTTTCCACAACGGATTGCATGTGTGTGTGTGTAAGAGAGAGAATGTGAAAGAAGGAAAAAGAGAAATGATATTGTCCTTCAACATCTCAAAAAAGACTTTTGCGACTATCTGAATTTTCATTGCAAGGATGGTTTGGCAACTTTATCATGACAAAAATAATATGGCCTTAAGGTTAACTTCAAGGTCATCTTTATAGCAGGTCCTGTGAGAAATAGCCTTTAGAGCAATTTAACACAAAATGTTCCTCCCCCACAGGCAAACCAGAACAGTATTCATCACAATAAGCTATATATGTGGATCTGCTCATCCAAATGAAAGGGAATTTTGCTCCCACATGATATGTTTGATGTGCTCACCACAGGCTAATCTTACCTGCTGACGTGGTGAGTACACCAAATGCTGTTCTGACCTCCGTCTGCTATTACTAACTATAGCATGCCTGCATTCTGCAAGGTTTTCTTGTATAAGTGTTTCTCCTAAAGACCTTAACATTTTCTTACTCTTGTTAAAACACAAATTAACCATCTTAAGATAACATGTAAAATTTACCCCAAATTAGGTTCATTTGTATGCAAATAAATTTTCACATAATTTAAAATCTATTGGGAGAAATTTGCAGGAAGGTGTACACTGTTCCCACACTTTCTGTTTTTACAATATAATACAATGCAATGGACTGAGTGTACATGTGTGTCATGAATTGCTTCTTACATCTAACATTGGCAAATGTCATCATTTTTATTCAAAATGTCATGATGTAATAGCTAAATGATATGATCATGTTTGTATTAACAAAACTGCACAAACCTAAAAAAAGCCATTTAAAAATAATTAAATAATTAAAAATGAATAAAAAAAAATAAGTTTTCATACATTTACACTTTTCATCTGTCTATTTGTCTATATGCATGTGTCTATAAACAAATGGCTTTTGCAAACAATGCTTCTGTGCAACAATGTCTAAAAGTTTTAATGGCACTTATTTTGCTTATGCAATTTAATTTTTAATGTAATCCAAACAAATTACACTGACTAAACAGAGTCCCTTTAAATATGTTTTATTATTAACACCAATATTTTTTTTATTATTAGCAAAAACTTAACAGTCAAGATAGGGTTCTCAATCATATCGATTCCCATCTTACTGCTCATTGCCATCTTGCACCCTCTTAATGGAAATGACAAATGACATGCTAATTGTTTTATTGCTTATTAAGGCCAAAATACAGTAATCAATTATTAAAAAAAATATTTTTCACTTTGTCATGATGGCAAACACCCTAAGAATATGCAAAAACAAATTTATTAAAATGAGTCATGTTTCAATCGTTTACAATCAATCTGAGGAAGCTCAAGACCATTACTACCAAAAGTGGTGAACAAATATTGTAATACAAGCAACAAGTGAGTTTTAAGCAAACAAAGGCCACTGAACACTGATTGTCATTCCGCTGTTTAGCAAAAATCCCAATGGACAAGCCAGAAGGAACCTCTGTGACAATGTACTATTATAAAAAGTGATATGAATAAATTTCTTGAAATTGAATTCATACTACTGTACATACCATGGAAACATCCATTTACATATTCAATAATGTACAAATACCCTGCATGATGTACCAAAGACTTTAAACTGACTTTAAAGAATTTCATGTCATTTACTTAATGTAAACAGTGTAAATTCACTGTAAAAAAGGTTGGCCAGTAGTGTGTGTGTGTGTGTATATATATATATATATATATATATATATATATATATATATATATATATATATATATATATATATATATATATATATATATATTATAGCTTGTATAAAATTAAATGCACTGTAGAAGTGCAAACAGACTAAATGCATACATTTGAATTGAAAACTCGTACATATAAATAGCTATAAATAAAAAGCAAGTATTAGACTGTATTAAAAATTATTTAACTTTGCTGTGAGTTACTTTTTATTTTTAACAGATAACATATCAACATTCAGCAATTACTTTTGTTAACATAATTAACAGTGTAAAGGAAGTTTTCAAGGTTGTGAAAGGACAGTCTGCCACAGGGAATTAAGTATATCTTTCTCCATGCAAACACATAAATAAGCTTCAGCCTGCATATCTAATTTAATCAAGCAGGAACCTGATTACAATTTAGATTATACTGCTATTAACGTAACACTGCTCACAAACCGTTAATAACCCAACATACTGTGATAAAATCTTCAGTAAAGCTTTCCAAACCCCTGTACCTTTTGCATTTTCAACAATCAATAACATACAGTAAGTACTGTATAATATAATTTAAGCAACATTTATCTTACATTACTAGTTACAATATAGTAGAGTAGTGTTTTTAATTAATTTAAATAATCTGTAAATAAATGTGTAATTTGTACCCACCCTGTTACACTCGTTTAGCCACACACAAAAAAAATCACTAACAATAGACTCATAGAATAGGAATATTATTTAGGAAAATAACACTCATGATTATTTGTACACAAAAATCCTTTCCTTTCCTTAAAAAGAGTTTATTAAGTTACATGAAGAAGTCTTTTTCTATTGCCATCAAAGCTAAAATTAAATGTTGTGTCGTTTTTCTGGCATAAGTTTTAATTGGCTGAAAAATGTCTGCTCATCAACCAATCAGAGGAAGTACACACCAATTAGAGGAAGTGAATACGTTGACCTAACTAGTCCTGCTAGAAGGCCTTGGTCTTGCTAACTCAAAATCTGATTAATGGAAGAAACAGGTTAATTTACAAAAAATATTTCTGAAGGCCTTGGGCAAATGATATAACTCTGGCAACAAATGATGCGAAAATGTGATGGGTTAAATGCATTAATTAAAAAATTAAATAAAATGCACCTCTGTGCACAACCAGAGAATGTTATGAAAGAAGGCTGACATTTGTCCCACCCTCTGTGAATGGCTCTTGAACTTCTTGACTGGCAGGCGGTACTCTCACTATGTGGTATTGTAGCACAAGACTCATGAATAGCTAAGCTGATGACCACCTCATAGATTTAAAGAATTTCAGCACTAAATTCTACATTCCCAATCAGACTGCTGCAACATAATGTAGCTTTGCACAATGAAAATAACCTTACAATATGTATATAGAGTGTGTGTTTTTTTCTGGTTTTTATATATTTATATTTTCATTATTATTACTATATTTACTTTTTCTTACTGATCCAGGGCAGATGGGAAAGCAAGAATTTTGTTGCACAGGGAAACATGTTTCTATATGTGCATATGACAATAAAAGCTTTGAATCTTGAATCTTTGAATCAGAGAATTTAGAATTATTTCATATGTATTCATGGACAAAATATAATTAACAGTCTGTGATTCAAACTAACGGCCTGCCACAGAGATGCTTTATATACACACACTTACAGTCACATAATTAGGTACACCTGTTTATGTTTGTTAACGCAAATAGCTAAATCAGCCAATGACATGGCTGCAACTCTGTGCTTTTTGGCATGTAGAGATTGACAAGACAACTTGTTAAAGTGCAATGTGAGCAACAGAATAGGGAAGAAAGTTGATTTAAGTGACTTTGAACAGTGGTTGGTTGTTGTCATATGGGCTGGTTGTTGTCATATTGAGTATTACAGAAACTGCTGATCTGCTGGATTTGTTACACACAACAGATGCAGAATACCATCTTTGAACACACTTGTCAAATCAAGAGGATGGGCCACAGCAGCAGAAGACCACACCAGGTGCCATTCCTGTTAGTCTACAACAGGAAACTAAGACTACAATTCTTACAGACTCACCTCGACAAAAGTTTGGAAAAACATGGCAGGGTCTGACAAGTCTTGATTTCAGCTGCAGCATTCAGATGGTCGGATCGAAATTTGCCATTAACAACATGAAAGCATGGCTCTATTCTACGTTGCATCAACAGATCAGGCTGTTGATGGTGTAATGGTGTGAGGGATATTTTCTGGGCACACTTTGGGCCACTACGTATCAATTGAGCATCGTTTAAATTTCAAACTATTGTTGTTGACCATGCCTATTCCTTTATGACCACAGCGTACCAATCTTCTGATGGTTACTTCCAGAAGGATAATGCACCATGTCCAAAGCTCATATCTCAAACTGGTTTCTTGAACATGACGATGCGCTCACTGTAGTTCATTGTGCCTCCACAGTCACCAGATCTTAATTCCAAACTGGGAGATTAGCATCATTCACTTTTCTCAGTTTTAGAAATACTATTCCAGTATGCTGCTTTTCTTCCTCAGCCATTTCTGCACAGCTTTAAATTTGTAAAAAAAAAAAATTAAAAAAAAAAAAAGAGCATAAGACAAGTTTGATCTTTTTCACATTAACTTAAAAAAAATTACCTTTTCTTCTGAAAGATGGACGCCGCTATCTCAGGGTTCATTCCAAATCCGAATATAACCCTATATGATTTAGATGAATATGTCACAATATTCAGTTTTGTTGAAAAAGCTTTTCTAATCCATGCTTCCTTTCAGCTTTGAAAAAACTCTGGAGTAAAGCCAAAGGAAGCAAGCATGATTTTGATTCAGAATTAAATCCAATCAATTAAAATTCTTCTATAAAGTCTTTTTATCAGGGAAATTTTCACAGCATGAGCAGTACATGCATTATTTCTTCTTTATATCATTGAATTAAGCAAATGAGCACTTCACAAGATATCTACTGGGAAATCACTGAAACACAAATAGCAATAAACATTTTCTTAAAAAAAAAAATCAGTGAACTAATGAAAACCTTTAATTAAACCATCACTGAAGCTCTCATCACAACACAACATCTATGTAACCCTAAAACCTAATCATAACCTAATCACCACACAATGAAAGCAAACAAAATCTGGGATAAGGCAGCTTCAAAGACTCTTTAAATGAAACGCCTTTGCTTAAGATCAAATCTGAGTGTTCAATCTGCTCCAATCAAAAGCCTGAGACATCAAAGAGACTGAACCCAATCAACTGACCTATATTTCTACATCTATTTAAGAAAACACATGCAACTGCCCACAACACCAATCACCACCCAAGCTACAAATATAGACACAGGGGTCCTGTTCATTTGTAATGAAGCCAGGAATTAAAATTTATATCAAATAGAATTTTATAATCAATTATGACAAATCCAATTCTGTCCTAAATGCTGATTACACCTGTCCATTGATTATATACATATATATATATTAAGTTCCTTATGTCAAGTTTGAATTCCACAGACTTAAATCTCCTGTTCCACTAACTGTGCAATTATCAAGAGATAGGAGCCTGAAAAGTTTGTAATCCATTTGAATTTTATAGTCTCTTTAATTGTAAAACAGCAGAGCCTACAAAAACATTTTCCCCCCCAAAATAGTCATACACATTAGCAAAAGAATCGCAAGATAAGTACTGATCAAGACACAAAAACTTATTCACACAGTTATGACCTCAAAGTTCAATCATTGTAATGCACTTCTTCCTATGTTTCCTTAAATTGTTGCATAAGGTCTAAATCAGGGGTGCTCAATACGTCGATTGAAAAAGCGTTTATCACGTATCAGCGCTTTTTATTTTTTTTTACAGCACAATATCTGAAGCGCTTATACACATACACTCACAGTCTAAATTCACAGTCTAAGATTCAGTCTAAATCGCAATCTCTTGCAAACGAGCGATCAGTCTGCCCCCCCAGTCTCTCTCGCTGTTCCCAGAAACGGCACGTGACCACGCCTCCGAGCCTAAATCCGAAGCACTGCCTCGAGAATCATCTACATTAGATTTACATTACATTATATAGTTTCTGTTTGTGTTTTTACACTTTATTTGACTGACAAGATGAATGAAGGACGAGTGAAGCTCAAAAATAATTAAAATGTTCCACTTTCATTTAGAGTGGGAGGATGAATATTTTTTTACAATGTCAAACTCAAAATGCATTTGCTTTTATTAATGTTCATGTTCTGTTTGCGGGCAGCACAGTGGCTTGTGGTTTAGCATGTTCTCCCCTCAGCGTTAGTGATTCCCAGTTCGAATCCCAATCTGCGTGGAGTTAGCATGTTCTCCCCATGTCCACGTGGGTTTCCTCCGGGTTTTCCGGTTTTTTCCCACAGTCCAAAAACATGGATCAAGGTCAATTGAATTCTCAAAATTGCCCCATATAGAGTGTGTTTGTGTGTGTGAGTGTGCCTAGTGATAAATTGGCGCCTGTCCTGGGTGTATCTGCCCAGCGCCCGAAGTGTTCTCCCCTGGATGGGCATGGGGGACACCCCCCCACGACTCTAGTAGAGGATAAAGCAGAAGATAATGGATGGATGGATGTTCTGTTTGGGGGAAATAATGGTACAGTGATTGTTGTACATTTGTGCTGTATACTGTGTGTTTGGGTGAAACTAAAATCAGGTTTTCTCTGTGCTATTTGCTGGAATGTGTTTAATAAAAGGGCAAATCTAACAGATTTGACAATACTAAAATGATTTGTGTAAATAGGTTTCAATATAAAAGCCTAAAAAATAGAGATTGACCCCGGTAGATCTCAATGACCTGTCCAATGAAAAAGTAGATCTCGGGCCAGAAAAGTGTGGGCACCCCTGGTCTAAATAGTTTTGAATTCAGCAGCTGTGAGATGAGATGATTTTTTTTCATCTAAAACTCAACTCAATAATCTGAACAGCATTCATTCATTTTCCATTCAACTCATCTTGATCAATTTCATGGAGGGTGCTTTCGTATATAGATGTCAGTATTCTACTGCAGGGCAGACAAGTCGACAAAAATACATTATATATTATGCCTTTTTATTGAATGACTCGAGCTCAAAATGAACACAAAATTATTTTTAATTAGATATACCAAACTAGTTTGAGTCACAGTGGCATCATAATAAACGCATCAAGTTTCAGGAACTCTTTTAGATAGGTCTTAGGCACTTTTGGGATTCATACAACCTCCACACCCATAAATCTCAAATATGATTTTCTGTCTCAAAACAGAAGCAAATCCAGAATATGATTGTTTGTTTTTGCTGCACAGCTAAACCATAAACTGTCATTTCAGCATCTTCATTCAACAAAACATAATGCAACACATTATAACATGTTATTTCAGGGCAAACATTCTGTGCAATGCAATTTTCTTTTCTTTAAAAACTAGGGATGAAAAAGTTTCATTAAAATGCAGATAAACAAATAAGTACATGCAATTAAAATATATTTGTATTTAAGTAATTTACTTTTCTCAAATAATGACCTAAATTTTTATGAAACTTGTGTAGCTGAAGTCTTCACTCTCTGTCCCTAAAGTACTATTGAGCCCCTAATAATGGACATTAGGTCAATAGAGGGTGTATTTAGTGACTTGCACTGTCCTGTATTTCCAGTAAAACATGACTGGACAAGTATAATTACAGTATAACTTCTGTGTTTGTTTTGCTAAACACTTGTCATACAGTTTTATGTAGTGTTATTACAAATATTACAAAAGTGTATAATGTTCTATATGAAGACTCAATAAACACAAGAAGTGAAAACGACTCAAAGGAATTGAGCACTAAATTATAATAAGTCGACTTGAGATTGAAGTATTCTTAGACTAAAGATGTCTCTTCCCTTTTAAGTCCTTACTTACATCTTCACTATTCTAAAGGTTTCAAGCACTTGGCCTGGCAGCACTCATTTTTCTTATAACTATATCCTACACAAGAATTACAGGACTGATCCTGATTACTGTGATTTAATGTTACACTTAAAATGTACTTGATTTCTGTTTAACTGAATTTCTTTATTACAAGCTATACCTGCAATGTCCCAGTGTGATCTTAAAGATTGATGCTAGGTCAAATCAATACATTTTCCAATCTACAGCATTAGCTGTTTTCAAGCATGGATGTACAAAATGATTTGTTTTATGCCAGTGAGCAAATGTGTAACAGATGCAGCTTGAATGTCTGTTGTGTGGAATATTAATTTTTAACAGGAACACGAAAATCAGTCCAACAGCCATTTGTAATGTCTGCAATAAACATATTTTTGAGGCGGTAGCACCAGAGCTGTACTCAGTCCATCTTAACAAATAAACACTGACTGGATTACTCTGAGCAGAATAATTCGGAAAGGTTCCTGGATCAATATTTTCCTGACTCCAGATCCAGCTTGGCAGGACAGCCCAACCCTGCAAAGCTGTAGCACAGACCTTTCAGGGCATAACGATGCTCAGAGGGAAAGATAAAGTCTCTCCAATTGTTCTGTATCCTCCAGACTTGTGCTTTTTAAAGACTTTATCTTGAGGACATTTAAAATGCACTCTTTTTATACCTTGGAAATTAATTTGCATTATAATGAACTAACGATATAGAACACTGAAAGCGAGCCAAGATTTTATCATTTTCCTGAAGCACCCAAAACCACTCCAGTTCATATCAGGTTACCATGGAAATTGATCTGCAAGGCGATAGTTTATAGCTAAGCAAACTTCAAATAATAACTCTTCAGGCTGGCTGGTAACCCAAAACCACTAATTCGACAAATTAAATACCTTTAATTTTATATTATTACTATTGAAAGCTACAATATTTGAAGGTAAATATACATAGGATATATTACAGAACTACAAAATGCATTTATATGTTACAGTCATATGCAAAAGTTTGGGCACCCCTATTAATCTTAATCATTTTTAGATCTAAATATTTGGGTTTTTGTAACAGCCATTTCAGTTTGATATATCTAATAACTAATGGACACAGTAATATTTCAGGATTGAAATGAGGTTTATGGTACTAACAGAAAATGTGCAATATGCAATAAACCTCAACAGAAAAGTGACATTAATATTTAATTGATCCTCCTTTTGCAAAAATAACAGCCTCTAGTCACTTCCTGTAGCTTTTAATCAGTTCCTGGATCCTGGATGAAGGTATTTTTGACCATTCCTCTTTACAAAACAATTCCAGTTCAGTTAAGTTTCATGGTCGCCAAGAATGGACAGCCCGCTTCAAATCATCCCACAGATGTTCAATGATATTCAGGTCTGGGGACTGGGATGGCATTCCAGAACATTGTAATTGTTTCTCTGCATGAATGCCTGAGTAGATTTGGATCATTGTCTTGATGAAATATCCATCCCTGGCGTAACTTCAACTCCGTCACTGATTCTTGAACATTATTCTCAAGAATCTGCTGATACTGAGTGGTACCCATGCAACCCTCAACTTTAACAAGATTCCCTGTCCCGGCATTGGCCACACATTCTTCTCCTCTGCCTTTCTGATATTTTTCTTGGCCTGCCACTTCTGGGTTTAACAAGAACTGTCCCTGTGGTCTTCCATTTTCTTACTATGTTCCTCACAGTGGAAACTGACAGGTTAAATCTCTGAGACAACTTTTTGTATCCTTCCCCTGAACAACTATGTTATACAATCTTTGTTTTCAGATCATTTGCGAGTTGTTTTGAGGAGCCCAGGATGCCATGATGCCAAGATTCAAATAGGAGAACAACATGCAATTACCTTAAATACCTTTACTCATGATTGGATACACCTGGCTATGAAGTTTAAAGCTCAACGAGGTTACCAAACCAATTTTGTGCTTCAGTAAGTCAGTAAAAAGTAGTTAGAAGTATTTAAATCAATAAAATGATAAGGGTACCTATACTTTTGCACCTGTCAAATTTTGGTTTAATGCATATTGCACATTTTCTGTTAGTACAATAAACCTCATTTCAATCCTGAAATATTGCTGTGTTCATCAGTTATGTAGATATATCAAACTGAAATAGCTGTTGCAACAACCCAAATATTTAGAACTAAAAATGATTAAGATTAATAGGGGTGCCCAAACTTTTGCATATGACTGTAAGTAGAACTAAACAAAAAGATGTACCAAATAAAATGATAATGCAATAAATGATCAAATAAAATGACCATGAGTGTAACTAAATACACAGTTTATGCAGATGATGCAGACACCACAGCAGATTACATAAAATCAGAACCATTTTAACATATCAACCCTTCTAATAAACATAATTAAATGTCTTTGTTATTTTTAACTGGTAACAAATACATACACAAGACCCGAAATGCCTTACATTCAACTTTAACCATAATATCCTATTACCTAAAAAAAAAAGAAAATCCACAAGCTGATTAGCCTGATTAACGAGAGAAGGTTAAACGCACTGACAGGCTCTCTCATTAAGTTTGATGTCTGCTCTGGAGGAGCATGAGGATGGACAGGACGTGCAAGCGGCAGCTCTTTGATTAGAGCATCAACGCTGAGCTGTCTCATCACTGAGCCTCTGCCTGCTCACCTGCCGAGAATCATCAGAGGGCCTCAGCGTGCAGCAGGCCTCTTAAGTCCTCCTTCATCTAAATAACATCAGATAAACGGCATGCATGCTGCGCCAACAGCTGCTGTTCTCAATTCACTTTTCCTTTCCATGAAGCTCCTCCAGGAGGCTCAAAGTGAGATGGAGGACATGACTTCCAAAATAAACGATGCAACAAGGAAAAAGCAGTGCTGGCTAACAGACAAAGAGTATTCTATTATGGGTTTTTTTTTTTCTTATCCTGTTTTTCACGCTGGATTTAAGTTCTGAACTTCAATATTTGTTGGTCAGATCAGTTATGCGTTAAATTACTGATAATTCAGGGGATTTAGAGATGAGGACTCTTGGGTAATAGTGGGTTTATAATTGCTCCCTATGCCCTTGCTGCCTGTTCTTTCTCCCTCTCCCTCACTCAGGCAGAATGACAAATCTTGATCTGCCGTCATGCTGGGACTGATGTCAAGTGAGTGAGGTCTCAAGAAGTGGCAAATCCATAAACCCTATCTAAAGAACAGGAGATTAGCGTATAGCTACAGAGGAGCACCTGCGAAGGTGTTGGTGATTTGACTGATTTAATAAAAAATAACCACAGGTGACCGATGCCACACAATGATGCCCAGGTGCATCTCTGTCCTGAGCACAAGGTCCATCTGCAGAACCATAACAATGACTGACAGCACCATGCTTGAGATTTTCATGCCAGTATTTAACCCATAGGTGATGATTAAAATGTTAATTAGCTCTGGTGGTTAACAAGTGAAGGGGTGCACACCTCTCGATACAGGGCCACCTGGCCTACACAAACACTCGGTCTCACCTCCTCTGCTAAATAAAGAACAGCCTCCTCATGCGCACTAGGGGTCTGTATTAGTCAAAGTAAACATGCTAAGCCAATTCCCCGCGCACACACGTCTGCATTGCTCAGCCAGCTCAAGAGCCGGAACAAACTGGTTACCTTCAGAGGGTGAGGAGGGTAAGGAAGTGAGGTGATATGGAAACAACATGAAAGATGAAATTATTAATACTTGTTTGCTTGATATGACTGTAAATAATAATCTTCGTTGATTCATTAAACCCGGATGACGGAAGCAAGTCAAGCATCAAGTGCGTTAATTCCTCTTCAGCTCTGAATACCAACATCAGGAAGGAAATTCATTCAGCTTTTACAGACAGCTTTCGAGTAATACAGCAATATTGCCTTTGTTAATTTAAAAGTAATAAAGACTTCAATTAGTACCAATACTGCACAAGTGACACAGAGCATTTCATTAAGTTGAAAACACTTGACCAATTTCAGCAAACCACAGAGGTCTAAAAACAATCAGTATAAATTACATCAGATCCAATGTTAAAACTAAGTGAGTAGATCGGTGTGACGGTAGCACAGCAGCGCTGGGGAAAAGGCGGAGCAGTCAGCAAAGGACTTTAATTAAAAGCAATTAACACATCTGATGCAGCTCTATGGCATGGGATGTTACAGCTTATAAAGGCTGCAAATGTTTATCAAGCAAAGTGAAAGATTGAGCATGGGCTGCCTGACCACAAGGCCAAGATCCGTCCTCCAAAACATGTATTTTAAATGTACATTTAAATACAATGGTAGTAGAACCCGTTCCTAAGCTTGTAAAAATTCTTTTTCCAGTCCTCATTTGCACCCACCTTGTTAAAATTCCTATACCCAATGACATCAGAAAAAAAGAAAAACTTCAGGGTCAAAACTGCAGTCAAATACTGCTGAAGTAACATTTGTTGCTGCAATACAATGTGTTTGGTGCAAAGTGAAAACTGGAGGAACTCATTAGTACATTAATAAAAGTAAATTATTTATAAACTTTGAATGATAAAATGCTTGTGTAGAAGCTGGTGGGAGTTCTCTGATCTGTAATAGTTGCATATTAGTGACAGCAGTCTTAAAGCATTTTTTTTCTAAAAGAAAGGAGCTTTTAATGTCATTATGCTTTTGCCCTAAATCCACCATTTACACATAAAAGTATTATATTCAAAAGTGATTTACCTCAAAAAGTGAGTATTTAAAAAATGAAACCTGTATTAAAGTAGGCAGGCTATGTTGGTAAAAAAAAGCCCCTGAGGTAGAAAAAGTTAAAATCAGTAAAATATAATTAAACATTTAATGTAATTGGCTAAAAGTGTCAGTGCTGTTTTAAGAGGTTGATCTGAGTCTACACTCATCCCTCAACAAGCTGTGTTCTTGATGTAATGTGTACTGCTGTTTCATGAAATTGGACAATGTGGATTATATTTGAAGCACAAAAATAAATTATTGTCTGAGACACTGTCAGACAAAACAAGACAAAGTTGTTTTTTTAAGTCTGGTCACTCTACTTTCAGTTTCACTAATTCAAGTTAATGTTAGTAAATCTTGGACCTGGCAGCCCATTGTGTTATCTGCTTCCAACAGCCCTAATCTAACTAATCAGCTCATGACCAGGCCTAAAGTGTAATGTTGGCAGATTTCAGGTTGGATAATGGCAGAACAATTTGAATCCACAAATCAGTACAAGCCAAACACACTATTAATAACAGGCTGACATTATTGTATGTAGTGCAGTAAGGTAAAGTTACTGAGGCAATTGTTACACTGCAGCCTGAAGCACTATTTTTGAAACAGTGTAGTTAAATCACAAAGGTCTGAAGCATATTGACCCCTTACCAAATTGACAGGAAACGATAAGTGACAATTAAGTAGCACACTTTAAGCATGATTTTAAAGTAGCTACTTGGCCCAGGTTTGTGGTAATGTGTCCTTCAAATGGTGTAAATGCTAATTTATGCGTAATAAGTCACACTTTGGGGCAGCATGGTGGCTTAGTGGTTAGCACGTTCGCCTCTCAGTACAAGGGAATCCCGGTTCGAATCTCAATCTGGGTGGAGTTTCTATGTTCTCCCCGTGTCCGCATGGGTTTCCTCCGGGTTCTCCGGTTTCCTCCCACAGTCCAAAAACATGGATCAAGTCAATTGAATTCTCCAAATTCCCCCATATAGAGTGTGTCTGTGTGAGTGAGTGTATGCCCAGCGATATATTGGCGCCCTGTCCTGGGTCTATCTGCCCAGCGCCCGAGACATTCTCCCATGGATGGGCATGGGGAACCCCCCCGCGACCCTAATAGAGGATAAAGCGGAAGATAATTAATGGAAGGAAGTCGCACTTTGACATTGAAATACAAATCTGCCAGTCAAACCATACAAGCTTATTAAAGGCAAGTTATGCACTATTTGATTTATTCCATGAGACACCCAAAACAGACCCATGAATCATATAGTCATGAGAGCACAAGGCACAAGGACAAGCCCCATGTCAAACTGCGAAGTGCCGCTTGAGCCACTTTTAGAGTATATAGCTAGATAAATGTTTCCAAACATTAACAAAATAAAACATTTTAATAATTTTTTAGATAGATCAGAAACCAGAAACACCACAGATACAACTCCAGCTCAACTTAACCATCTGCGCAGATACAGTAGCTTTAATATTCATCCAAACAATGTGAGACAGTGACTATAAATTCATGGGGTTTTATTGAGACTTATCAATTCAACATTATTAGCTCATAGTATAATTAAAACTCAGTACTATCTGGTTTTGGAATCAGAATTTAATTAGTTTTTAGATTTTTACAGTGGTATATTTAATTTAATTTTGTTAGCTTCCAAACCCCTTTATCACTGTAGCTGAGAACAGCAGTTCAAATAGTGGTAAAAAAAATCTATACACTTACTGGCCATTTTATTAGGTTTATCTTAATATTACAATATTACCATACCATAATATTATCATTTATGACTGTAGTTCATAAGCTTTTCCTGCATAGATTATTAAGACTTCTTTTCTCTGTTCTTGGTCAGCATGGTTAGGATCCCCACCGGACCACCACAGAGCAGGTATTCTGAGGATGGTGAATAATACTGTTCACTGCAGTAACCCTGATTTGATGATGTTGTGTTAGGTCATGAGGTGAAAACAAAGTAAAATTGGAAAATGTATGCAGGGTTACAAATCGACTACAGTCTGTAATTGTGAAACTTCATATATATGAAAAGCAAAGCTGTGTATTTGCAAGAAATACTCTAAAGACATTAAAGGTAGTGCCCAGCAATAGATTGTAAATATATCTGCCCAGTGCCCAAAACGTTCTCCCCTGGATGGGCATCCCCCCCCCCCCCGCGACCCTAATAGAGGATAAAGCGGAAGATAATGAATGAATGAATGAATGAACATTAAAGGTATAAAAGAACAGAGTTCCTCTTTCTTGCCTTCAGTCATGCAACTTGGCAAAGCATTTAATCAACTGTGGGTGTGATCGAACTAAACACTGAAATGTGATGGCGTGGATGACAGCTTGACTCTGAACAGACGTCAGTGATGATCAAAACATGTCACAGACAGCCTTCCACATGCTTTCATGAGTTAATGCCGCAAGCGTAGAATGATCATTTTCTAAAAAACATTTCAAACACCCTCACCTGAGTTTTAAACAGTGACGAGACCAAAAAAAAAGAAGCTCTATTGTGGGCATGTATGTCAAACTGGTGTTTCCCCATCTTTCCTTTCAGCTGCAGCATCAAAGCAAAAATACAGTAAGAAACATTATTAACGCACAAGGGAAACAAAAATCATTTACCTGCAGACATTAGTAGCACTGCGACAACAGATAAAAGTGGCAGGAAAAAAGAAAATTTCCTGGCATATTGTACTAAAAGCCTGAGGGGCTCAGTGCACACACAGCATGTGGAGGCTGAATAAAGGGTCATTATTGGGCTCACTTTCCTCTCAGGTCACAGGCAACACTGACTTTGAATTGAGAGAGTAGTTCAGGGAGGCAGTAAAAAGAAGAGGCAGGCTGTGACTGTGATGAGCCACCGCACGTCATGTCTCTAACGGCAACACAACATTTACGCAGGAGGCTGATCAACATTTCGTTGCATCATTCACAAACACTATTAAACTGAGCTATGGATACGCTTTGGAAATACACGCATACTTCGGGATTACCCAAATACTCACATCCAATCCTGTTTTAAATGAATCATGTGCATAGTCGCTGAAATTACGCACCACTTAGAGCTTCATCTCCATTAAACAGCTGTTTTATTGAGCAATTACTCTGGTCTGGTCAACAACATTAAAGCCTGGAGAGGTTGACAAAGTGCCTAAGAAAACTCATTCCAGACACTACAGAAACCTACCTTCCTCTCGTGAAACGCTATCAGCAATTATACCCACCCACCCCTCCTCCAAAGAAATGTTCTGTAGTCTTGTTGGGCTTTGATAATGTTGTCTTATCTGAACATTCTGTGCAGCGTGGTTTCATCCTCCAGCACACTTACTTGCATTAAGAAAACCCTAAAGACAAAGTGAGGGCTTGGAAGCTCGGAAACTAGGCTAAGGAACAATTTCACTTTTTTCACTATTATTTGTATTGAGGCTTCACAATATACTAAAGTAAGTACATCAGCCAAACCCCGAGTTTTTCAAAGAGCAGAAACTATAGAATATGTTTCATATCAAAGATTCACTGTTGTTTTTATTATAATTCTGTAACAAAAAAAACAGCTATTAATCATAAATTAACTTTTTTATACCTTATTAAAACTAGCAACAAGGATTTTTTTTGTACCTGTGTTTCAGTGAAAATATTATCTGTAAAACATTTCTAGGTCATTCAATCTCTTTTCCAGCATTAAAAGCAGTCTATTCAGTCATGTCCGATCCTTGGATACTCTACAGGCCAGTTTCCTGGGTCAGTCTTTTCTCAACCATAGTTTACAAATGATACAGTCAGGGGTCAATTAGTCTCCAATTTATCTGGCAGCACATTTTGGAATGCTGGATGTAACCTGAGTATCTGGAGAAAACCAACTCGGACTCAGGGAGGATTTGACTCCACACAGAATGGTCACCTACACAGAGAATCAAACCCGGGACCTTCTCATTATGAAGCGGAAGCATAACTGCTGTTCCACTCTGCCGCCCCGTACCAACAACAGATAAATTATAGTTTCATTCATCCATTTATTTGGATTGTAGAGGAGGAAACACTCTGGAAAGGTTACCAATCCTTCACAAAACATACACACAGACAAACACATACACAGCTGGGGACAATTTATATCCCTATTTAACCGACTTTTAAGTTTTTTTTATATGAATGTCGGATAAAAACAAAAGAATCAACTGCAGGCATTTTCCCCTGAGTCACCCTTTTACACAAGCATCATGCAACAGGAGACAAATTCTCACGTATTCTAGAGGGCATGACGCAAAAGGTAGGAAATCCTGTTCATGTAGCCAGTACATAATTTCTTTTTCTCTTTTTTTTGCTGTTCCTTGAATTTGTTCGACCGTTCCATTGTCTCCCCTTCCCCTCAGATGTTTGTATTATACCGGTTCCCTCCCATGCATGTGATAAAAACATCATCAAATAGTCCCATTTACTCAGAGTGAAAATTCTGGACTGCTTTATTTGCACATGGACTTTTTACACGGGCTGCAAATATAGTATTCAGGTACAAATTAATTTAAACATGTGCAGCCCTATTAGTTAGTAAAGTTCGAGTTTGCACCGCAGTCCGAAAGGGACTTGTGTCTGAACTGTGGAAGGAAACTTAAGCTACCTAAGCCATGCAAAGAGAGAACATACTAAATCTCACTATTAGACTCAAGCCATTCTTCAATGAATTAAACCCAGGTCATTCTTGCCATGTAGACACAGCCAGTGTTACCTGCTGTCATGCAGCCCTGATTGAATGTTTGTAATTCAAAGACATCAGTAATAATCTCTGACTTTTCTGGTCGTGTCTTTTTTAATACTTGTAAATCAAAATAAAAAGGATGAAACTGTGTAGCATTATGAAAATTAAGCAACATTATTGTCCATCTTTATGAAAACAACATCACAGTGACTGGTCATGGTATCTCTCACTTTTGATGAGCTGACAATGTCTGAGAAACTCAATTTGAACTGCTGCAACAGTGACTCCTACTGACATCTGTGAAACTGAAGCAATATCCAGTATTTATATATATGTACTGTAATATAACAGAATTTTGTGTGCTTCGTGTTCTGAGTACGCAGTGTGGGTGCGTGTGATGTAGGAAATTAACCTTAGTGTATCCATGCCACATGATAACTTCACTTGAGATGGAGCCACACACTGTACAGTCGTATTACTGCATGAATCACACTATTACTACAGGCTGCATCAGTCCTTCAATCCCACCTCCAGGTTACACTTACAGATATGCGCAGAGGGTGTAAGGTGTATGATCAAGTGTGGGTGGGATGGGGGAACTGCAGGGTTTGCTGAAAAACTACATTTTCAAAATGAAGTACATGTGTTTGTATTTAACGCGCACACATTTGTAAAATTATTTTCAGAGAACTTGCCCACAATATTTAAAAGAAATGGAGTTCATAACCGACAATATAGAAAAAGCGTTCTACCAGCAATTCAGACAGGGACTTACAGTCAGGACTCTGGCTGCCCTCTCTCTTCAGCATTTGGACAGCACCCACATATTTCTTCAACTGGACTTTCAGCACCTCATTTTCCCTAAAAAAGACACAAAACTACAGCACATGACTTGGCAACAAAATGTACACACACAGTCATTAAGCAGACACTTTCTTCCAAAGCAACTTACAAATCATCAGCAGTTAAGAAAAAAAGATCCTATAGTAGTATTACCAAAGCTTGATCATTAGTCACTCTGGTTTGAATGCCTAGATTTTCTCTACCGATTTTTAATTTTATTTTTTATAGCAAGTGCTCCTGGAAGAGATGTGTTTTAAGTTGTTCCTTCAAGATGTCGAATATCGTTGCATTACGGACAAAAGTGTAAATGATATTTTCTAAACATTTATACTGATGTTCAGTTTGTGCATTAGAGGTGCCAAATGATCTTACTAACATTAACAACATAAATGTACTGTTTGTTTTTGGTAAATGTACTGATTTACAAAGGCTGTAATAAATGAATAATTTTATAACTGGCTTTGCATGTTATTTTCTAAATTAATGTTTTAACCCTCTTTTAATTCTTTGGCTTTACATACATAACAATGATCTCTGATTCTTAGAATGTCTAAAATTAGATAAACGCAACCTCAGATAATCAGCAATAAAAAGAATAGCACACTTCACAATTATAAAGACAAAAAAAGCTGTGCCTGAAAAACTTCACACACATACGTACATCAGTAACTATTATTTTCTGTATTATTTCATTGGTCACTAAAAAAAGTATTCACACTTCCTTACAACATTGCTTCAGATCATTTAGGTTTCTGAATCAACTGTTAAAATGAACACAGCTCTACCACCTTTATTTGGGTTGACCTCTATTCTTTGACTGAGGCATTAACACCTTCACTATTTTCTTTTTTTTAGTAAAAAAAAATTTAAATAGTATGTTTTAGATTTGGGATCATTGTCCTCTCTTTAACTGTTGGATGGATGGCCTCACATGTGACTCAAATATTTTAGTATACAGAGAAGTTCATGGTCAACACAATGACTGCAAGTTGCCACGATCTTAAGGCTACAAAACCCATGCCACCATGCTTGACCATTATTATTATTATTTTGCCAGTTTTCTGAGCCTTTCACAGTCTGACCATGGGTTAACTCGGTTGATTATACTGTTAATCTGTATACATCTTAATCTTTGGAGAATTAAAAATACTACTTGTTGCAGTTTTCCAAGTAACATATTTTACCATGCTTGCTATATACAAGACTTGAACTGCTCAACAGTCTGTAGTAACAGATTTTTGCTGCTCATGATGCACCATACATTTTCAGTACGAAACAGATCTAAACTGCAGACAGGACCGTCAAGCACAGACTATGACTACGAAGTCACGCTGTCATAACTCCTGTATAATGAGGCATGGTATTGTTCTGCTAAAAAAGACCTGGAGTTCTAGAAAAAAAAATGTCTCCAACATATATATAAAAGTCTCTATATTAATTACACGTTCACATATATGCAGTTCACCTATAATGTAGATACTGAGGCATCCCTCTGCATTTTGTGTAAATACAGAGAAAAGGTATATGAGTCATTTTTTTTATTTATGTCGTGAGCACAACATATAAGTGGTGCACTTATAACTTTCTGCATGAGCAAAGGGGGAAAAATGTTCTTTGGCAGAAACTGTGCTTTTATGGTGATTATCTTGCTGCGTTTGACATACATTCCCTTGAGATGCAACTCACAGACAGATGTCCTGACATCAAGTCAGAATTCATTGTTCTATTAATGATTTGAGCAGTCCTGGTCCAAATTCAGCAAAAAAAATGTCTAAACCGTGATACTACCACCATTGTGTTTCACAGATGAGACATGGTTTTTGTACTAAAAAGGAATACTTGTCTTTCTCAAAATAAAATTATTTAAAATAAAAAAACAAGTAGATCTATTACTCCAGTCTTTGGCCTGTCCAACTGATCTGCAAACTGCAGTGAGACAACAATGTTTTTTCCTTTATCAAGAGCAACAGCCCTTTTCTCACTACTTTCTCATAAAAACAGTGTTATTCAGTTCCACTGCTAGATAGTTTGTTAGATTATTTTACTCTGTTGTCCTTTTTCTGGGTTCCACACAAGACAACCACAAAACTGGTTATAAAATCCAGGTTACAGACCTCACCTAAATACCTAGCAATGGCAAAACAGTAACACTAAATTTACAATAAACCCAGTAGTCAATAATTAATTTCTTATAATAATTAAACGTTAATAACTAAAGCCCCTCAGCTGATAAGGTCAAAGTGGATAATAGAATAGTGGGTGAGGAGGCTGTGCCTGACTCACTAACCGTCCAAATTCAAATTAGGTCACAACAAGTATTTCCAGAGGCTAAAGTTCCGTTTCTTCAATATAATTTTGATGATTCCTTGGCTGCGGATGCTGTCCACATTTACTTGCTTGAGGGCTTTACAAAAGTAAAGCACAAATGAGGTTGTCCCAGTTTTGCAAATGCTGCCAAGTATTAGCTAAAATAAAGATCAGGACCTACTGCAATCACACCAGGAGGACATAACTATTGTGCAGATGTCGGACATAATATATAGGTTCTATGAGATTTGAAATGTCTAAACACTGTGGTTGATGTGATTTATGGTTAAAGCTTAGTATAATAAATGACCAAAAACCACAATCAGCCAAGTTCTTTACATATTGTTCTATTTTATAAACATAAACTATTGCCAAATTCTTAGTGGTTAGCACGTTCGCCTCTCAGCACTAGGGATTCCCGGTTCGAATCCCAATCTGGGTGGAGTTTCCATGTTCTCCCGGTGTCTGCGTGGGTTTCCTCCGGGTTCTCCGGTTTCCTCCCACAGTCCAAAATCATGGATCAAGGTCAATTGAATTCTCCAAATTGTCCCATATAGAGTGTGTGTGTGTATCTGCCCAGCGCCCGAAACGTTCTCCCCTGGATGGGCATGGGGAACCCCCCCGCAACCCTAGTAGAGGATAAAACGGAAGATAAGGGATGGATGGATGTTGCCAAATTACTTAGAGAGTTTTTTTTTTTTTTTTTTTTTTAAATAAGGCCATCAGTCTTCAAGGATTAAATATGCTGGTCTTCCTTTAATTATTATTCTGTTTAAATTTATAAAGATGTTAAAATGTAAAATGTTTTTGGCAACTTTTTGAACGATTCTCAATTATTAAGCAATCCCTTTCACCTAAAAATGGTTCGAATTGTTTAAACATGATTTTTTAACTTCTTCAATTAACGAGCAACCAAGAATGTTTCTCAGGTCAGGAATAAATGTCCTTACATGTGGATAAACACCAGACTAATTTCTTTAATCAGAAACTAAGTGTAAAATACTTTCTGAATGATTGTGAAAGTACTAATTTTCTCCAGCTGGTTTTAACATGATGTAGAGCCACACCAGTCTTTTTTGCACCAAATAGTGAACTATTATTATTAGGGGAATCCCAGTTTTGCGTTATTTCCCCCCTTATGCCACTTCATATGACTTGGTTTATAACTTTTTAAGGGTTTGAGGGTTTTATCATTTTAATTCTACGTTTTAACACAAAGTAGAAAAATACATAAGCACTATGACACTGGTACAATTAACAATATAAAGAAACGTGAGAAAAGATAAATCGGATGAAATATCTCCCTGACTATATATATATAATAAGGTCAAACAGCTTACAAAACAAAACCAATCTAACATGTTTTAACACTGCATGTGTTATTTTCTACATTTTCTGAGATGAGTGCTCATCCTTTACATTTAGCTTCGGGATTTAGATATTACTTCTAAGTTAATATCTAACAAAATATCATCAGGTTAATATTCCAACTTTGATTGCTTGGAATCATACAAAACAAGTCTCTGTTTACACAACTTTAAGATCAGAGAGAAGACAAAACCGGCCAACTTAACATAGTAAGTTATATAATAATAATGGGTGTAACATACTAATACAGTGTATGGTTTTTCCACCATGCTTAATAAAAATGTGATCTGATTTTATACAGGTTCCAGTTAGTAATTTTGGAAGTCCATTTCCAGAGCTGTGGCCTGTGGGCTGGAAGGTGTGTGTGTGTGTGCTTACACTGAACCTGGCTGATTACTGCTGGTTGGGGAAAAATCAATCATAATCAATTCAGACTGCAAGGCTGTGAAATGAAACTTTTCCTATTTTTACAGAACGACATTTGGAGCATCCTCAAAGGAAAATTTCTAAGTAGTTATTGGAAGCTGGAGAGCTGAGCACAATTCCAGTGTGATTTAATTAAAGCTAATATATGGTAGCTTCTCTATAGGGACAGTTCCATCGTTGAGGTGTGCAACATCAATATTTTCCATCTTTAGTGCTTATGAAACTGCATAGACATTTTACAAGGCCATGTTTTTTGGGTCAAGGAATTAGACAGCCTCACATGGAACAAAGCACAGGAGACTTCCTGAAAGGCTTTGGAGAAATGCTCCGAAAAGAAAGACTAGTTTATCTTATACTGACCATGGTAGCACTATACACTAGATACATACTAAACTCCAAAATGACTAAGAATAACAATGTGATTGTTTTCCTTAGGAGTTAAAAGCTTCTTATCTAAAAATCACTAAAATAATGTAGAATTAACACAAATAAGACCGGCACTATGAAGGAACTAATATGTAAACCCTCAATTGCTCAGACAAACAAAAAAAATCATTTTAATAATTTCCAACATTCAGATGTCATTAAAATATTTTAATGCTTTGTATAAAAATCAAATCCAACACTTGATTGAGTCAGTAATTTTCCATAATATTTCCTTATATAGGGCGGCAGGTGGCTTAGTGGTTAGCACGTTCGCCTCTCAGCACTAGGGATTCCCGGTTCGAATCCCCATCTTGGTGGATTTTCCATGTTCTCCCCATGTCTGCGTGGGTTTCCTCCGGATTCCCCAGTTTCCTCCCACAGTCCAAAAAAATGGATCAAGTCAATTGAGTTCTTCAAATTGCCCCATATAGAGTGTGTCTGAGTAAGTGTTTGCCCAGCGACAGATTGGCACCCTGTCCTGGGTGTATCTGTCCAGCTCTCAAAACGTTCTCCCCTGGATGAACAAGGGAAACCCCCCCCCCTCCCCCGCGACCCTAATACATGATAAAGCCGAAGATAATGGATGAATGGATTTCCTTATATATTACTTATATATATTTATTTATTTTTTTTTAGAAATGGATTCTTAATTTTTAATGAGAAACCAAACAAATGAACAAATGCAGCGTTCAGACAGGTGACATGAGGCCTTCAATAATAATAATAAAAGGGTGTGTGTGTGTGTTTACAGGTATATATTACATTGTGGAGATCATTACATTGTGTGGGGACCTCATATAATTATGAAGACCAAGATTTAGTTTTAAATTGACATCATATTGTAAAGTTACGATTAATTGTAATGGTAGAGTGGTAGTATTAATGGTTATGGTTTGGGTCTATGTCCCAACTAAGCATAAAAACAAATGTGCGTGTTTTGAGTTGGCATTTTTATTTTTTGTCATGTAAAACTACACACAACATTCAAGTTATGTAATATTAAGAGAATGCAACTAAATCAATGTTCTTGTGTTTTAAAAATGCTATGCAAGTCACAATATCTTTTGAGAAACATTTGTATATGTAAAAGGATGCTTTCAAAGTTACAAAGTTAGTTTTAGGAATGTTTTATAATAAATACCTCTGATTCTTAAGCTGCACAACAACAGAGCAAAAACATAAAGCTTAAAGCTAACCAATAGGGTGGATTGTAAAGTGTAGAAATAAAATGATTATTTTGTGTGTACGCAGTGATTATATCTGTATTACTCATGTCATCGTAAAAGCCATAACTATTTAATTGCAAGACACAAAACACTTGATGGATAAATGTCTTTTCTGTGATTGATGACCAAGAGACTTACATAGCTGATACAAAAGAACTCACTCATTCTTTTATAACTTTTCATTCACAAGCAATGTGTTTTAAGGAAAAGCATTTTGGAAAATTTAACCTAAATTTCCCTCCTGTGCACAAACATATTTACAAACAGTACTACTTAAGATCTACTATTTTTAAAGATATACTAATAAACAGGCCAAATGAAGCAAACAAAACAAACAGTCTCAATGTTTTAACTAGTTACATGTGTCAAATTACACTAAAAATTAAAGCATTAATATCGAGAGCATTAGAGATTTAAATCTAATGCTGGAATTATGCACAATATGTGTTCCATCAAGTAGTAATTTAGGTTTAAGTTCCTTCAGCAAGGAAGCAGTGAGTTCCTAATCTGTTTATATTCCCGCTTGAATAGCTCAAGTAATAGTGCTACGAAGCTCATCCTCATAATTGACATATATAATGATATTTAGCCAAAAGGAAAACACAATTAACCTCATTACCACAGCTATAAGAGAGATTTAACATGGAAAAATTCTTTTTGAAGTGAACATCCTTAAGCTCATCATCGACACGGAGTGATGCACAGCAGTTCCTTTCTCATAACTTTACGTAAATTGGTTTTGGAAACTGAAACGCAAAGTCAATATCCAATAAACAGCCTTTGGAGCAAATTTCAATTGGCTATCATAGTTTGGGAGCTACTCATCAGTGATGCTGGGTAGCAGCTTTAATGCACATCAGTCCTTAGCCTCCGGATTTAGAGACTACACTCCAGTGGCACATGGTACAATATGGCCCGAAGAGACAGCAAGCAAATACTCCTCTCTTGCTAGGAAAGACTTAGGCTAAATGAATTTCCCCGATATAAAGCCATTAAAGAAATGAGATCAGAAAGGTATCAGCAGAACGAGCACGCCATTAGGCAGCTGGAACAAAGTGAGACTCACAACCGTACAGTGCCCTCTACCCAGGTAAATGAAGGGAAGAAGCACAGTGATAGACAGGAAATCATGCAATAGAACGAGTTCAAATTAAATGCATCCTCTGCCCTAGAGACAACTGGAACACCACATTAACATCGGAGTGAAAACAAATGAGTGGTTGGATTCTCTTGCAATAAAAACATGATTTTAACAAAGTTAAAACAAAAAAAAAAGTGTGCAACTAGTTAGAATGAGGGAGTAGTTCGTTGAGCAGGTCAGATCACTCGTTACCTGCTAGATGGTACACCTGGCTGTCTTCTTGTCCTTCATCCACTGATTATAAACTAGCTCAGATTCCCTGCACACTCATTGCTACTCTGCTAAATGTATTCCCTCATTCGCTTACTGTGCATTACACGATTTGCCATTACACTACAGCTAATGAAGCGCCAGTGCAACCAGCACGTCTCTGCAATTAAACCTAATGTACAGTCAGTCAATCAGACATTCTGTCAACAACAGAACATCTGAGACGAGCCACTGGCACCATTTCTTGAGCCAGAAACAGCCTGGTTACACTGGTGATCTGCATTAGGGTGTTCAGCTTCATGGAATGTCAAGCAGTATTTTGGCTGGGGAGGCGTGAGTGTGAGTGTTTTGGCCTGGCACTGAACAGGCCCCACGTGTTAAGCACTGGCCACTGTGCCAGGCTGAAGCAAAGCTGTGCAGCTCTACAGATCTCGAGTCAAATAGCAGGCCAGGCTGTCCCTCCTCCCCCCTTATTTTTAGTCTCTATTGACTTGGCTGGATTTCCTTTGATTCTGACACTTTCATTCATCACTCGTTCTGCCTAATGTCTAAAAGTGAGACTAAAGACAGGATTCAATAAAAAAATTAAGTTTACTAAAATAAAATAAAATAAAATATGCGCTTCCATTTACCAGGCACTACATATACGTGATTTTCACAAGATGTTCCATTTATGTTAATTATTTTAAAGTAATACAATACAACGTCTCACCTCATTATCTTCCTATTAATTCTACAAGGTATTTTTTTTATTTTTTTTGGGGGGGGGGGGGGTTACCCATGCCGATCCAGGGGAGAACATTTCGGGAACTGGGCAGAACATTTCGGGTACTTCATGCCACAATCCGTTGCTGGGCACACTCACACGGACACACCATAGAGGGGCAATTTAGAGCAGCCAATTTACCTTTAATCCAGGTTTTTGGACTGTGTAAGGACAGAGAGAATCCAAGAAAACCCACACGGTCGAGGGGAGAACATTGGAAACCTGGATCAACAGTGCTGACAGGCGGACGTGCTAACTACTAAGCCCAACAATATATCATGTCAAATGATTATTTGTTAAAGAAGTGTTAAATGTGCTTTCAAAACAACTGTGAATAAACAAAATGTCGTTGAAACCAAAAGCAGGAACATAATAAACATCCTTTAACACCTGCAAGGATCTATTAACAGAAATAGACTATACTCTTCACAGTTATGTATACATTAGTGTGAATAAGTGTTTTCTTTAACATTCATTTTGCTGGGAGCAGGTCATACACCTGAACAGCAAATGTACGACAGGGAGCGAAATGATCACGTTGGGTGATGTGTTGAAATGTTTACAGATAGTTTCATCTGACTTCTGTACATTTGCACATGAATTATTTATTATTTAAACAGCCGAGCAAGCAACAAAATACTAAGACATGTTCAGATGTATGGATAACTTAATAACATTTAAGCTCCAACTTCATGAACAAATGTTTTACTATCACAGCTCGTGTGTCCCAGACTGGTTCTGTTCCAAAACCGCCACCACACGCCTTCTAGTTTGAAAACTGGGTACTTAAATAGTCCAGTCAGATTAAGCCATACTGAGTCCCCCCTCCCCATCACAAAAACCCTCATACCCCCACCCCCCATTCGCCTTCTGCAGCAATAACTTGCAACTCATGGGATGAGATTGGCTAGTACATCTTACTCACAAGCACTTTGCTGATCAGACGTTCACATCACCATAGCAACTACAGCAAAAGATTTGACTTTAAGAAGCTTTGGAAAAAGCCTTATTTTCCCCACCTGTATTCAGTGAGATCTTTATTTGTCTGATATTTGAAGCCATGTTTTGTATTCCGGTATCCTAGTGGTTGGAATCCACCTTTTCTAATACCAAGCTACCTGAACACCCAATAACGGACAAGTCCTGAGAAATGAATATGGAGCTTTTGTAAAGCAGTTAACAGAAGTGACCTTTTCATTACACCCTGCTCAGTCCAGCAAAAACTCTTTTATAATGTTACAGCTCATATGCACAAATGTTGATATAATCCTCAGCATGACATCACATAGTTAGCATGGCATGTTTGATAGTTGCTGCACAGGGAACTAAAACTAAAGCAATTATCTACCTGCCAAGGGTTTGAACTTTAGCTCCATGTCTCTCCTCCAGGTCAGCCAACTTCTTTTTTAGGCTGTCTATCTCGAGGCGAAGGCCTGCCGCATGCTCCATCTCTCCATCCAGCAGACTGCGCAGAGACCTGACGCCAGCAGAGTACACACTCAAGGACACAGTAAAGAACAGAACAGCAGAAGTCCAGTGCCACACATTCCTCACTGTTAATACCCAAGACTGCCTTTTGTCTTTCTGAACCTTTAAGCAGCCACCAGAGTGACATTTTCCACCAAGCTGCTAATTATAGATGACATCACAGATGTTCACACACAATAGTCAAAGTGAATGGATTAAAGACTCACATGTTCTGCTCACTGAGCTCATCCTTCCGGTTCATCATGGCTACAATGGCTTGGCGTAGCTCGACTGTGGAAACAAAATTATCTTAATAAGGAATCTGAATGCAAAAGTGTTGGAGCGTGACCAAATTTTGTTTTCCCCTGCAGGAAGAAATGATCAAATTGGCAAATAATAATAATATTAATATGCCCTTTATATGTATGATTCTGTGCACATTTGTACCATGTTTATCAATGGCCACAGTTCTATTCTACTGACACTAAAGCAGCACAGAAATAATAATTGAACCTTAACACACCAGCAAAACATTACATTCTTTTTAATGTAAGTTTTAAGGCTATGAATGACTTTTATAAAAAGGAACCAGTGAGAGAGGTTTACTGCTAATCATAGTGCATCAAACCTGACTATGTTGAACCTGACTATGGGTCTATACTCTTAAAGTGAACATGTTTATAATTCGTGGCAATTCAGCCAACCAACACACAGTGCGTACAAAGTTAATAAGAAAATTTTAAGACATAGTTTAAATCAAAAAGTTTCACACCTCTTTCTTGCGCCATAGTCCATTTTTCTCCACTAACCATAAAGATAGACTTAGCAGTTTTACAATTACAGACCGTAGTACATCTTTTTTTTTGTTGGTGCTGTTGGTTCTCAGTTCTCTATTGTTTGGGACCATTACAGAACACTAACGTGATGAGTGGGTTTTAGTGCAGCAGTGCTGTTTCATTTAAACAACTCAGTGACACTGCTGGGATAGGAATAATGCACAAACCAAATACTACCCTCATTGGATTCTATTGTTGGGGTGCTGACCATTAGAGAACAGAGTAAAGGGGACCAGCACAGTATGTACTGTAGTCCACAAACGGAGGGACTACAGTCTGGAATTGTAGAACCACAAAGTCCAGCTTTACTGTAAGTGGAACTGAGAACATGGACAATAAGTGAAGATAACCAGTAAATGTGTCCAAACTTTTGTCTGGTTCTGTATAAAGGGGCTGTTTGAGCCAAATAAAAAAAAGACTGCACTATTTATGTTAAAATGTCACATAAGGCTCCTGTAGCAGAATGAATTCAGTAGGGAATAAGTCCCACCTTTGTGCAAACAACAGCTGAAACTCTGTATCTAAACCAAACAAAACTTTTATAATTCAATTATTTTCGAATCCCATGACGGACCAATGACCTTCTTGATGTAAGTAGACAGCATTAGCCACTGGACCACAGTGCCATCTTTTATTATTTTCAGAACTCCTAATATAATAAAAATCAGGAAAACAAGTGGGGACACAACGTGATCATCACAAATGTCAAGTGGGAAAATCAGATTGGCATCCTGTTTATTAGTTTAGGTGAATCATACCAATCACAGTGGATTCAGGGTATCAAGTAAATGTTCATGGTTGGAAGATGAAGTCATGAAGTGAAGAAACTGTCCCAGTGGTTTATAGTTTACCAGATAAAGCACAAAAATGACAGCTATTCGAAATGAAATGTAAATAAATTATTATAGAGTTAGTGTAAGTTTAAGATTAGACATGTACTGTAGAAATCATGGTAAATCCTCGTCAAATGCATTCTGCATAAAATCCCCACATTTCCTTAAAAAATGTGTATGTAACAGAAGAGACAGATATGCTCACTGGAAGTAGGGAAATACACCCTGCAGTCTCAGGTGCACACACACATCCACAATCAGCTTAAGCTTAATAATAATGGTAGTTCTGACACACAGAGTTGTTCAAACAAACAGAAACGGCAAAAAAGAATAATAAATCAACACAGCTCTACTAGTAAACTAAAGTTTGAACTGACAACTCATGACAAGAGTACTCTTAAATAACCCTTTCATGTTTGGTTACATCCGGTGTTACTGTACCACAAAACAATACAAAAATCATTGGTTTTACTGCTATATCTGACAGATAACAGACCTAAGAACATAAATAAACTATGTTTTGTGGATGCCCATGTTTGGCTCATCCTCGCGATCGTGCGTTTGACTGAAGCAACAGTGCCCTCCTCTGGACAAATGTAAAAATAAATAAATAATTTAAAAAAAAAAAAAAAAAAGACAAGCTTCAACTAAAAAAAAAAAAGGAAACTCATTGTATACACAAATGCCAGTTTTACATATAATGAATAAATCACAAACGAGGCTAATATACAGATTTTATGTCTAAGTAGCTCACATGATAATATGGGACACGTTTTTGCAAAGGTTTTAATTGAAAATGTTTGCCGATTTTGAAAGATTCAAGCTAAATATAAATAGTTTCTGTCTGCATCAAATACATTTCGAGAAACATGGATTAAGTTGAATTTATTATATCATCTCTTTATATGAGATTAGTCTGATATGTATGAGATAATTATATCGCATTACTATACTATAATCGGGAGTGGGGTCATATGGGGCCCCATCCAGGGAAGAAAGTTTCTAGTGCTAAACAGAGTGACAATCCATCCCAGCACACACTTACTCACACAGACACACACACGATATAGAGGCAATTTAGAAAACCCTCTGAGAAAATCCATGGGGCAGCACAGTGGCTTAGTGGTTAGCATGTTCGCCTCTCAGTGCTGGAGATTCCCGATTATAAATGTCTTAAAACATGTCCATGTCCATGCAGAATGTCTTAAAACATAAGACATTCTGCATGGACATGGACAATGTCTTAAAACATAAGATGTTAATCTGTTCCAAATTTCTTTTTAAATATCACAAAACCTCATATTTGTTATTGTTACGTAAACCATGTAAAATGAGCTGTTATTGTACAAGACCAAAGTAAAGAACATAGCAATTAGTCATGATAAAATTGTTGGCAAATTGTTCATATGTGTGAAAGCTGAGGGCAGTAAAGGACCTCACCTACAGTCATGGAGTCAGGCAGACCTGGATTTGTCAGTGTGCTGCTCACAGAGACACTCTGCGTTGACATGTTGGGCTCCATGCTGTGAGAGAAAATGTGGGTGGATGGAAGGTACTGGAGAAGTATGAAGTATGGAAATACTGCAAGAATATTAGTGATAAAACTCAAATGCTACCTGAACTGTGCCTGTGCTTTTGGTTTTTCACTGTCAGTGGTCAGATGCGAGTCCTCAGTTGGTTCACAAGTAGACAGTGTTTCAAAAGTGTCAGGAACTGAAACAAAAAAAGCTAAATGTTAGGTTTGTTAAAAAAAATTTTTTAAAGATCACAACAATGAAATTATTTCCATAAAAATGTACATTACATATTTAGACCAAATATAGATTACTTTTAATCACAGTAACACATCTGTTCTGAATCACATCATTTACATTCAGTGAAGTAAAAGCAGAAGTAGTATAACACCAGAGGTAAAGGATGAGCTGTCTGGTCCATTCTGACTGTATGACTCTGCCTCATTGAAAGGGACGAGAATGTCCGAGCTGTCATCAGCCTCAGTAACGATCTGTCTGGGACTCCAGGTTGACACACTGGATAAGCTTCCATTTACGGCTCTGCATCAGAAGAGAAATCAAAGAGTTTATCTAAAATCAAGTAAACTACATAATCACCACCTGCCCTGCTGGAAGATTGTGAAGCCCAACAAACTAAAGACAAATAAAGTCTGAACTCACTGCTCCACATTTCCACGGTCCTCAGATCGTCTTCGGCAGTAAAAGTCATCATCCTCTTCTTCTTCGTGGTCAGTGCTCTTGTTGTCCAGAAGCACACCATTCAGAGGTGGAGATTCAGCCCAGGTTACAATCCCATGCTCTGGCTCGAGGGGGCAGGTCTGGGAGGATGGTAAAGACTCGCAAGCTTCCAGCGCTTCCTCTGAGCTCACGTTACCAATAACACACTTCCTCAGGCTCCTCCCGATGCCAAGACTTCCCTCATCCTCATCCTCTGCTTCTGCATTCAGGTCATCATCAAAGGAGATAATGTTGGTGATTTTCTTTTTCCGTCTGCGTTCCTTCCTCAAACCCGAGTCTAAAGAGTAAAAGGTAGAGAAACAAGACAGCATGCTATGCTTTGATGTCATTTTATTACAACAGTGAGAAAAAAGAAACCATTTCTGTAACTGTTGTAAAGTAACTTCAGCACAGACACTAATCAAACACTGGTGTATTAAAGGAAGGAAAAAAGACCCTCATTTATATTCTGATGAAACTAGGAATCACAGCAATTGATGATCTATTGCCCTCTGTACCTGCAGATGTGCTGCGAGGCAGCACCGGCAAAGGATCTGATAGGCATTCAGAGCGTGGACTGAAACCTTGCACCACTGAGGTTGCAGTGCCAATCTCCCTTAGCAAAGTGCTAACCCCCTGCGTAGACTCCTTCCACAGGCTACTCATCCCTTGTGTGGACTCCTTCAGAAGGTGCGAGACAGCATGGCCCATCCGCACTTGTCCATTCAAGTCAGTGTTGTCGATGTTGATGGCAAACAGGATGGAGTTTAATCCTGTTAACACAAACATAACAAGCACAATCAGGTCTAGTTAAATATTTCAATATGCTCTGTAGAGATACTTAATTAAACATTAGCAATAAAATAGAGCATTAATGAATAATGAAAATGAGGTGCATACACTGTAAGGTTATGTAACTCAAAAAATAGACACTGACCAGCTGCCATAGTGGGGAGCATACTTGTCCTCTCTTCATCAAGAATAAAAGCCCACTCTTCATAAAATGTACTGAAAAACATATAGATCACACATTAATAATTAATGTGACTTTAGGTGAAAGTGGTCACACTTTTTTTTTAAAATGTGGTCACATTTTATGCAAAGAAAAGCCTATAGCAAATATGTGAAAAATGTGGTTAAAAACTAATGTGTGGTCTGTGCATTGGATATTTTATGCTTGATTTTATTCAACAGATCTTATTAAAAGCACATTCGGCATACAAATTAAAAATTGGTAATACCAATTTGGGTTTTCTTCTTAAAGCTAAAGCTTTTAATAATGGATATTTATTTGTTAAATCACAGAGCTGATGTTGATTTACATTTTTATAAAAGTGATTTTAAATGCACTCATAAAATCTCTCAATTGTGAGCACAGATTTCAAACAAATTAAAACCATTGAACTTTACAGGTCAATTTGAAACCCAGATTTCAAAGAGGCTCTGACAGTTTTTGTATTAACAGAAGTTAAGCTGTTGATACAAGGAGAATTTATATAAAAAGATAATTCCATATAACAAATTAGTCATTTAAGGGCTCCATTATCATGAACATGATACACAGCAGACCAAAAGCTTTCATATAACCCTTTCATCCTCACTTTGTATGCTTTACTTAATCAAACTTGAAAGAAAATCAACAAAATACATTGTTTAAAAACGAAATCCATTTGCAAAAGCTAAATGCATAAAGTGTTAATTAAAATAGAGCATCTATGACTCAATTAGATAATTAGAGATGAATAAAATCCGATATATTCTGCAAGTTTCAAAGGGAAAAAAAAAAATCATCCCCTTTATCATATCTTAATCTTATCATATATGCAACATATATGTAATATCCAAGGATTCTGTAGAAATTGCAAACTTCTCAAAAGCTAATCTATTTTAATCATGCAAATAATCAAAACACTTTATCCAGATTTAGCCAAAAGCTCATTTTAAACCTATTTTTGTTCAAATTCATCTACAAATATAGAGCAGGTTTAATGCAAATCACATCCAGGTTATACTTTATAACAGTATAAAACACACCTTTTATTCTATTCCACAAACAAAATGGTCTTAAATTATGGATGCTTTATTCTAAATTATCATAATGTAGAATTGTGTTTTAACAATAGTAATAGGTTTTAATAACAATACTATAAATAACAAAGGAGCATGCATGTGCAGTGAAATATCAGGGTGTCTGTATGTTGAGATCAAGTTAATAAAATAGAAGATCTTAAGTTAGAGAGCTAATGTGATAAAGCTTAGTGGTCACACAAATCTTACATGTGATCATTAAAATGCTGCATGTGTCTTTTTCCATCGGGGGAAAAATAAATCATGCTTTTGACTTTTTGCATTAAAATCATGGCAGATGTGGAACAGTTACCATGGAAACTAAGGTGCTTCCCATCTAAAATCAGTAAAACAGAGCAAGACCACTAAATCGGACAATGCATGGTGTACCTGAGACGAGGCCGATCAGCCAGCAGCATGTGGAGATAGCGCTCCAGGGAGTGCTCATTGAGTGCACAGCGCAGCCAGGCCCGGCCTCGGCCCAGCTCGGACCAAATGTTCTTTAAAGAGTAGAAACGCTGTACCTCATGTCGGTTCAGATGTTCCTTCACGTAGAGCCAGAAAGTCAAATCTTAAAAAAGGACAGGGTACAGTTATACATCCAATTACTATATATATTTAATTACCTCTATTAAACTAAAGACAGAAGGTAGACAACACAGGTCAAATTTTAGATATTCTGTAATATTGAAATGCGATCAATCACAATAATTTTATTAAATCATGAGCCACCAGTAATCATAAGGTTGCTGGTCCCCATAATCACGCGTTTTTTTTGACAGAATTTAAGACGACTCGCTTTATGTCCCAAAAAAAAAAAATCTGACAGTTTCAATCCGTTTCTATTAACTCATAGCATAACTCTTATTAACATCAATCCAAACTAAATACTGTTCTGGAGTGAAGCACTCTCATTCTGAATTAAAGCTATCATTTGTTTCATAGCATATTTGCAAAATGATCTAGCGAGAGTTGTAAACTTTGTTTACATGGACCCATTTTAAACATAAAGAAAGATGATGGAGAAGTGTGCTGCCCTCTACTCCATCAAAGCTGCAGGGGAATTACCAGCATTTAATAATTTATTTAATTAGATTTAAAAAAAAAAACAGCTCACTATAATACTATAATTCAGTCAGTAGAAATTTGTATTACAGGAATTCTCAAGTTAATACTGAAACTATACTAACTTCCAATATTACACATCAGTAAGTGAAAAAAGTATCTGAACCATTGCTTTAAGTACCTGGTTTGACCTCCTTGTGAAGCAAACTAAATATTACTGGTAATTATGAGTTATTATTAAATTACTTCCAAATATTGGCTATGATCAGGACTTAACACATTGTTTTTCAGTGTTTACTCCTAAAGGTGGACTCATGAATATTATCATCATTATCCAATGGACTACAAATTCTTTAGATATGTTTTTATAACTATTTTTAGCCTAATGAGCATCAACAACTAATTGTGTTAGGTGTTCAGAACATCGTAAATACTATTGTACATTTCCACATACCAAATACGACAGCAATCGCATCTGACCGTTATCTTGTTCATTAAAAACACCTGACTAATTTCAAAATTTTTTTAAACTATAGTTCACATATCTCATTACTGATATAATATTGGATCATTTTGACAAGGCTAATATTTTTGTTTCAATTGAATAATTTAGGGATCTGTCTACTTTTAGAACTTTATGATAAGCTGATCAAGTTTTGTGTTAAATTTATGCAAAAATATAGTAATTCTGAAGGAGTTCACAAACTTTCAAGCACCACCATATATGAAGATCTTACTAAAAACCAAAACTTAAACCACAACAGGTGCTGAGAGTAAACCTCAGAGACAGCCTATTTCTCCTTTCTGCCCTCTTTCATGGCACTAATTGCATAACCATCTGGTTTCAGAAGCACTCTCTGCACCTGCTTTTCCTATATGAGCCCCCTGAAGCATCTGTTTCCTCTATGGACAACCCTTAGCTCTACAGACATTCTGTTACTAAGAAGAGTACAGAGACAATGCTTCTCACGTTTGGTTGGTATGGGTTATGTAATGTTATTAAAGGGATGATTTAGCCAAAAATATGTGCAAAGTTGTCTACGTTTGTCTAATTTGAAAACAAATGGCATAAATATATTTGTGGAAAAAAAAAACAATGTATAGTTTTTACCAGCAGAGAATACATTTAAATGTAATGTTTATTTTACACCTTTAATTCTGATTAGACAGTTTCTCAAGTTGCACATTAAACATCCAAATCACCATAATCACTTAAAGAGGAAGCATGTACTGTAGTATCTCAGGGCATTTAGTTCTAAGACTGCAAATACTGAATATCAATTGTCCTGATGCTTTAATAAAAAACAGTCTCTGCGCAGCTTCTATAGAAATATTTTGCCATTGGCTCGCTCATCATGTTGAAATTATATATTAAAAAAATTAAGCTCATCTCTAATTAAAACATAAAAATGTTTTACTTGTTTGTTTTTATTAGTAAAACAAGTAAAATCTACTTCCTTTCTTCCAAACAAAGCCATATTTTTATTTGACAACATGCTTTTGAAAATTCCTTCATAACTTCCATTAAAATAAACATTTTGACTTTATTTCTTCCCTAGTCACGATGGCATTTTCTGCAAACTACGCAAGTATAAATTTTTGCATTATTGTTCGCACTGCGCTGTTAAAATAGCAGTTCGTCAAAGTCAGACTGCACCAGGCTCTTAGAGGGAACAAGTGACATGCTTTGACTCACATCATCACAATAACAAAAACAGTAATTAAGCTGTGAGGTGCACAGGTAACTGCTTATTAAAGACAGCTAAAATAAAAGCCTCTTGAGTGGCTTTATGGTGGTTTTAAATAATATGTAAATGTTTACATGTGTCCCAAAGAGTAAGTATGTCAAGTTTCATGATAATCAAAGCGAAGGTGTGGATTTGTATATGGAACACATGCACAGCTATATCTCTTTATATAGAGAGATTTAGTCAGTCTCAGGTGGAACTGCTGGCTGTTGAGATTAACTCAGTTATTGTTTTCATTGTTATCATCTAAATTAAATGAGCAGTGATGCTGGAAGACAGAAATCCTACTTGAATTTGGCACCTACTGTTAAATTGTTTTCATACCATTTCACTCAGTAGTGCTCATTCCAATAAAGATGTGCATTATGCTGTAGGGTTCTAATTTACTGTCTTTTAATTTGTTCTTTAGAAAAATACAGTCACATATAAACAAGACACAAAGTAAAATTAAATCAAATACTCATTTCAGCAGCAGTAAAATCACTGCTTTATAAAATAATCACAGCTAGGGATGACTAAACATTTTAAATGGATGTATTCACAAATTCCACATGGCTTTTTTTATTTGTAAACATCAAGTGACACCACACAGGTATTTGACTAATAATTTGGGTGCTGAGTCTCAGACAGGATACAGAGAATAATACAGTCAATTATTACAGTGTCTTTGAGTTTGAAGTAAGCATCTTGTTAAGAATCCTTTCCATGATGTCAGACACTTGCATAAAAGTATTGTGATGTGAACCTAGTCATTCTTTAGTCATTAATCATTCAGTTTCTGGTTTTCATTCTTCCATCACATCTTCTGTATATATGTTTAATGAATGTATAACTTTAAGGTTATGGGAAATAATAACATATAATATAATAAAAAATATATATATGTAATTTTTTTTAATGTAGGGTGAATTCAGATATAAAACCAGATTGGATAATGATCGGGTTTGATACTTCTACAGTGTAGCTGTTTTTTTTCTTGAGTACTTGTGTTGTTCTCTCATTTGTAAGTGGCTTTGGATAAAATACTCTGCTAAAGGAATAAATGTAAATGTAATAATTTAGAGTCACTCTCATTTTCAGCATCGGCTTCAACTGCGCTGTGATCCAGGGTTTAGGTTAATTAACAAATTTAATTACAGGACTAATATATTAATGTAAGGAAACAACAAGCAGAAAGCAAAACATATTTGTTTGTTGAACTGTACAACCATGTTTGCCAAATGTGAATCACATGTCAATACACTCATATAAGGGTGAGCATTTAGGACGTTTAGCACTTATGCTGGATAAGATGTCAATCTTACGTTCAACCAACATTCCCATTCATTAGATCAGGGCTCTGTTTAAAATATTGCTAGGCAGATGTATAAAAGACCTTTACTAAACAGTCACTGCTAAGCTGAAAGAATGAATTAGTAGAAATAATTTGGGATGTTCATAAAATTGGCAATGCAGTGTCAATTTTCAGTGGAATGTGAAATAATTTTGACTAAAACCCCATTTAAAGAAAACTGTTAAATGTCTGATTTAAAAAAAAAAATTAAATTAAAAACTCTTTAAATCTTCCAGTGAAATGCAAAAGGATAACTTGGAACACCTAAGACATGACTGCTATTTAAAGATGGTCCAGAGTGTCTACCTGCTTCTGTCTTAGTGGTGAAGCCTGCAGCCTGCTTTATGGCCGCTGCAGTGAGTGCCAAGCCCCGACTTTTCTTCAGACCATGCTGAAACACTGCCTCAAACTGGGCACACAGACATATGACTCTGTGCAAACACAAAGTATTACAGGGCAAAATTACAGAAAATTGGGTTGAAAAACATCAATAGGGAAACAATCATGCAAGTCACAAAAATAAGACATTATTAAAATGTAATTCATCAAACCTGCTATCAGTGTCCGAAGCAATCTCTTTTCTCCCACCGAAGCGGATTTGGCACTGAAAAATGTATTACATATATGTGATCTTCGAGTACAAAACAAAATTGTAATCAGACAAGTTCAAGAAAATACAGAGAAAAAAAGTCCTAACATTACACAACACTTTACCTGCTTAACTGCATCCAGCAATCGCTCCAGGAGGTTCTGTCGTTTCAGATCATGTTGCTGTGTACCTGAGAGTTTCATTATATTAATTATTACCAAGAAACAAACCATTTTAAGAAGAGATGAAAAACCTTTTAATCAATTCTCTTGATACAAATTAAATTATTTTTTATTAATCTACTAATTTGGCAGAAAAAAAATAATAAAAAATAATAATAAAATAAAAAAATTCGCTTTGACAGCAGGAGCTATATTGGGACGGGCACTAATATATACACTCATAATGGCAAGGAAAAGGTATCTCAAATTTACCTGTAAGAATCCCTATAAGAGTGTAGAAGTAAACCTGTGTAGGCACAGGGAGGACATGCATGCTCCACATAAAAAGGACACACACACACACATATATATATATATATATATATATATATATATATATATATATATATATATATANATATATATATATATATATATATATATATATATATATATATATATATATATATACACACACACACATCCATCCATTATCTTCTGCTTTATCCTCTATTAGGGTCGCTGGGGGGTTCCCCATGCCCACCCAGGGAAGAACGTCTCGGGCGCTGGGCAAATACATCCAGGACAGGGTGCCAATCCATCGCTGGGCTCACACTCACTCACACAAACACACTCTAAATGGGGTAATTTACAGGATTCAATTGACTTGATCCATGTTTTTGGACTGTGTGAGGAAACCGGAGAACCCGGAGGAAAGCCACACGGATACGGGAAGAACATGGAAACTTCTGAGAGGCGAACATGTTAACCATTAAGTCACTGTGCCACCCTACATACACACAGTAACAATTAAACGTTTGGACCACACCTAATTATTCTAATGTTTATGATCTCCACTTATCATACAGGTGGACTTTGTAGTTTTATAATTACAGACTGTAGTACATCTGGGTTTTTTTTTTGTTTTGTTCTTTTTTAGTCTCCTGATGATTTTCTGTTCTGTATTGGTCAGGACCATCACAGAACAGATATAACTTGGGTCTGTAAGGCAGTCTGTTATTGTAGAACTACAAAGTCTATCTTTATTGTAAGTGAAACTGATAACATGGACAATATGTTGAGCAAAAACGGGGAGTGTTAAAAATGGTTAAAATGTCTCTGAGAGTATATTTATTTTAAACAGGTGGAATTTGATGAGTGGAGTTTTCCTGCAAAATCATCATGTATAGTACATACATACAAATGATTGCATTTCCTCCCGGTACGATCTTTTGCCCCGTTTACAAAACCTTTTTTTTTTTCATCATAATTAGTGTGTTCAACACATTAACTTTAAGGTTATGGGAAATCTATGGTGAATTCAGATTTAAAACCAGATTGGATAATGATCAGGTTTGATACTTCTACAGTGTAGCTGTTTTTTTCTTGAGTACTTGTGTTGTTCTCTTATTCATTCATTCATTATCTCCCGCTTTATCCTCTATTAGGGTCGCGGTGGGGTTTCCCATGCCCATCCAGGGGAGAACTTTTCGGGCGCTGGGCAGATAGACCCAGGACAGGGGTGTATCTATCAACACCATTAAACCCAATATGGGATGTATTATTAAAATTCACTTCATACACACAGGAGAATAACATCAAATTTTAGGATTTTTAAAGTTTGCTTTTTTATCTTTGTTAATGGTGGACAAAAATATTATTTCTGACTTTAACATTCAATTGGAAGTACATTCACATTTAGCAGACACTTTTATCCAAAGTGACTTGCAAATAACAATAACACAAGTCAGTAGTTAAGGACTGAGTAGTCTGAGGCCATGGTTCTCAGTCAGAAAAGAGTAGAGAGTCCTCTCTGGGTCAGGGATCAGATCTTGCCTCAAGTGGAGGAGTTTAAGTATCTTGTTCACGAGTGATGGTAAGATGGAGCGTGAGATTGACAGACGGATCAGCGCGGGGTCATCAGTGATGCATATACTGGTATGGTCTGTTGTGGTGAAAAAGGAGCTAAGCTATAAGGCAAGGCTCTCGTTTTCTCAGTCTAACCACGCTCCCACCCTCACCTATGGTCATGAGCTTTGGGCAATGACTGAAAAAACAAGATCGCGAATACAAGCGGCCGAAATGGGTTTTCTCTGCAGCGTGGCCGGGCTCTCCCTTAGAGATAGTGTGAGAAGCTCGGTCATCTGGGAGAGACTCGGAGTGGAGCCACTACTCCTCCGTGTCAACAGGAGCCAGTTGAGGTCGTTCGGGCATCTGGTAAGGATGCCTCCTGGGCGCCTCCCTAGGGAGGTGTTTCAGGCAAGTCCAGCTGGAAGGAGACCCGGGGGAAGGCCCAGGACACTCTGGAGGGATTATATCTCTCAGCTGGTCTGGGAACGCCTCGGGGTTCCCCCAGTCGTGCTGGTGGAGGTGGGTGAGGCGAGGGAGGTCTTGGTTTCTCTACTTCAGTTGCTGCCCCCGCGACCCGAACTCCGGACAAGCGGAAGATAACGGATGTATGGATGGATGGATGGATGGATGGAAGTAGTTAAGGACAAACCAGCTACACCGTAGGATTATCAAAACCTAATCATTATCTGATCTTGCACCCCCCCCCTTTATATATAGAAGGTGTTTGTAAAAAAGATGTGTTTACAGTTTTTTTTAAAAGATGTATTTTAAAGATGCCAAGTGACTCTGCCTTACGGACAGAGTTGGGAAGATCGTTCTACCATTTTGCCATTGTGAACGCCACAGAGTGAGAGTTAGCACCGTGGTGAGGTGGAATCACCAGGCGACATTCATCACTAGAGCGAAGTAAATGGTTTGGAGTGCATTTTCAAAATATAGAGTAAAGTAAGAGGGGGCAGATCCAGAAATGGTCCTGTAGGCCCGAGTCAATGCTTGTACTGAATAACTAATGCTGATGATTTCACTTTGTTATATGCCCCTATTAAACAACTAATAATTTAATTAAGTCATTTGAAAGGCAAAAGATTATGTTAAATGTCTGAAAGCCTGTTAGTATATACTGACTGCAAGGAATTAAATCATGAACTGGTTGAAACTGGCCACAATTTCTGTAACCTTATTTTCTGTTGATTTGTGATCGTAAATTTCAGTTTCAAACAATAAAAACAATCAGTTGTATTTATTTACTTACTGTATTTAAATAGTGAATTATTTATACATTTAACTATACACAAAATGAATAAACAACTCAATACATTCTTCCCTTGTGTTGTCTCAATGTTTTGTTAATAGATTTATTTTAATTTACATCCTTATAACTGATGTACTTCCTCATTACACATCTCACATACCTTTTGAATTAGTTTCCATTTTGAGAACCAGAAGCGTACAGTATATAGTTACAGTAAATAAGAATTAAGAAGTGATGCACATGAAAAAAATATTTAGAATGTTTACTACAGATCCCATTCAGTTTTATACTTCTTTGTCAGAAACAGAAAAAGTTCATCACAAAGTGAGATATAAACTAAGTGTACATACAGTTCAATATAAGATACAGGACTGGTTTTATTCTTTTGCACTGATTAATCTGACATGGGTTATAAGAGCAGATCATCCGAAATGGCATCAGTCACGTGTGGTTGGAAGCTTTAGTGATACACAGTGAACATTGTAAGCTGCTGATACGAGAAGCAAACTAGTGACAGACTTCAATAATAAACAGAAAACAAACTGAAACAGCTTTCATCTGCAGCTCACCGTTCATCGTCAGTCTAAAGCAGACTCAGCTGGCTCCTTCCACATCCAGCTTTGCTTCAGCTAGTCCAGAGTTTGTGTTTTGATCAGTTCTCTTACATTTTAAATAAACATACAATAAACCTGCCAGCGTTACAGACAGCCCCGCAGCAGGCGCGACTGCTAACTAGCTAAGCAAATCAAGTTCCTCCACTGACCTGCTTAAACTCCGAACTGTATTTTAGCTTAATCAGTTCTGTTTGATATGATATTTGAAGTTGATCACCGTAACCTCTGGGTTTTAGCACTGACACGCTGTTAAACTGAGCTGAGTCATAAAGAACAGCAGCTACCAGCTACAACAACTCACACCGTTTCATTTCATTAATCACGTGACGCGCCGCGTGTGTCATATGACTCGATCGTCTTACAAACGCACATCGCGGTTTGAGTCCAAATACTAAGATACTCCCTTCACTTACACACTATGAAGATCATTTTGCTGCCCCGCGTTTATGCACTTAATAGTTTTACTAAGTGCAGTTTAGAATTCAGCTTTCATACTAAAGTTATTATTTAAACCACGAAACTTCTACTCTGGGGGCGGCACGGTGGCTTAGTGGTTAGCACGTTCGCCTCTCAGCGCTAGGGATTCCCGGTTGGAATCCCCATCTGGGTGGAGTTTCCATGTTCTCCCCATGTCCGCGTGGGTTTCCTCCGGGTTCTCCGGTTTCCTCCCACAGTCCAAAAACTCCAAATAATTAAGTTCTCAAAATTGCCCCATATAGAGTGTGTCTGTGTGAGTGAGTGTGTGCCCAGAGATGGATTGGCGCCCTGTCCTGGGTCTATCTGCCCAGCGCCTGAAGCGCTCTCCCCTGGATGGGCATGGGGAACCCCCCCGCGACCCTAATAGAGGATAAAGCGGGAGATAATGAATGAATGAATGAACTTCTACCATGTTAAAATGTGATAAAATGGGCTACTAATGAACTTCCACTTTAAACTGCACTGATAAGAAAAAAAAAGATCTGAAAATGACAAAAGATAAAGAAAATAGTTCATTAGAAAAAAAAGCCTAAATCTCACTCATGTTTTAGTAAATATAACAATAGTAATACAATAATCATATCTTCACATTAACAACAATATTAAATTGTAATATTAAACTCAGATTGCAAAATAGCACAAAAACAAAAGGACCATTCATTCATTATCTCCCGTTTTATCCTCTATTAGGGTCGCGGTGGGGTTCCCCATGCCCATCCAGGGGAAAACGTTTTGGGCGCTGGGCAAATACACCCAGGACAGGGCGCCAATCCATCGCTGGGCACACACTCACACAGACACACTCTATATGGGGAAATATGGAGAATTCAATTGGCTTGATCCATGTTTTTGGACTGTGGGAGGAAACCGGAGAACCCGGAGGAAACCCACGCGGACACGGGGAGAACATGGAAACTCCACCCAGATGGGGATTCGAACCGGGAATCCCTAGTGTTGAGAGGCGAACGTGCTAACCACTAAGCCACCGTGCCGCCCAAAAGGACCAGAAATTTAATATTAAAATTAAAGATTAAATCTAATTTGAAAAAATGTACTAGCCTACAAGATCATTCAAAGTCGGTGGATACGAACGAGGACCAGAGACATGTTTTTTTTTTTTTAATCAGGAACAGGTTTTATCACACAATATTTCAATTACATTTAAAATATACATGCTGGCTGGTGGAATGGTCGAACATCCTATTCCTGTCTGGGTCCATGGAAGCTCTCTCCCCATGGCATGTTCCTGAGACTAAGGCTGCACAGGTCATCCGGTGATGCAGCATCAGGTGCACTAATTATGCTCAATAAAAAAAATCATCCTCACCATCTTTCCTCCCCCAGCTCCACTATGCTACCGTCTCATCCATCAATAGATTTTTTTCTTACCTGATGGCACAGGCATATTCCAAAATAATATTGCCAGGATTTAATAAGATCAAATTGTGAAAGCGTGGTTCAGGGAGTATGAGACATCATTTTCAAACGTGGATTGGCCACCACAGAGTCCAGACCTGAACCCCAGTGAGAAACGTCGGGATGTGCTAAAGTAAACTTTGTGCACTGGTCCAAATCTCCAACATTAATACATGATTATGAGGAAAAATTAATGCAAGTCTGGACAGAAGTAAATGTTATGACATTGCAGAAGCTTGTGGATGTCACAGTGAATATGTGCTGTAATCAGAGTTGAAAGCTATTCTACAAAATATTAGTGTATGACCTTTTTTTTTTGACAAGTCAGTGCATATGTTTTTTTTTTGGAATAGTGCAAAATTGTTCTCCTTTAGTGCTGTTTTAGCATAGTTTTCTATTTGTACTAACCCACATGAAATTCTCAACAAGTACTCACTGGTGTTCCTTAGGGCTCTGTACTTGGTCCCCTTCTCTTTTCATTATACATGACATCACTGGGCACTGTCATTAAGGCACATGGTTTCTCTTACTACTGCTAAACTGATGGCACTCAGCTTCATTTGTCTTTTGCCCTTGATGACACGGGCTATGGATATCTGCCTGCCTCACCGATATATCTGTTTGGATAAAGGCCCATCATCTCAAACTAAATTTAGCAAAAACAGAGCTTCTCATAATCCCAGCTAAGCCCTCAATCCACTATGACCTGACCTTCCAAACTGATGGCTCCACAATCTCTCCAAACGATTCGGTCTGTAACCTTGTCGCCTGATGATTCCACCTTACCGAGGTGCTAATTCTCACTCTGATGCGTTCACCACTGCAAAATGGTGGAACAGTCTTCCCAACTCTGTCTGTAAAGCATCACTTAGCATCTTTAAAAAACAACTGAAAACCCATCTCTTTCAAACACCTGATGTATAAAAACATACAGGTGCAGGTTGAGTGCAGGATAGAATAATGATCAGGCTTGAAAATTCTAGTGTAGCTGGTTTGTCCTTAACTACTGACTTGTGTTCACATTTGTAAGTTGCTTTGGATAAAAATGTTGGCTAAATTAATAAATGTAATGTAAATGTAATGTGAAACTTGCCGTACGTTTTTAAAGCCGCATTGTCTTTTCTTGACTTAACATGTTCTGCTTCAGTTATTTAAAAAATCTTTTATATATTCAGTCAAAAAAAGCTGTTTAATTAGTTCTAACCAGGACAGGAAATGAAACTGAATTGCTATATATTACATGTGATTTAACAAAAGTGTAATAGCTGCACAAATGACTATTTGATTGCAGCTGGTTAAACTGCATTTTACTTGTTAAAAAGAAAAAACCAAAGAGCACATAAACATGCATTGTGGTAAAATATTATCATATATTGTTGTTATTATTATAAAATAGCCAGTTTACATTTAAATGCTTATATATAATAATCACAAACCTCAACAATCACCTTTAGAGTTCTGTTGCATCTCATCCATTTAGGGTTATTAAAACATGTAAACCAGTACAGCAGTAAAACAGTTTACATTACTGATAAATCTAGTAGACCCGACATTCATTACCAGATGTAACGTTTTGTGCTTTTAATTGCAGCAGGTCATTACTTTGGTGCTGTCCATTTTACACAATTCTAGCTTCTGTACAATAAGTCCTGCAGTTATATGTCTGAACTGTTTTTGTGGTAACTAACATAGTGGCTCCCTCCTCTGTGGAGGGAAGTGGAAGACTGCTGTTACATTGAGTTCCGTGCATGACTTCTTCCATGTCAGGTGTTCCATCCTCAGATTGTTCAGTTGTCTCAGACCCTCTTTCACTTTCAGATGTTACTTGTTCTTCAGCTGTGGAAAGGAGGACATTTCTCACCGTTAGCTAGGATCACATAAAATTAGCAAAAATTTAATAGCTGGATATCACCGACTGGGTGATTATAAAAAATATTGTCTTAAAAGTGTTGCATTTTACTGAACATGATAACACTACCAATATGAAAACTGAATGTTACTAAAAAATTAAATGTACAGAGTCTAACTAGGAAATTATTGCTATCTCACAAAATACATTCTATAGACAGTACCTTTTTTTTTAAAGGCCATTATACAGGTTTTTCTGCCAACAATCTGGAAAATTACAGTCAGCGAACAGCAAGCACCGAGAAGCACGAAGAGCACTATGATGATTATGTAAGTATTTTGTTTCGCTTCAGCTTCATTAACAGTTGCTGTAAGACAAATGATCAAAATCCAATCAATTTTTTAAATTGCACATCAAAATAAGTTATGTGATGCTTAAAGAGTTTAAACCATACTTACATTCTGTGGGCTTACAATATGTCACACAAACAGTCGGCGGAGAGTTGCATCTCACTGAGCAATGGTGACAGTTCTCGAGCAGTCCATCATAATAATAATTCTTTTCACATTTGCCCTTGACTGTATGCATCATGTAAATTAAAAGTAATAAATAAAGATACATTGTGCACCTGTGAGAATGAATGCACCTCGTAATATATAAGGTTTTTATTCTGCCGGTATGTAAATAGCTTCTGAGGAAGGGGAAGTCCAACTAAAGATGAACAAAGTCATCTAAATTCTATTTTTCACCCAAAGCAGGGTGTAGTCTCAGAATTATTCAATACTGAAAATGGATAAACACTTCATCATAGTTTTATGGGGATTTACAGCCAATGACAGGCTTCACTTATTGCAACTGCATGTTAAATAAACTAGATTCAAAGTTGTACAATGTCTAAGTGTAAAGAACATCTTCTGGGGGAAAATCTAAAAAACACTTTTCCCCTATTCACCTATTAATGCATAACAAGACATGATAAATGCTTAAAGCATTCTTGCTTGAAGATCTAACCAGAAAGCTTTGACACTTTTTACCTGCGAACTATAAAAATTCTGACCAAGACTGCAGAAACAATGTATAACAGCTAAGTCCACAATATAAAGTTTAGTACATTTACATGTTATTTCCTTACAAATAATAATCTACAAAACAGTAGGACTTATCACACTGAATAAACATAAACATAAAATCTTAGCTTATGGATCTGTTCACTTTCTGGGGTTTTACTAAACAAATCTGAAAACTGTTAATAGTGAAGTGTTCACTAAATATTTTACATTTTCGTTTGTCATATCATTGAAAGACATGCTTTATTTATTATTTTTTATTTCATTTGCATTAAAATGCCTATTAATTAAACATGATTTTGTAAATGTTAAATGCAATACAAGAATACTAAAATAAAATCAATCATAATATAAAAATGTAATATCATAAAATATATTTTTTTTATGAAAAGTAATACTGATGACCATAAACAATGTTATTGGCTCTCAGTGTTGTAGTGATGCCACATTACCATATAAAAACTAAACGTTAAAGACTAAAACAGAACAACCACTATATGTGCACATCTTTCAAATACATTACCTGACTTTTCATATTTATTGTAAATCATTAAAAATGATTAATTGAAACTTCAAGTGCTATATGTTTTAAAAATCTAGACATTTATTTAGTCTAAACCGGCAAGATATAAATTGGCATTTTATCTATCTCTTTCATTTAGATTAAATCATTATTAACCAGTTATAAGATCTAATCTAATCTAAGTACAGAACATTTTACAAGTGTGATGAAAGGTAAATTACAAGTATTCAAGTAAAAGATTAATGATTGATCATAACAAACCCTATGTTGTTCTAGGTCAATAATTTATTTAGTCGTTAAAACAATTCCACTTTGTGCAGCATTAATTTTATTTTATAGTTTATATCTAAATAAACATCTAAAACATTACAACTGATCATTAATCTATATGGACAATTTTATGTCAATCCTATGTCAAAAGTGTAGGGCACAACTTGACTACTAAAGGTACTACAGAGTTGTCAAAAAGTTGACAACAAAACATTTTCTAATTTTGTTAAAAGAGTCCTTGTGGTTGAAAAAATCTCAGATTGTTTAAGGCCAGAAAATGTCGTATGTATATTAGAAGTCATTCTGCTGTAATTAACATACATGTACGGGTTTAGAATGACTTACTGCTACATCAATAAATATAATCTATAATAAATGGACATCAATTTTCCAAGATTAAAGACGATAACCATTTAGCCTGTTACAGCTTATAGGTGCGGTGCAAAAGTCAACATTCATCACTTACAGGTCTGTAAGTATTTCCATCCATTATCTTTCGCTTTATCCTCTATTAGGGTTGCGGGGGGGTTCCCCATGCCCATCCAGGGGAGAACGTCTCAGATACACCCAGGACAGGGCGCCAGTCTATTGCTGGGCACAAACTCACTTACACAAACACACTCTATATGGAGCAATTTGGAGAATTCAATTGACCTTGATCCCTTGATCCTTGAAACTTACCCAGAAACTCCACCCAGATTGGGATTCAAACCAGGGATCCCTAGTGCTGAGAGGCGAACATGCTAACCACTAAACCACCGTGCCACCCCTGTAAGTGTTTCATCAGAAAAATTTTAAATCTGTGTCCTATTAAAATTGTATGTCTCAGAATAAAAAGATGAAAGAGACAATGGTGCCCTCTACTTACAAATTAGTTTCCTCAGTTACAACATTAATCAAAAGCATATGTTAAAGAAAATGTATTGTTAACATAATTGTAAACATGTCTGTCTTATCTGTTGCAGTCCTCACTTAAAAATACAGTTAATATGGTCAGTTATACACAAATATATTGGTTTAAAACAGTGTACGCAAGAGCCATTTTATTAGGCAAATGTTATAAGTTTCACCTAATGTTTTTTACACATTGGATGCACTTCACAGATCAATAATTATAGACTTTGGTTAATCTGACCATCAGCGAGCAGAATGAAACAAATAGGTCTTAATTATAGAATTATAGAAGTGTCAAAACCATAAAGAAATTCTTATAAAACTTACAAAACAAAAGGGACCAATTCTTTTATAAACATTCTTAAAGACTTATTTAGCAAAATAGTTTTAAACTAAATAAATGCAACCTTTAGTAGAAGTGTGTGTATTTTAGATTTTATACATTTATGTTTTATGGCACTTAAGTCCAATTTGTTTTATTTACACATTATACAATAAACTCTGAACTGTAAAACACTGATGAATAACATTCATAAAACAAATAAACAAATAAACAAATAAAAAAACATTCCTGTAAATCTCTTTCTCAGCAGAAGCAGGGAGGGTTGTGCAGAAGCCATTGTCACTGCTGTGAAAAAAAAAAATTATGTGCAACAACTAATCAGTTTACTGAAGTGGTTAGTCTGTAAACATGTATTTAGAATTTTCCACATCACCAACCAATATCAACCAAAAACCAGCTAATAATTAACAAACTGCAAATGTGACTTAATAAATATGAAAATTTACCAAAATCTGTGTTCTCTGAGTTACCTGAAGATTATATGGATAATGGTGTCCTGTTCAGCCGACTAGACACATCTGGTGGCGATGTGTTTGCATATGAAATCATGCAGATGTTTGTGCTGTTGCTCCCATTCTGCTGTAAGCTCCTCCACAATGTGCCAGTTCTTTTACTCTTCCTGAAGGAACCTCTGAGACTATTTGAGAGCCGGTTGGAGACTTTTCGTACCACACGTGAAATTCCCTTGCTCTTTTTATATAAAGTTAGGTCCTCATCCAGTTCTGCAGGGGGCACCTCAATGTTGCCGGTGTACCAAAACACCCACCAAATAAGACTTAAAAAAATAACCACGGAGCCAAAGTAGATGAGAAGGTCATTAAAGAAAATTTCCCAAAAAACACCAGACAAAAGTATGAAGAGTCCTAAAATGTCATGGAATACTGCAAACCAGAAAGCAAATTTGCAGCGGCCAACACCCTCACCCCTTTTCTCCATGGTGACTGTTTGGTCACCGTGGACTGAATATTTACAGAATATCAAAGAAGTAAATCAGGTGTCCGCCACACAGCACGTGTTTGTACACTCTCGAGGGAAACATGACACGTTCAATAAAGAGGTCAAAGTACATTTCAAAGAATAAACCTCTGGCCAGTGAGCAGATTATACTTATCTTGCCTCATGGAATCATCTGAGGTTTCAGCATTGCATTTAGCTTTACAGTTTTTACATACATAAATTAACGCCAAAAAAGTCAAAGTCCACTAGCAAGAAACTTTACTCTGAAAAAATCGCTGGCAACAAAAATTAAAGCTGAAAAAATATGATTAATCGCTTTTTTTTAATACAAGAGAATGCAAATTAAGGGTTTATTGCAGAAACAATAAATTGTCACTTAATGTTTGTCTGGCACTTTGGTTCTTTGTGCAAATTTGGAGTGAACAATTAGCAAGCAGAACTAAAATATAAATGAAACGCCAAATGCAGTCAGGGTTTATTTGTGCATGTCCTTCTTATAAGCATTCAATAACTTTCTCTCTTTCTCACTAACAGTGACATTAACAACATTCTTTTCATTCACTAATAGTGCCCTGCTTAATCTGGGCACTGGGCGGATACACCAAGGACAGGGGGCTAATCCATCGCAGGGCACACACTCACTCACACAACACACACTATATAAGGGGCAAATTCAAAGTAAATTTAAGGAAAATCACTATTTAGAGCAGCCAATTGAATACATGCAGTGAATACATGCTTTTGAACAGTGGGAGGAAAAACTCCATTCAGATCAGTCCAGATTGTCTCAAAAAACATATTAAAATCTAAGAGCAAATAAATATAATGCCTGAAACAACCTTGACAAACTGAACTTTGTACTGATGTTGCTGAACTTGCTTTCCGCGAGTAAGTTAGGCAGATATTTAGCTCAGTCACAAATTCTTGCTAATGGACTTGTTTTGGTGCAACATTAATTGTAAATATCCATTTCACATATAGCAAAGAGCTGTAAATAAAGCTAACTACGCAAACAGCTGGCTGTTGCCTTGTCACATGACACTGCTACATTTAATCAGTATTCTTCAACTGCAGAAGGCCTGCTCCGCATCTTAAGCCCTTTGCGCATTACTTTGTCTTTGATGATGGGCAGCCACACCAATGCAACTACAATGAACATAAACCCAAATGACAAGCAGCCAGGTCCCATAGCATGTGGCACACCAGTCACCTCATATATGTCAAGAAGGTACAACACCAGGCCTGTTGAAAACACCAGTGCACCAATGATCATGATGATTATGGGTTTGTGGTAATGAGTCCAAACTGGGGGATCCGCAGGCACGGGGTTTTGAGCAGGACATAAAGGATTTGGAATTATGCCGAATGTTCTGGCATCATTCTGAAGATCAGCCCCGGAGGACATGATGAAATTCTGGCAACTTTGGAAAGAAATCTAAATTAAGCCTTGTTTTTTTTTTCTTACCCAAATAAACACAATCTTAAAAAAATAGAGGAAAACATTTTACCCAGGAACTTACCTTGTCTATTGTTCAGCTTTAAAAAAAAAGTTTTAATAATTCAACTTATGATGCATAAAACATGTCCTAATAATGCGACTATCTTCGGTGTCCAGTGTGGAACTGTATCTGTTTAGGTACTGCCCATTATGCAGACTATGGAGTAATTAAAGTGAGAGGAGGTCCATAGAGTCTAAACAAATATCATCTGTTTACTAACCAGAAGACTTAAAAACCATTTTTTTTACAAAAAATTAAAAAAAAAAAAAACTATTTAGGAAAGAAAGTGCTTCTAACATCTGTCTGTTTATCACAGACACGTCAAAATGCTCCAAATAAATATTAAAGTAAAAACATTTTTTTAGCTTTATGAACACTGTTTTTACATTTACACAGAATGCTCATACTGACAGCTTTGGCCTCATCTAAAGAAAACAAACAGCAGCTGGACCAACACAGCCCTGAAGCTCGCGTCAGCATTACAAATAGCCGGTAAATCAACAGTGAAAGTTGAGTATAACGCAAGCTGTGATCTGAACATACAGATCCTGTATGCAATAATGTGAGAAACCCATTGGAAAGAAGAAGTTACTCGGTTTATTTCTTATGTAGATCCGAGAGGCATAAACAAACATCAGACACATTTATACAAGCTGTATACTAACTTTCTCAAGTTAATAAAAAATGAAGAATCTATGACGTGCATTTTAAACAGGAGACACTTTTTTTTGTTTCAGTGATTTTTTGCCCAGTTTCTTTCCACCTTGTTTGGATTTTTGGCTTCCTTTAATGGTAGCTGGTCTGAGCCCCTTCTTCCGGCCTATTTTTGAAGGAATCTAAAGAGAGAAAAAAAAAAAACACATGGAGTTTAAAACAGAAGGAGGTTTAATCCAAATCTCAGCTGGTTTCTATTCTTCATGGTTATGTTGTTGACAGAATGAGAATTGTAAAGTTCCATAGATGGGTTTTTTACCACTGAACTTGAACGTCGACATGCTATTTAAGAGTCATATGTTATCTAAAACATGTTGCTATACACTGTTGGCAATATGTTCTGATTAGTTCAGATTTCTGAAGAATATTACACCTAACTTTTCTTAAAAGGCATTATGAAGGGAGCCAATGACAACATACTGCAGTGATTAGGGTGTTGGGAGATGAACTTGAAGGTTGGGGGGCTCAATCCCCAATTCCACCAATGTAGATTACTATACAAGGTTAAATTTCATTGCTCCAGGGATCATGGTAGGCATGCTCTGACCACAGTGTTCAAGTCACTTTAGATGGAATCATTAAAGAAAGGGTTGAATCTAATGTATTGCAATAAATGCAATTTTTTTGGAATGAAAAATGCAATTGCTAATGGTAGCATTAAGATGCAGTGCTCATTCTCTTAATGATGATACCTCTACAACATTCAGAAACTAAGTACCCAGTCTTTTCTGTGCTGCTCAGTCTAAAGATCAGTATTTTTTAGGACAGCTCATTCTATTTTAACCTAACTACAACAGCTTTTATTTTTCTTTAAATGCTCTCTATAGGAACTTGAAGTGTGTTTGTCATTCATCTAGAAAACCATGTGAGATCAGAAATCAATATTTGACAAGCTGGGCTCACAATCTCCATTATAGTTAAGCATAGAGACGTAACTGGGTTGAGGTCAGGTGTGTAAGGTACTTAAGTTCTTCCACACCAAACATATAATAGATCTAAATTTATGCACCATGACACATACATGCTAGTAGAGAAAATCTGTTCTCAATCTGTTCTTACAAAGTTGAAATCATAAAATTGCACAAAATGCATGGATAAGGTGGCAAAGGGACTGAATAAAAACCCAAATTCAGTACGAGGCATGTCCCATAACTTGTCAGTCTACTGCAAATGAATTGACAAGTTTCTAGAAAATGTTAAATATGGGCTGAAATCAGTGTGTACATAATTTTGAGAGGAATATTAAGTGTATTGAACCAACCTCCAGTTTGGGCTTTTTGCTTGGTGATTCTATTGGAACCAGCTGTGGAATCACCTCCTCATCCTCCACAATGTCCTCCTCAGCTACAGAATCTTTTTGTTTTGTCTGTCCCTTTTTCTTTAAACCAGATTTAATAGTGGTTTTCTTTTCTAACTTCTTCGTCCCCTGCAGACAGAGTTGAACATTGTTATTATAATAACCTGTCCAGAAAAATCATAATAAACAGTCATTTCTTTATAGAAAGACAAGGCAGGCTGCACGCAACATCATTTTTAAGCTTATCCTTCAATGATAGCTTATCTGACAACATGCAGACATGCTAGCCAGATTATTTGGGTGGTGTATCATTCTTAGCATATAGCTAATACTATTGTGATGAGTGATAATGTTGAGTGGGGGAGGAGGTGGCCACAAATCTACTGATGAACTTGTTGATGTGCTAGTACATCTCTGTTAGACTTCCACAAACATACCTCTCCACAAATTCTGACTCCATTACAAATGACACAATGTTTTCTGTTGTCGTGTGAGTACTGGTTGTTTTTGTACAGTTCGTGTTCATCAAGTATGGTGCAAAAAGTCTGATTAGATTTTCCAAGTGATGGAAAACCAAGTTACTGATCTTTAATATTTATTTCTAATTTTGTTATTGTGTTTATTTTAAACATGTTATTAACTGGGCAAACTGTGGAGATATGAACAGAGTGGAAGAAAAAAGAAAACCACAAAAATGATCAGAATGTACACAACGGCATATGGACATTCCCTCAGCAGATAGTATAAACTGTAACCATCAGCAGCAGCTCAATTTACATACCCTTGAAGTGCCCAGGAGTTAGCATTCCAATTACTATTAAGACTGAGTCTTGCTCGTTTAATACAGGGATATTAAAATTAAAAGTTCCTCTTAATTTCACAGCACTGTTATAAAACTTTGTTCAGTTGTGTCATGATGAAACCAGCACACAAGTTTCTGATATTGTGATTCCACATGGCAGATGCAGGTAACTACAAAATTAGACGCTTGATAAAAAAATGTTATTTCAGACAGCAAAAAAACTAAAATGTAAAATAAACTTAAATTTCTTGTGACAAAAAAGTGACAAAAGTTTTTCGGTTTTAATATAAATGGTTAAGAGTATTTCCTTTTGAGAAAAATATTCTACTACAAGACTCTTTGGCTAATGAAAAACAATTATTAAAAGATATAAAGTTCACACTTAAATGATATCCGTTAAACCTATGACTGCATTTCTTTAAAATATTTTCTTCAGTTTGCTGATTCAGAATATCTTGATATAATTAACTGCTTGTTCATGGTTTATAGATGTGAAGTTATGACAATAGATTGTACAAAGCAAACGAATTAAGGAACTCTGTACTGATGAAACCAACTAAAGTAAAAATAAATAAAATAAAAAAAAACATTTTTTTTTTTTAATAATAATAATAATAATAATAATAAATAAAAAGGTAAAAAAGGGTAAAACTTTATGCACATACATTTTAGTTGTGACTAAATGGTATTGCTGATGACCAAAGTCAAGAATGACTCTAATGGGTTTGTTGATGCAAAATTCACTCAAGCCCTTAACCCCCACCAGGTCTTTAGGGATTTATTACCTAAATTGGTATATAACTATATTAACAACAGATCATGCATATAAAATGAGACTTATTTGTCACCTATAAGTTTGGACGAAATAATAAAGAAAACCCCTTTGATCACGTTTACAAAAACAGGGTAGATGTAATCATAAGGACATTAAGAAAATGTAAATATAATCCAGTAGAGCAAGAAAATATTTGTATACTACTGCAAATTTTTTTTAGCATGACCACAAGATATTGCCATGTTGTCAGCATTGTCAAATAATCCTTCAGCTCATTTAATCACACTTTCAATAGTAACGTTCAATCCGTTTTTTATTAACTTTATATGAAACTCCACATTGTTCAGTGTATTTAAGAATCAATTTAAATTAATTACTCTTGTTTATTTGTACAAGCTAAAAAAAGTCAATAACCACTGTTGGATCAATAAATGCAAATTAACCAGAGATAAACCTGTATTTTGCTCCCACACAGTAACAATGTTAGGAAACTCCATCATTTCAAACATAACAGGGTTATTTGCTTTCTAGGCCAAGGAATTATGATCCACTGCATTAGAGATGTGCTGCACAAACCTTCAGTTTAGGCTTTTTGCTCTGTGATTTAACGGTAATCTCTTTTTCCTCCTCCTCTTCAATTTCCTCCTCAGCTGCAAGATCTCCAGGGCTATCATTCTGCTTTTTGTTTAACGCAGTCTGCAGCATGCCTTTCATGAACTTGGATTTAGTCTTCATTTTCTTTGTCCCCTGTAAACATAGATGAACAAAAGGCTAGAATGCTGGGGCAGTGACGGAAATACAATCAGTACCACAAAAATACTACAGCTTGTTGGGGGGATCGGAACATTTATTTATTTGTTTTTTGTAATGCCACTTTACACTCTTTTGATGTTATACATGCCATATTTGGTGATTACCAGTTCCATATTATTTTTCTTAGTGTGTATGTTCTATATTTTTGCTTTAATTTTTATTCTAGCCAGAAACTTTAGAATTGTTCTTGTTTTCTTGGGTGAGGGTTTCTGTAACGGTTCTATGGTTCCAGGTATTTGCATTTGTTGTGTTTGGGACATTTGACATTTGGCTAGTTAATCTGCCTTTTCATTTCCACTGTGTGCCAGTACCCAGAACATTTTTATGTTGTTGTCCAAGTCAGTTAGTCTATCGATAGTTCTTTGTGTATTGTTAATAGTTGGATGGTCTGCTATACATAATTCCATTGCTTTGAGGCATGATTTTTAGTCAGTGCATATTATTAACTTCCTCTTTTGGGTCTTCTCGGCAAATTTTAGGGCCATTTGTATGGCATGTGCTTCTGTTGAGTGAATAAGAGGTAAGCAGGTGTAGTTTTTCTGTTCTGGCAAATTTGTTTGTGGTTGCTGCGGCCATGACTTGCTCTGTGTGTTTTTTTGATCCGTTATTATTGATGAAAATGTGGGCTGGATGTTTTTCTCTGATTTTTAGAAATTTGATGGCATATATATTTGGGTGTGTACTGCTTTTCTTTCCTTCAGCAAGGAATCAGACCATGCATGCCAGCTTTTGTTCCCCAAGTGCATCAACGAGCCATGGCCATTTTGTTTTTAATCACAGACCAATAACACGCATTCAGTTTGGTCTATTTTCAGTCGGCTCAGAGGACTGTGTACCAATCTCACAAAACTGGACATATGCAGTGCATCCTAGCCACTCACAAAGAAGAGCTAGAAACATTGACAAAGACTCATCACACCCTAGCCACAGACTGTTTAACCCCCCCTCCTTCCATCAGGTAAAAGATATAGGGCAATCAGGACTGCTAATCCAATTAAATGCACATATTACTTCTTATTCTTCTATTTAACTATATAAAGATCACTGTATATACAAGATGCAATAATAAGTCACTACCTCTTTTAGACAGGATTTTTGCATTGTGCTATATATATCGAGCTGTTTTATCTTTTACATTTTGTTATTTCTTCTGTTGTACTTTTTAATATATTTTGAGATTTTTGCTGCTCTCACTGGGAGTACCAAACAATGTTTCGTTGATTAAACACAATGTCGAAGACTATCTGTATTTTATCTGTATTCTGCATTTTCTGAGACAGTACATCCAGTAAACAGATCTATGGTGGAGTTGTAATTCTCCTGAAGCCTGTACCACAAAAGAATTACACCTACTCTAATAACATTTTGTTCGCCTCGAGAAGTCTCTCAGCCACTTGCAATCTTATAACAGAGTTACTTGTGACAAAGATGTTGAGCACACTGGGCAAAAAGCCATATAATGGAGTGAAATCTTACCATTTGAATTGCTTGGCATGTTTTGGCATACACAATTGTGTATGACTTCTTATTAATTTAACACATTATCACATCTTACATGTTTATATTGAAATAACAAACTTGCCATAATTGTCATTTATGAAGACACGCCTTTACCTCATCTACTAAACCTCATCAACTGGCTTAACTTCTTAATTTACACCATTTAAAATGTTACATTGTTGACCATTTTATATCAGTATTACAGATTAAGGAAATGTTGACATTACCGCTGATAATCTGGCCTTCTGCAGCTCCTCCTCCACAAGTTTAAGGTGACTTAGATCAGATGTGTAGATAGGAAGCGCCACAGATTTCTGACTTTTCAAGTGGATGGTTTTGATGATTTTACCTTTCTGTTTAGAAACATACAAAATTGCTTTAAAATAGATCTAAGTAAAATATACCGTGCAACACGTTAACTATATATATATATATATATATATATATATATATATATACACATACATATATATATATACACATACATATATATATATATATATATATATATATATATATATATATACATACATATATATACACACACACACACACACACACACGGTTAAAGATTTTTAAAAAACTTACCATTTGTATCTTTGATGAAATTGTGTTCACTGTTGCAACTATGTTCTCCACAATCTCATCTGTACTCATGCCTGAGTGTGCAACAAAAACCATGCTAAAAAATAAAAACACACTGATTTACAGTCTATTAAAAGTAAATACCTTCAATAGCATGATTACGTTTCAGAGGTTGTCAAAACAATCTACAGCAGTTAGAGACTCGTCTTGCATTGAACACAACTTAAATTGTCTTGGCAGCTTTAGCTTTGACCCAACACTAAAGCAGCTGGATCTAGTTTGCCATGGGACCTTTAAATGGAATTAAGAAGGAAACAACAACTTACCAACAAGAGCCATTTTTGTTGACACTGAGGTTGGTGCCCTGAATGACACGATCCATATCTCTGGCCAAGTGTTTGCTCTCCAAATCCACTGACACAGGGACCCTAAAGCAGAGACAAAGAGTGAAATAACTGTAAAAAAAAACTACCTTAATTAAAAAGGATACTAGCTAATTATTTGCCAGCTGCATTTGGATGAATATCACGACACAAGGGTTGTCAAAATTAAACCTGCTCAGTTCATTTACTTTAGTAAATTACCACAGAACATTTTAACTACAGAAAGGTAGTTGGGCAGCACCTCCTGACAGAAATGCTAGTTCAAGTCTAGACTGAGCACCATGCTTGCCATGCACAAAAGAAAAATCAAAGCTCATATCTTCATGGTGCTGTAACTATAATGCTAGCTGGAAACGGCACTCTAGCAGAAAAGGCATGAGGAACCTTGTGCCATCCTGTCTGTGCAAAACACTTGCCACTGGCCTGTGTAAAGAGCAGTCACTGACCCAGGGGCACTGACTGTCAACATCGAGAGGAAGGAGAAAATGTCAAATGCTAATCTAATACTGATGACTGCACAAATATGAATATTCAAATATTAATAAATCCAAGTGAGCTACAAAAATGTATCTTATGAGGAAAATCCAATTGCAGAACACCAGTTATTTTTTTTAAATCACTGTTTAAATCAGTACAGGTCAAAACCAGAACATGCATAATTTTTCACAATGACTAATTAGTGAAATACAAAATGTCAATGATTTAATCTAAACATGTGAACTTACTTTTTCCGCTCATAAAAATGCTTCCCTATGTGAGAGGGCAGGCGAAAGCGAATGCGTGCATCTGATAGAAAGAGGACAAAGTTTGAAAGCAACCTTCTTTTGGCTTCAAATGGTTTATATTCCGTCCTCAGTGTTTTGAAAGACATCACCTAAAAGAAAACAAATAAGGAAATATAATAAAGCAATAAGGTACAAGAGGGCATGCATTACTGTGAATAAATCACGGGAAGGGGGGAGTAGACAGGACACAAAGACAACTTTTTTTTTTTAAAAAACAACAGGTATCTACAGTCGTCTCTGTTTTTGAGTTTTTGCTGTATAGCGGGATTTTAGACTATAAATGCTGTTAAAATCACGAAGGTATAAGAGTGTAAAAAGAGAGCATATAAAGTATTTATAAGAGTGTGGAAAGGTTTACAAAGCATTAAAAATCTATTTAAAAAAAAAAATAAAAAAAAATATATATATATATATATATATATATATATATATATATATATATATATATATATATATATATAAATAAAATGCTGTGATTTCATGGATTTTCACCTATTGTGGGAGACTCTAGAACAACCCCCATGATAAGTGAGGGATCACCATATTTTATTTGAGGTTTTAGGGAGGGAAATAAAATCAAACACAGGAATTCACTTTGCTTTCTGATTGAGTCAAATGATAAGATTCACCAGACTGTCTTGTAAATATAACTTTCCAAATTGTTGATTTTGTCTACAAGGACATGAATGATCATGAGATACAACATTAATTTTAAGTTTTTTTTTTTTTAAAGAATATAAATGTTGACTTAATAAGTCTTAATAAACTGTATTTAAATGAACCAGAATTAAGTTCTAGTTAAAGGGTAAAATGCAGCATAGACCTCAAATTCTCATCAAACATGATTTATATTTTAGATATTGTAGTGAAACTAACCAAAAGAGTTCTATTACTTTACATAAAACAGACTGCAGATTTCAAAAATGTCCTACAAACCTAGTTTTCAATAACCAATCAACAAAAATTTTGGTCATATGTAATGTCCTTTTAACATTGTCATATTATATATTATAAATAAATGCTAGGATCTTGGATGATGTGCCAAAAATATTGCATGAACAGTGGATGCAATAAGTCAACTAAACTAGCAAAATAAACCAAATAAAAAACATGTAACTGAATTATCCTGTATATTGCATTTCAGCATAAAGAGTGAAATTATTTCAAACATGTTTCTTTTAAATGCCTGCAGACGGGAGTCGCTTAGCAGCTGCACACTCAAACTGAGAGCCAAAGTGTGATATCAGTAACATGGCAGCTTGTGCATAGAGATGCCACTGCTTTAGTGCTAATGTGCTTTGAGGTGATTTGAATGTGTTTGCATGTTTATGCACGGTCAGTGTTTCTGAATCCCACTGCCCCACGCTCTGTACTGTTTTTCCGGCTTTCAACTCATTACCTCGGTGGCAGCACATAAGTTATAGATGTGTTAAATCCAAATTGCAAACTGCATAATAGTAAAAACCCAGGACTAAGGATCAATAAACTACCTAAAACTTAAATTAAATTTTGCTTTCAAAAAACATGTATAAAATTATTAAATTTCTAAGTAGCTGCTATGCAATGTGCACAAGATGACCAGTCCTAAAACTGCCACAAACACATCACTGCCCAGATTTTCAGACTGTTTAGCAGATCCAGTGCATTTGCAAGCATCAGTTTCAACAAAGCAATTGTATGTATACCACCTCAAAATGTTTCTATAACTGCAACAGCTGCCAGCAATCCTTTATCCAGTTTTCAAACCAGCTTATAATTGTTTTTTTTTTTCATTTTTTATTGTTTAAAAGACAAAAATGGCAAAATAACATGTTTAGGCCCAAAGAATGCTAAAAACAGTTTGTTTCAATTGTCGTAGGGACAAGTATTCACAGAACCAGAATATTGTCTTGACACACAGTGAGTCACTTTTGCACTTCTGTTACCCGAATCCACCACATGGTTAGGTTGACAGGGTTTGCTGGAGTGCCATGACAGAACACATCACATCTAAATTAAACACAATACCTCAGGCATATGTTTGACTCCTCTTTCAGTGAGAAGTCTCTTGTAGAACTTCTCTGTCTGTTCTGCAGTCATGTTTGGTTCATCTCGTGTGAAAAGACAAACTTCAGCAGACTCATTACGGATTGCATGAGGTAACGGACTGTGGGAATCAACAGAGCTGTGTTATCCATCAGGATTTAAACAGTTAAATAACAAATAACCAAGTATATGTTATAATAAAAACTTAAAGTAATACAGGAACACTAAAAATATTTCCCAAATGCATCACCTGACATGACATGTCAAATACAGCACTCTGAACCGGAGGCGGTAACAGCGCCCGTGAATTTAAACTCGTTTCTAAAGGTGGCGACAGATAGCTCTCCAAAACATGTTCATAAATAGCATTATAAGCAGTTCAGTAAAATAAGGCAATTTCAGACCCATCACATCCATCCTGCAAGCCTCAGCTGTTTTAGTTGCCAGGTGATGATTGCTATCATCCACAAAAAACTGGTAAAGGACAGACCAGAGACTTGGTTGGCATCAACAAGGTAACCAATTAATTAAAAGTTTTAAAGTTTTGCATGTCATTAGTTGCCATGTTTAAACCTCAAAGGGAAAATCTGTATTTGTTTCTGTACACCACTGTACTTCACTCTATAACCATGACCATTTCCCTATTTTATTAACTACACTCAACTAATTATAAATCATTTTGAATACAGGAGCCACTTCTGTATAATAGGTAAAAACTTAATAATTTTCTGTTCTGTGCTGCAAAGGTGTGACACTAGAAGAATACAACTCAATTTTTCTGTCACCCATAATATGTAAAAATTGTTTTCTTCAACAAGAGGCACATAGACCAAGACTTCCCGGTAGTCTAGATGCTACATAAATTGGTTACTTAATGGAAAGTCTCAGCTATAATACATTGCATACATATTCTATCAAAAGTAAATAAATGCATAAAATGAAAATGGAAAAAAGTGACCCTGAAGAACATACATGCGAATTGTTTGCTCTTGTTTGGGGACCTTCCAAAGTGTGAGGAGAAGACCAATCTTCTGAGTTTCATCCAGTAGATTTTTAGGGGATGAAACGCTTTTCAGGTAAGCCAGCAATGCTTGCACAGCTTTCTTTACCTGCAATTAAGACAGTACATTAGACAATATTCTTATTCTTCTTTTAACTAAGCCCCAACAGCAGCATCAGAAATGTACATCCAATACATCAAATCATTCGAAGAACAAAAAAGGCCCATCACCACTTTGGCAAAAACATAATTGATCCTACAATAAAAGCTCTTCATTTCTGAAAAATTTGGTAAGAACAGTTTGTTTCAATTGTCGTAGGGACAAGTATTCACGGAACCAGAATATTGTCTTGACACACAGTGAATCACTTTTGCACTTCTGTTACCCGGATCCACCACATGGGTAGGTTGACAGGGTTTGCTGGAGTGCCATGACAGAACACATCACATCTAAATTAAACACAAAACCTCAGGCATGTTTGACTTCTCTTTCAGTGAGTTGTACTCCAATTAAAACCTTAAATTGGTTGTACTTTACAGTCACTACTTACTTTATTTGGTAAACATCTTTGTTTATAAGTACCACATGTTCCCTAATGATCAGGAGCCTCAAGGGATAATAAGAAAGCAGGTATTATTGAAGTAGGGGATGAGTCGGAAGTGGTGAGTGTTTTTTTTTTTTTTACAATTATATAAGTGACTAGGACACATCTTGATAATGTAAAATCAAAGACAGTGAATTATGTATTACTATATATTTTCTAAAGTCATATTCAAATACCCCATTAATGCTTACAGAACCTCGATGGCTGGACATGTTTTGGCCAGTGATGTTATCGTAGTCCAATAGTTGCAGATATCAAATAATTCCAGCACCAATGGCGTGTCAGAGCCACTTGATAAGCCTCACTACTGACCAGAAACTGATTCTGAACTGAGAATCATTGTACCCAAATAGCAGCTGCCCTGTAGTGGTTCTGATCACTAGAGAACATGGAAAAAAGAAAAACGATGCACAAAAAAAATCCTGTATATCAAATGGAACTGAGAAAATAGGGTTCAAACAAGAATTTGCTCATAATAAAGTGACCAGTGAATGTAATAGTCAATCAAAATCCTGCAATAATGCTGTAACATTAAAGTGAAACCGTATATATTGTACAAATGGCTATACCTCCTTCTGACATTTTTAAATAAACAGCCAGCATTCAGTAAAGATTTGTTGAATCCAAATTAAAATTAAAAAGTACAAAACATCCAAATCTGCAAAGTACCTACAAACTAAACGTGGATTTCTCCATACATCAGCAGCTGTTAAGACCGAATTAAAAGTACGAAAGGAAAATAGTTCAGGGAGAATTTTGGACAATTTCACAGACAGTTAACTTTAATGTTAAAGGTTTGATTGCAGAAGCGAGCTGATGTTTCCACAATCACTTCTGATGAGGCCCGAACATTCAATCAGGTGACTGAACTTTATTGAGCTCGTTATTCTGTAATAAACCGCTGAACGTTACAGCTCTGGTACAAAACTTAAGTACGTTACAGCGTTACTGCATTTAACTGAGTTTTTGCCAAAAAAATAATTTAAGTTGATCCATGCCATAGATCGAGCTTGTTAGCCAGCAAGATAATTCTTCACTTTAAACTGTTATTTTCATCCTATTCCGATAAAAGCACAATTAAAGTGACATATAAAACACCGAGTCGTTCAACCCACTCCTAACAACATCACAAAGGGAAGATAAAAGAAAAAGAAATGAAAATAAAACCTGAAACTGATCGAGCGGCGTGTCGTTGCCTGCTGCTGGCTCCATGATCCACGTGTGCGCTGCAGAGCCAACGCGCATGCGCGTGACGCCATCAAAACGTGACGTGGAGGACGCGCAACGCAGTGTCACATGTTTATAAATTTAACAAAACACAACTCTCCCAAAACATCAGATTTATTAAACACGTATTCACAAATACAACTAAAACACTTTACAACAGAGAGAGAAGATTTAAGCACGAGACCTGGCGACAGAAGCGTTCAGTCCTGTGAGTTTTCAGTGATTAGATTAGACTTAAACTTAGAAAACCTTTATTGTCATTCAGTTATACACTTGGTGCACGCGGAACCAATTTTCGATGCATTTATGCAAGTATACAATAGGTAGTGAAATATTGTAACATGTGTAGAAACATGGGTATTATACACCCAGGACAGGGCGCCAATCTATCGCTGGGCACACTCACTCACAGACACACTCTATATGGGGCAATTTGGAGAACTCAATTGACTTGATCTATGTTTTTGGACTGTGGGAGGAAACCAGAGAACCCAGAGGAAACCCACGCGGACACGGGGAGAACATGAAAACTCCACCCAGATGGGAATCCCTAGTGCTTAGAGGCGAACGTGCTAACCACTAAGCCACCGTGCCACCAGAATGAGAATGTGATTTTTGAAATGAGTGTGATTTGTAAAGGATTAAAATTAAAGATCAAAATCAAAACACGGTGGCTTAGTGGTTAGCACGTTCGCCTCACAGCACTAAGTTCCCGGTTCGAATCCCTATCTGGGTGGAGTTTCCATGTTCTCCCCGTGTCCGCGTGGGTTTCCTCCGGGTTCTCCGGTTTCCTTCCACAGTCCAAAAACAGATCAAGGTCCATGGGTATCCTGGGTGTTCTCCTGAAACGTTCTCCCTTGGATGGACATGGGGAACCCCCCCATAATAGATGGAAAATCAAAATTAAAAACAAGCAGACATGTATATATAACTGTATAAACATGTAAATCATTCATTCATTCATTCATTATCTCCCGCTTATCCTCTATTAGGGTCGCGGTGGGGTTCCCCATGCCCATCCAGGGGAGAACGTCTCGGGCGCTGGGCAGATAGACCCAGGACAGGGCGCCAATCCATCGCTGGGCACACACTCACAGACACATACACACATTATATGGGACAATTTGGAGAACTCAATTAACTTGATCCATGCTTTTGGACTGTGGGAGGAAACCGGAGAACCCGGAGGAAACCCACGCAGACACGGGGAGAACATGGAAACTTCACCCAGATGGGGATTCGAACCGGGAATCCCTAGCGCTGAGAGGCAAACGTGCTAACCACTAAGCCACCGTGCCGCCCCATGTAAATCATATATATATATATATATTTATATATATAGGCGGCACGGTGGCTTAGTGGTTAGCACGTTCGCCTCTCAGTGCTAGGGATTCCCGGTTCGAATCTCCATCTGGGTGGAGTTTCCATGTTCTCCCCGTGTCTGCGTGGGTTTTCTCCGGGTTCTCCGGTCTCCTCCCACAGTCCAAAAACATGGATCAAGTTAATTGAATTCTCAAAATTGCCCCGTTTATACTGTGACTGTGTGAGTGAGTGTGTGCCCAGCGATGGATTGGCGCCCTGTCCTGGGTCTATCTGCCCAGCGCCCGAGATGTTCTCCCCTGGATGGGCATGGGGAACCCCACCGCGACCCTAATAGAGGATAAGCGGAAGATAATGAATGAATGAATATATATATATTTATATATATATATATATGTATATATATATATTATAGCTATAAGATATAGATAAAAGACCTGAGGTGTTTGAATTGCACATTAAGAAAATTCTTGCACAGGTAGCATGTGGCTTGGAACTGAATTTGAAATTGTTGAGAGTGATTAAGAATTGAACAGTCTAATGACATGGAGGGGGAAACTGCTGCAGAACCTGGTGGTCCTACACCGAATGCTCCTGAAAACAGCAATGAAAACAGACCACAGTGAGGATGTGAGGGATCATGATGATGTGTGCACGGGATATGCAGTGCAGTGATACGAGGTCCTGTATGAAAGAGAGAGAAGAGCCGATGATTTCCTCACACTCTTCTCACACTCTCCTTACACTCTCCTCACATTCTCCTCACACTCTCCTCACACTCTGCTTACATTCTCCTCACATTCTCCTCACACTCTCCTCACACTCTGCTTACATTCTCCTCACATTCTCCTCACACTTTCCTCACACTCTCCTCACATTCTCCTCACATTCTCCTCATACTCTCCTCACACTCTCCTCACATTCTTCCAGTCAGAGGCATTACAGTGATGACTAACTGCATACTTTTGCACAATCGTCTCGATGTTTTTTGTCCGTTTTATTTACAGGATCTCACAAAGGCGCTACAACCTCTGTAAAAAAGTCAATCATAATACACAAAAATCAGACATGAGAATGTATGAAATGTGCATTTATGTTTAACAGATAAACATTCTGGCTCCATGGCACAAACCTTCCGAAATATGAACAATCTGTTAACTTAAAAAATGTTAACTCAAAAGTTTTAAGCGACGCTGGTACTGCTGCCAGTATCATTTATGATGTTTTATCTTTTGGTATTATTTATTCCTTATAAATAAGGAATGTGATAGAATTGGCCGCCTATTCGTGTGGTTTGTGTTTGGTGTCACCTAGTGGTGATTTTTGGTAACCGTTTTTAATGACGATCAGTTTCTCATAGTTCTGCGTTTACTTTTAGTCCTTCAGCAGCAGAAGCTTTTATCCAAAGCCACTTACAAATGAGAATTGGCACCACGTTGAAGTTGAATTTTGTAAATATATATGGTAAGTATAGAAGGTAAAAGGTGGCAGATCCAAAGATTGTCTTGTAGGCCAGAGTCAGTGCCCGAATACTGAGATGCATTTGGGTTGATCATTAATAAGTAGAATTTTATAAATGATTAGTGATAATCATTCTAGCAAAAGATCAACCACCGACTTCATGATTTATATCAGAAGAACTGGGAATTAGCAAATCACTGTGCAAGTCATTACTCACTTAAAATTTCTTGCATTGTGGTTCACTAATTCACACACACACACACACACACACACACATGTCTATACAGAGGCAATTTTGAGAATTCAATTCACCATGAATCCATGTTTTGGAATGTGGGAGGAAAATGGAGAACCCAAAGGAAACCCACAAGAACACAGGGAGAACATGAAAACTCCACCCAGATTGGGATTTGAACCCGAATCTTGAGCACTTTATTATTATTTATTAAATAAATCTTAATACATCGTTTAGTTTATTACCTTTGAACGAATGGTTCTGCTCTTGAAGTAGTGTGTAACACTAAATAACATCACAGCTAAGATGATAACAGCTTTTCATGCTGTGAGCTAACGGCGGCTCAACTTTACCATCCAGAGCCATTTAATCTTTCAGTCTTTTCAGCTTTGTCCTGATACTGAATCCTGTAGATATGGAGAGGCTTTGTTTTTCCTCTATTCTAATATCTTATATCTGAAACCCGTAGGCTTCAGGCTGAATTTTCTGGCACATCACTATTGATAAGAGGACATTTTACTGTGAACACCTTAAGTTAACATGGCCACTTAAACTACAGGTTTAATTATTTGATGGAGGAATGCAGGGTGCAGGAGGGAAGTAGCAGATCTTGTGAACTGATTTCAGAACTTTTTTTTTTAAATATAACTAAGAAAATGATTTGTGGAATAGGGAAATTTTGAGAATTTATTTAACCTTGAGTCCATGTTTTTGCACTGTAGAAGAAACCTGGAGGAAACTCACATGGATACGGACAGAACATGGAAATTGTGAATCGGTCTGGACAATAGGATGACTGTATACACCATTATACAGAAGTGCAAGAGTGGTGCTAGCAAAGACCTTTAATTTTTCTAGGTGTGCAGATTAGTTAGGATCTCACCTGGTCCTGCATCACAACAGTGACTTGATTTCCTAAGTAAAATTCTTACTAACATCTATAGAAATACAGTTTAAATGTCCATACCATTACAGTCTGGTATAAAAACTACATGGCAGAGGTCAAAATGCTTCTCCAACATGTGATACATACTACACAATTTCTGAAACGTCATTCTCTGCAGTACAGGACATTTGCCAAATCCGGGTTGTCAGGAAAGCAGTGTAAAGGCCAGAACAACAAGACTGACCAGGCAGTCAGCTGAGTGTCACACACATATCTCAGCTCATGAACGTCATCAATACCCTGAAATATCACACTTTAATATAACTGCTGCTAACTATATAATGTACACTGCATAATTTGCACTTTAAAAATAGCTACTGCTATATGAACAACAATCACAATTTCTGCACCTTATCATAACAGCTGATTTAGATTATGTCTATTCACTGATATATTGTATGTAAGAAATACTATAGTTCTATATATTCTTACACCAAATTTTACATTTATTCTGTAAAATGAATGTTTTATATTCCATCTCATCATCTTCCACTTAATCCTATACTATGTACCAGGGTCAGGGGCATTGCCCACCTAAGGGAGAACATGGAAACTGATGTTTGCTTATTGCAAGGCGAACGTGCTAACCACTAAGCCACCATGCCGCCCTGTTTCATTTCTATCTTTATATCAGCATTACTTTGATGTGACATCTGAATGGTGAGAAAAGTAAGAATTTCATTGTAGTGTTAACTGTTTTCTCAGTGCATATGACAAAAAAAACGTTTAATCCGGAATCATTTTAATTTCATCCATCCATTCATTATCTTCCACTTTATCCTCTACTACGGTCGCGTGGGGGGGAGGAGTTTTCCCCATGCCCATCCAGGTGACAAAGTTTCCGGCGCTGGGCAGATACACCCAGGACAGGGCGACATCTATCGCCGGGCACACACTCACTCACACAGAAACACACACACAAACACTCTCTATATGGGGCAATATGGAGAAGTCAATTGACATTTTGGGAGAACACCCAGGATACCCATGGACCTTGATCCATGTTTTTGGAATGTGGGAGGAAACTGGAGAACCCGGAGGAAACCCACGGAACATGGAAACTGCACCCAGATAGGGATTCAAACCACTAAACTACCATGCTGCCCTCATTTTAATTTCCTCATCCAAAATATGTAACAGTAGTAAACCCTGTGAAGCAGTTTGGAAACTATTACATCAATTAAGCATTTTTAGTGACAGGTAGGTTGTTGTCAGTTGTTTTCCAAGGAAAAAAATACTTTGCATCACTTCCTTCTGTTTATATATTATTTGTTGTTAAAGTTTTTTTTTAAAGATTTTTTAAAATACTTTTTTTAAACAATGTCTTCACTCACCTCAAGGCAAAGTCACAGAGCAGAAAGCTTTAACATCTGAAACTGTACACATATAAAATATTTAAGTACAGCAGTTATTTATAGAGCACGCCATGGCAGGGCGTCTTAGTGGTAAGCATATCCGCCTTGCAGTGCTGGGAATTCCAGGTTTGAATCGTGATCTGGGTGGAGTTTTCATGCTTCTTGTGTCTGTGTAGGTTTTTCCCCGTTTTCTGCCCACAATCCCAAAACATGGTAAATTGGCTGCACTAAATTGCCCCTATATTGTATGTGCGAGATGAATTTGCACCCTGTCTTGTGTAGATCTGCCCAGCGCTCAAAATGTTCTTCCCTGGCTGGGCATAGGGAACCTGCAACCCTGGTACCTAATATAGGACTGAGCAGAAGATCATGAGAACAGCTTTTAAATGAACAAAGACACGATTATCACTTCATAATTTTATTATGTAGGAAGTTTCATTTTGACATTTCGGAAAGAAGGGTGTAAAATTCTGAGTAGTGTGAAAGACATTAGCATCACTATCACTGTCTATCAGGGTGGTTTTATTTTAAAAACAATTACTTCTGCCAAAAAGCCCGATTCAGTTTTTTTTAAACACAGCACTCTGTAATTTCATGGTTCATTTTAAGGAGAGCAGTTTACCACTGAAATGTACTGCATTTGCAGTTTAGATATGTTAATGTGCCGTATGTCTAACGACTGAACTAACCTGCATTCAATTATTCTGTAAGTTTCTATGCTGTTCCTGTGCTTAATATTCTTAAACCATCTAAATCTGTGTACAATTACATCAGCTGAAGCAAAGGCACCAATACAGAAGAGATACACAAGTAAAGCCCAGTTCAATGTGACTGGTTAGGTATCATACAAGCACACACTTACACTTTGTGAACTAGTGACTAATGGTTATTTCTTTCCAAAAAAAAAAAACAACAAAAAACCCTTGGACCTAGAGATCAATTTGAGATTTTATTTGATCTTTTATGACCATCTGAACAATAATGCTGTCAGTTTTTGCATTAACAGTTTCAGACAACTCAAGGACATTTAACAGAGGAATGAAATAAATACTTTTGAGGGAAAGTAAAAAGTCAACAGTTAACACAATGATTGCATTCATTTTGTCATTAAATGTAGACCAGTTCAAATAAAATGGGGCTAAATGAGTGGCATAGCTGAGCTCTCAATATGAGAAAGCTGTCACACTTTATCTATAGCAGTTCTTTTTAAAACATATTCTTTTTAATATTGTCCTTATAATAAGTGAAGGGTGTAAATTGAAGGATTCTGATCATTTTCTTTCTCATATTAATCCTTCTCTGGTACCAACTTTAACACCTTCCCAATCGCAATGGTTTTACCTGTAAAGTAAAATAAATAATTATATAAATATATACATCAGTCAAAAATTTGATTCCAGTCCTCTACTTAATAAATAGATGGACTTTGTCATTTTACTATTACAAACTTTACAAATACTGAAAACATCTGTTTTCTTGTTTGTTCTCTGTTCTCTATTAGCCAGGAGCATCACTGCAATGACACTGATTCAGTGAGGGGTTTAGTGCAGCAGTGCTGCTGTAGTTTCATTTAAACACCTCAGTAACACTGCTGGGATAGGAATAATGCACAGACCAAATAATACCTGCTCTGTGGTGCTACTATTGGTCCTGACCATTAGAACAGAAAGGGGACTAACACAGTATGTACACAGTCCACAAACAGATGGACTACAATCTGTAATGGCAGAACCACAAAGTCCATGCAACATGGACAATAAAGGGATCAACAAGGCGTGTTCAAACTTTTGCAAAAAAGGGCAAAAGAAAAAAAGTTTCTTGTGGTTCACACCTTGAGTTTTTAATATTATTGTAAATTTTCAAAATATTTTGTGTTTTATGCTCAAACTAATGAGCCTGTGGTGAGCTGAAATAGTAACAAAAGCTAAATTTGTTGTTATCACATGTGCATCGTTAAATTACATTAAATTATGCAATAAGAAACTGATAGAGAATTGCATTATTAAAAATATTTTAAAGCGCCAAACTACCAATACTTTAACCAGCGCCATCATTTTCTACAATATTCAGGTAAAAAGACTGAAATTAATTAATTTTGGATAATTTTATAAACCATAAATTTCTTATTTCTCTTTTTAGGGGATATTAAATTCCACTTGTTCGGCCACTTGAGATGTTTTGTTTAAAATGACACAAAATTTAATTGCAATTGGCTTTACCACAGCTTCAGAACTACTGAAAAAATCACTATGGGTGCAACCCAGATTTAAAAAGACAACTGAGCTTTATTCTTTGGCAGTGGTAGCCTTTTAGTAAAACTCAGTACTGAGCTAGAAACCTTACCCTCGTCTCTCAGTGTAAAGCGACCCATCTGGGGGAAATCCTTGAAAGTTTCTAAACAGATTGTTCCTGCCGTTTTTAGACGAGCAATGCACACTTGGTCTTGCTTGACAAAACGAGGACGGGTCTTACTCTTTTCTCCCGTCTTCTTGTCGACCAGACAGATTAAGGCCTGAGGAGAAGCATCTTATTAACAATAAATGAAGATAAGAAGCCTTTTTTTTTAACAAAATATGGAGAATTCCTTACTGTTATCTGTACTTCCTCAATACAGGTATGTATGTGTAGAACTGCATTATAACCTGGACATATAATGGATTTGTGTTCAATAATGACAATCTGTAAAAACAAAGGAAAAATATATAAATGATAATGCAAAAGAAATCCGAGTTAACTGTAATCACAAGCAACCGGTTACAATCAGTGGGTAACCTGTGCATCAAAGGTGCGCCCCGAATGGCAGAGGTTCTCTGCATTGCATAGGATAAAGCCAGGCAGGATCTCCTCCTCCTCTATGCCTTTTAGACGTAACTTCAGGTTCTCTCCGGGCCCTGCATCATCAGTCTCAACATCATCAGAGAGCAGGCTCAGCACTTCCACCGTGTGCTGGAAACCAAGTCACTCAGTCACAAGGATCCCACAAAACTTTAAAAGCCATTCAGATTCTTAATAATAGGTAAACTCACCCTATTTGGCATCATGATAAGCTGTTGTGCTTTGCTAATAGTTCCAGATTCCAGTTTGCCAAGTATCACGGTACCCATGTCCTGCATAGAAAAAAATAATTTAATGACCAGTCTACAATTTTACACATTAAAATCAACTAAAACATCAGTTTTCAATTTCTAAGCAGGTTAAAGAACATTTTATATATTTTATATAATGTATAAATATAAATTTTATATATATTTTAAATAATCAAAGTTAAATGCAACTGCGTGTATAAACAATGTCTGCGTTGACTAAATAAAATCACACTATAAACAGTGCAACAAGCTTATGTAGACTACGTAACCAGAAGTATAAGGACAAGCTTTCTGTATAAAGTTTATACTATGTTCTAATGACGAATAATAATATTGCTTTAGGATACAATTACACTTTAGACAACTGTATGACTTTACATTTGTAGAAACAATTTCGCTGAAATTGTGCTGTTCCACGAGACAGTGCCCTGAGCAAGTCCATAAAGACTGGTGTGGGTAAGTCTAAAGATTTCATTAAATTTTTTTATTTAAATATTTATAGCAGAGCTTCCAAATTTATTATTAAATGGACAGATGGATTCTCAGACAGATTTCCTCCAAATGTCTTGTGGAAAGGTGCCAGACAATTAAAGAATACATATTATAATGATTATTATTATTATTAAAATCAGAACTTAACTTTGTATGGTGTGATGATTTTCTTACATGTTGAATTACAGTGTAGCATGCCAAAATTACTTAATTTAACAACTTACCCTATATTTATCCACTATGGGCAGTCTAATGGGCCCATCACTTGATCTGTTAAAGTTTGGCAGGTTATCCAGGTGTGAGATAAATGGTAATCCCCTACAATCCGAAAAAAATACATACATGTCTTTACATTGTAATCATTACATCAACTAACAGTAAAAAGTATATTTTCCAGTCGCATGATTTGTATTAATTCGTGATAATTTTACACCACCTCAGATGTTATTAGATTTGTTTCCAGCATGAGTAAACTACCAAAGAGAACAATCTATATTATATTGCCTAACCAAGCAAGACATCCAAATATATTAAATTACTCTCCCATATTGTTTACTGTTGATGTCAATTAGTGTTGATTATCTGTACAGCTATACTCATTCATTTATTATCTCCCGCTTTATCCTCTATTAGGATCGCGGTGGGGTTCCCCATGCCCATCCAGGGGAGAATGTCTCAGGCACTGGGCAGGTAGACCCAGGACAGGGCGCCAATCCATTGCTGGGCACATACTCACTCACACAGACACACACACTCTATATGGGACAATTTTGAGAATTCAATTGACTTGATCCATGTTTATATCTAATTACACCAGTATATTCTAAGGGACAGTGTTAAAATCTCTTTTTAATATAACCAGATTAAGTAAAGTACAGAGTTATTCTGAACACACTTGTCTCCGTGGCGCGTGTGCAAACAGTCACAAACAGATTTTCTCACGCTCTGTGTGCAACCCCATTCAAACCAGCCAAAACACACATCTTTACAAAGTTTACAGGATAAAATCACAACTAACAGAAATAAAATAATTAAAATCACAAAATCTGTGATTTATCGGAACATTGACTGAGAACTTTAAATCTGCAAATATCATTTTGATTACATTGCTAAAAACTATAAATATAATGTCCATTAACTGTAATACTAATCAAAAATTTCCAGGATTTGGTTACCAACCTGGAAATATTAAATAATAATTTTGGGATGTCTAAGAACTGAGGTATATAGCACAACTGCATGAGCACAGATTAAGGCACAAGTTTTAAATTTAGAACACAGTGCTGGATTTAGTAGCCCTCCCACCTTCACTATCATATAACAGCTTTCCCACAAAGATACAAAAACATGTCAGGTATGTGCTTCCTGGGCAAAATGTGATGCCAGAACCTCATGGTCCAACCACCTGTCCAATTTTAGCTGCTAACACAATTTGAATGACCTCAACTAATTTTATTTTGTTACTATAGACTGGCTCTGCCCTGATGTACAAAGGTTTTCAACCTATTACAAAACATCTGCACTCTATTGTGTTAGTTTTGATTTAATATGTATTAAACACTGGAAAAATGTTTTTTTTTGTTTGTTTTTGCAGTCAACACAATCATGGAAAAAGTAACTAAACTGCAAATTAGACAGATTTTAAAATGGTTGTACAGCTGTTGTTTTTCATTAGCAACTAATAGTAATTAATATTCCAAATATATTTGAAATGCATGCTCAACCCCTGAACAGGTGATTACTTACGTATACCAGGGACACATGTCAGAAGGCTCCTTCAGATTGGCTCCTGTAAGTCCTGAGCAGGGCATGAAGTGGATATCTTTTTTTGGGTTGAAACCTACCTTCTTCAGAAACGGCACCAACTTTTCCTTACATTCTTCATATCTGTGGGAAAATATGTAATGAAGTTATAACTTTAACAATACTAAAAAAGCATAACAGTGGCAACATTACAAATACAATAATGTGCAATAATGACTGTGTTAAATGTCAAGTGGTCCCGCAGCTTCAGCCGAGTTGTTATGCATCACGGCAGAAACCAGTCATGATGTGGTTATATCAAGCTTCTCTAAACAAGGTTAATTCTTACACAGTTTTGATGGACCAATCAATCCCCTTGCTCCATATGGATGCAATGAATACAACATTCTATTTTAAAAAAAATGAATGGCTACAGTTCAGATGTGTAATATGGATGTGTAATTATATTTCACATACAAAGACAAGTATGACTTGTGTCTCAAAATCCTAATCAAATAGTTTAAATAACTCCATACTCACCTATCTAAGCTCCAGTTAACTGTAGGGTCATCCATTTTGTTAACGAGGACTATCAGGTGTTTAACCCCTGCAGTTTTTGCCAACATAGCATGTTCACGGGTCTGACCTCCCTTTTCAAAGCCAGTTTCAAATTCACCTTTTCTAGCTGAAATAACCTGACACGTGGAAAAGAAAACAAAGAATTAAAGATGCATACTTAGTTGAGAGACTACAAAAAATTAAAGTCTACTAAATGAATGTGGTTACCTATTTAGAATGTATTAGGTGTTTTATGTTCGGATATGTAAATCCATATACAAAGAATTATGAAGCAAACTGGGAATATATGAATCTTATTAAAAAAGTATATAATGAATGACACAGGAAAAAAAGATTTTAAAATTTATTTAAAAAAATACTAAAATGGCAAGTGATTGTCTTTCATCCTAGCACAGAGGCTTTGTACATTGTGCACATGTACATTGAAAGATGGTAATTACACATGCTCTTAATAGAATAAAATCATCTTTTTAAATATGCTTCATTTAAATAATAATAATGTATTATTATTATCACAATGTATTAAATAGGCAATATATAGAACATTAATTTAAATAATTTGATTTAGTTATAAACAAAAGTTTAAAAAAACAAAAAAAAAAAAATCCCATAAAAAACTGAAAATTACAATAAATTTCGATAGACAGACAGACATAACACATACCAGCACTGCCAGGTCAGCTTGTGAAGCTCCACCAATCATATTTGGCACAAAGCTCTTATGGCCAGGTGCATCTAAGATGGTGAAGTGTTTCTTTTCTGTTTCAAAGTAGGCTCTTCCCACTTCCACAGTTTTTCCCTTGTCTCTCTCCTCCTGGTTCGTGTCCAAAGCCCAAGAAAGATACCTGGAAGATATAGTTAATAAAATGTGACAGACTATAAAATATACTTGATATGAAACAAAATGTACTGAAAAGTACAAAGTCCACATGCTTAATGATAAATATTACTAACCAAGTCTCTCTGTTCTTCTCTTTTGCTTCACGCTCATATTTTTCTAGAGTTCTTTTTTCCACCATACCGGTCAAATACCTTAAAGTGAAAAAAAATTAGAACAACACCCATTTTATATTGAATATTATTTGTTGGATACCACAATTTATTCTATAAAACTTATGGCTTTGCCCTAACTGACTTGTTCCAGACACTTGGTACTGCAGAAACCAAACATTAAAAGTACTTTAATCTAGAATGGAAGGAAATAAACCATGACTAGAAAATCCCTATTTAACTTTCTTTATCTTTGAATAGTTTGGATCAGTTCGGATGATTTTGAGCTTGGCGCATCTTTAACCACCCCATTCTTTTCCACATCATAAATTCTGTATGTATGTATATATTACAATATTTTCGTAACTTATTTGAACAATATGTTTGTAACATTACATATTAATCACAGAACTGATAAATTTACATCTGTAATTGTGCTTATTGACTGATTTCAAATAGAACCTAATTATTTGGGACATTAACACTATATATTTCAAATGTCAAAATGACTCAAATGTCAAAATTTCTCAAAAAACAGGACAATGAATTTTCATGTTAACCTTTCAAATTTCAACACAAACTTAAATAACAGGATTATAATGATCACTTGCCAAGTTTTTCAATTTTTAGATGTAATAGTCAAATAATTACATAATCTAAATAAAACCAGGAAAACTCTTTGGTAATTTTTTTTGAAGGTCATAAATGTAATTTATGCATCTTGTAATCTGTTCTTTTGAAGACTTGGGTGCTCAAGATAATTCCAGCCTTACTCTATGATATAAAATTTATGGTTCTGTAAAAGCCATAACATGGCTGTCTATATTTGTTATATCTGTTACAAGACATTTTGGTATCCATTTTTTTGAATGCTTCACAGGTATTACTAATTTAAAAAACTAATAAAATAATTTCTTTACTCACATGATTTGCCCACCAATTGTTGACTTGCCTGCATCTGAAGAATATGAAATAAGGAAGTGACTGACATTATAATTAGGAATTATAAAACAATACACAATAACAATAATCAAATACAAGTTCAGCAGACAGACGCACCCACATGTCCAATGAACACCACATTAACATGCTCCTTTTTCGGCGCATCTGGCAGAGGAGGGGGCAGTTTAGGGGTTGGCATTTCCTCATCCTCCTCCATCAGCTCATCTTGAGCTTCAATCCGAGCGTTTCCATGCCCCTCCATCGCTCCAACTGATTCCAGCTCATCCGGCTCCCCCTTTTCCTCCCATGTGTCTGCGGTGGTGGATTCTGTCTCCCCATTTGACACTGAAACTACAGAACAAAAAAAATTAATGTTGAGAACATATTTGAAATGAATTGGGGGGGGGGGGTCACGCTTTTATCGGATATCGAGCGCAGTATCTTGGTTACAATGAAACATTTGCATAGAATTTATATGCAAATGTAAGATATAAAAAAAAAATTAGGGCGGCTTTATAACTTAAAACAAAATAAAACAACTAATGTAATTTCATTTACATTACTTATTTTCCTCCATGTCACAATTGCTGCTGTTTGTCTGTGTGACCTAAAGTTGTAGTAAAACAACACAATAAATCATTGAGAATTCAATCTGTTAATTTGTTTTAGGTACAATGTGTTATATGACCACCAACAAATAACACCAGGGTGAAAACCAAGGAGATGATCTTAAAGCTAGGCCACCTTATTGTTTGCATCCTTGTTTCTACACTCACTATCCATTGAATCAGATATACTTACAATATAGCTGCACTATGTTTCTTTGGTTAGACCACTTTACACTGTTCTCTAAAAGGTCAAGACCACCACAATACAGATATTATTTGGGAGTTGGATGAATCTCATTGCAGACTGACATGGTGGTAATGTGTAGGTAGGATTTGTATTGGTACAACTGGATTGAACACTCATTTCACTTCATAGATGTAGAATCAGAGACAGAAGCTTGTTTTTTTCAGCACTTTGCTAAGAATCACTCCCCCACGTAATACCTGATGGAGGTATAATGTTGTCCTTGTCGTTAGAAACAAAGTAAAAGCACCTAATATATGACTAGAAACAGATGTGGTGTACAGTCGGTAATTGTAGAACTGCAAAGTGCATCTATATGGTAAATGGAGCTGGACTGTATCTTTTAAAGAGGTCCATAAGTGGATATCTCTGTAGACCGGGACTGATAAAAGTCAGTCATTATTTCAAAAAGTGGGAAATAAAATTAAACAACTGTGATTATAGATCTGATTTAACTAGAACTCAGTTTTTGCTGTTTAATATACACAGACACATACCTACAGGTTCTGAAATCTCCATGTTGGTAACTGTATCTCCACCTAGGAAAAGATTGATATACATGAGAATGGACTGCTGTCTGTATCTGATCTGTACCTATAAAAAAAAACGTTCGAAGTTGCTCAGTATTTAAAAGTTTGACATTTTAATCCTTCTACACAGTATTTTCCAAAATTAGGTATTACTGCTTCAGCCAGCTTGGACAGTAACTATGGTTAATCGCTGAGAGTGCAGATAAAGGTATTCTTTTTTTATTTTTTAATTTATTTTTTTTTTACTTTTTTAACAAAAACCTCTACTGATTGAGGTATGGTGGTAAAACTAAGATCAGAGTAATGTGGCTCAACAAAAAGGCTATACCCATGTAGAATTTTAATTACTGCTCAGTGATAACAGAAAAATTAAGAGGATGATTATTCTAATATTGTTAAGCTGTGGTAATCTTCATGTGATTGGTGCTTCAGCTCCACCTGTCCTACTACCCTTACAAATTAGTTGAAGTGTGGTGGTGAAAGACCCAGAATAATGTTATAGGTACTGTATTCTTGATTTTAGTCATGCTAAAATGCATCAGAGTCTCATGATTTACTTTGCAGAACTTTTACTTCTATTCCATTATGATGTCGCAGCATGTCCATTTGTATTTTCAATAGTCCCTTCATCTGTAGTAAAGATTTGACGACCTCAGAGTTCCCTTTATTGTTTGTAAACTACTTGAGTCCTTCACAAGACATAAATGAGTACGCGACTAAACTAATCTTTTATTGTTAAATTTATAATGCACTTAATATCAGTTAACCTGAATAATAATGCACTTAATATCAGTTAACCTGAATAATAATGCACTTAATATCAGTTAACCTAAGTTTATATAATACATTCATTAATTTTGTTTATGCTGTGGATAATAGATGGATGGATAATATGGATTACCACCTGTTTACATCATGAGGCCATTAACGGGAGGCTGGGTTCCCCACTGAGTCATAGTCCTCAAAAGATTCTTCTTAAACAGAGATTTCTTTCATGCCACGGTCACCCTGACTCGCTGTTTTTGGATGCAGTTTTGTTTGCTTAGAGACAATGCTCTATTTTATATATGTGCTTTCACAATGAAATTCCATTAATCTCACTAAATCAGTAGCTAAATTAAACAAATCTGATGCAAAGAGGCATTAAAAATCCATTTAGATAAATTCTAATAATTGTTAAACTCTTGTTCAATGCTGAACACAGGGTTAATTACAGTAAAGGTTTCATTTGGAAATTATAGAATAATTTGACAAGTTGACAATAGAAAGCAGAAAGTTTCCTAAAATTCTGAAAGGAACCTGTTTATTCTCGATCGGATAAAAAAAAATAAGTGTTTGTCTCGCATGTTATAACATTTCCACACAGTGAACTCCAACTGAGCGAATAATCAAAAAACTGCTACAATCACACAGACTATAAAAGAAACTAATCCAGGTTACGTCAGTAAAGTTAGTTTGATATTCGACATTCGGCAGACATTGGCGTTTCACCGCTGATCTCTCTTCCATAAGAATTTACATTCTTCCCTAAACTACTAACTAAATAGAGAACAAACTACAATCATTATAATTCATCAAAATTCACTCTCTATCTATTTATTTAGGTAAGCCTCCAAATGCATCAAAAACCACCGTCTAAAAAGAGTCTCCACAGTACATAAACGTAAAACATTTATCACTATGGATCATAATTGCTAAAAATATTTTAAACATACTTAAAAACATATATATTACTACACGTGACAAGTTCTGTGTTGATGGTTGATAATTAATTTAAACATGCATATATTGGTTTCATAACCAGTAAATTGCCACTGTGAAAAATCAATATGTCAAAGAAATATGAAATCAGTTAGTTTACACAGACAATCCTTAATTTTAGAAAATCTCACATGTGAGTGTATATGTGATTAAATTAGTGTCTAAACATGTCAGAATATTCTATGTTTCCACACTTTTTTTTTTTTTTATTACAATTTTTATATTTGAAGGTGGCACGGTGGCTTAGTGGTTAGCACGTTCGCCTCTCAGCGCTAGGGATTCCCGGTTTAAATCCCAACCTGGGTGGAGTTTCAATGTTCTCCGTTTCCTCCCAAAGTCCAAAAACAATGATCAAGGTCAACTGAATTCTCCAAATTGCCCCATATAGAGTGTGTGTGTGTGTGTGTGTGTGTGTGTGTGTGTGTGCCCAGCGATAGATTGGCGCCCTGTCCTGGGTATATCTGCCCAGCGCCCGAAACTTTCTCCCCTGAAAGGGCATGGGGAACCCCCCCGCAACCCTAGAAGAGGATAAAGCGGAAGAAGATAATAGATTATTTTTGTTGGTATTTTTATATTTACTTTAGTATAATATATATATATATATATATATATATATATATATATATATATCGCAGTAGGAATTTGTAGCTTTACAAAATTAGCCTAAAATTAACCCAAGAATATTTTCCAAAACTGAATTCTTTAGTATGTTCCATAGCTGTGTCTCTGTGAACTACAAGGTTTTTTTTTCACTATTATGCAATTTTGCTGTTTCACAAGAGGAGTTTGTAACTTTAAAAAATTAACCAAAAAAGAACCAAAGAATATTTTCCCAAAATGAAGGTCATAGTATGTTCCCAATCTGTGTCTCTGTAAACTACAAGTGTTTTTTTCATCATATTATTATTTAGCTTTTTCACAATAGGGATTTATAACTTAAAAAAATAACAAAAAATCAACTGAGGAATATTTTTCAAAAATAAAGGTTGTAGTATATTTCCCATGTGCCTTTCTGTGAACTACAAGTGAGTTTATATTTGATTGCAATATTAATATTTTAGCGGCACAGTGGTTTAGTGGTTAGCACGTTCGCCTCTCAGCACTAGGGATTCCCGGTTCGAATCCCCATCTGGGTGGAGTTTCCATATTCTCCCCGTGTCTGCATGGGTTTCCTCCGAGTTCTTCCGGTTTCCTCCCACAGTCCAAAAACATGGAACAAGTCAATTGAGTTCTCCAAATGGCCCCATATAGAGTGTGTATGCGTGCGTGTCTGTGTGAGTGAGTGTGTGCCCAGCGATAGATTTGCACCCTGTCCTGGGTGTATCTGCCCAGCGCCCGAAACGTTGGAAACCTGGATGGGCATGGGGAACCCCACCGCGACCCTAATATAGGATAAAGCGGAAGATAATGAATGTAGGAATTAATATTTTACAGTAGAATTTCTAAAAATAAAACATGGAATTTTAAAATCATCATTCAACACTAAAGATTTTTTTATATCTAGTTATAATTTTTTACTTCATATTGTTTTTTCAGTTGGATTTAAGTGTTTTAATTATCACCAGCATGATCCTTATATCAGTGATGATTTTCGTTTTTTTTCCGCAATATCTGCATTTTATAGACGGTCCCTTGCTGCTGCTGCTGCGATTCCGACTGTATTAGACGATTTACTGGGATAAATCAACTGACCGGAATGTTGACATAACATGAGGGTCGTTGTGTTCTCGATGCCATAGGAATTTATGAAATGCAATGAAAAGAATGTTAGGGCTTTGACTGAAGGTGGGGGACGGTGCAAAATTCGAAAGTCTGTCGAATGTGGAATATCAAACTAACTTTACCGACGTTCCAGGTTTTCGTTTTAATGGGGTGGTGGCGCGTAGCTGGACTTCAGTAAATGAAGTGACTACAAGGAGTTAAAATAATAATTATAAATCAAACAAAACTGAAACTTAAAATGCGCTGAGTAAACTATTATTTTCATTTCTCGATTTCTGCTCTCAGTAATGTCAGTACTGTTATGACAAGCGCGCCTCTAAACATAGGGTTAAATACAATAACGGTTTCACATTGTTACAGTTTTATAGTTGTAAACACATCTGTATACAGACGGTGTTGTTTACAATGAATGCAGATGTAACGACGCTTTATATAAAACGTGGTTGAACGACGGCACAGCTGTTCAGGCAGAGGGTTAAGCACGAAATAAAAAGCCTCGGCGGTGGAAACATCCAGACAGTTAAAGGGAGCTGAGAGCTTTACCCGGGGACGCGGCGTCTTGCGCTGCTGGTCGCGGGACGAAGGACGGAACAAACTCGGGAGCGTTGACGTTGAGGCGGGTGAAGGCGGACTGCAGCTCGGTGTCGGCCTGGGCCTCCACATCGTCCTCCTCCCAGCTCTCAGGAGCCGAGTCTCGCTCCATGTCGACCGCCAACGACTTTTCCAGCCGCACACACACACACTCACTCACTCCCTCACACTCACTCATTCATTCACACACTCCCTCACTCGTTCTCGCGACCAGCGCTCTCTGTAAACAGCAGCTGTGAACGCGCAGCTCCCGATTCCAAAAAGGCATGAGACGCCTCGGCTCTTCCGCTGACACTCTGCTCACCCAGCACAGGTCTGCAAACCCTGCTTCCTGCATCAGGGGCTGTCCCAAATAACACTGACGTGCCTACCCCCTATTCCCTACGTTCTGCGCTGTGGCTCTTCACCCTTGCTTACAGTGGATCATTTCCACCACATATTATAATATCGTGTGATTAAATGATGACAAAGCGTCTTTAATGTGTTTTTGATCCGAATTCAAAATTGAAATCCGTCACATAGTGACCTAACTAGTAATTAAAGTGCGAATTCGGAAGAAGGATTGGTGAAGAAAGCGATTTTAAGATCCGCTGTCGACCTCCACACTAATAGTTTTAAAAGTTTAAGTAAATAATATGTATTTGTAATAAATAAATCTCAAAAAACACTCAAGTCAAACAATTTAATAAATAGACGTTTAAACAGATAAATACAATTTATTACACAGCTGTAAATCCGAAGAAAATACAACAACAATAAATAACATTAACCTTAAATAAATGAGCCGCATTTGAACTTTATCATGTTTATTAAGCTAACAGGTCTGCTGAACAAATCCAGTTTACTCTTTTGCATCTGCTACTCCTCCAGCAGTTATCGCAAAGGTGGCTTCATTTTCGGGCATGTCGGGGCTTTAAAAAACATACCATAACATATGTCTTCAAAATGTAAAACATTAATAAGTTTATTTAAGTAGACAAACCCTCACCATTTCAGTAAATCTGATATTCAAAATATCCCACTTTCACTTTTACATGTAAAGTATACAGTAATCCAGAAAAGCTTCAGCTTGTTAATAAACATCTTTTTTCATATGATGAGGGAATAGTTAAACGCTTATTAAACAGAAGCTCATTTTCTTCCACTTAATGCTCTACTAGAGTTGCAGGAGTGTTCCCTGTGCCCATTCAGGGGAGAACCTTTCAGGCACTGGGCAGATACCCCCAGGACGGGACACCAATCTAACGCTGGGCACACACTCTCCCTCACACACACACACCCACACACACTATATAGGGGTAAAATTAGAGCAGCCAATTGACCAACTGAAAATTAGAGAACCTGAGAAAGCTCCACCCAATATTCAAAAAGGTTCATGGATATGGCTGACAATATCTTTAATTGAATTTTTATTTATTTTTGTTTGAAACAAAAATGAATTACCTGTCAAATATTTTAGCAATCCTTATTTCACCACGTCCTTTTCTCAGACTTATACGTGTAGTGGAGGCATGTGCGAGTATGTGGCCTCCAATGGGCTTCTTGGGATCTGCTTGAAATCTAAAAAAAAAAAAAGAATGCAGATGCTGCAAGAACTCTCACTGGAAAGGAAAAGGAAAAGGAAAGTTGCTGATACTTACGTCATTCCAGCTCCAGGGTCAGCAGTCATCTGATTAGTGACAAACACGGCCACATTGTACTCTGTTGGATGCAAAAACCAGCTGTTAATCAAATATGCAGTGAACAAGTTGAAAATTTCTTCTAAGATAGCAGTTTGAGGTTCCTATGTGGATGTATACTAACTGTATAATAAAGACAAAATGACCTTCAGAGATTTTTTGCAGTCTTGAGAGCATTTGTGCCAGTTTCTGCTGTCTCTCTGCCAGCTCACCTCTACCAGAGAAGTCCACACGGAACAAAGCCATGATTGAGTCTATGATCTGAAACCACATAAATCAATAATGCTACACAAACTTACACTAAAAATTATATTAAGCTGAAATCAGAAAATAATATCATACAACCAATACTATACCTTCACGATGGTGAAATAAAATACTTTACCCCATGTATCTCATGCTATAACGTGTAAATTTTCAGCTTCATTAACATTAAAGCTGGTTATTTGAAATTGTGTTGTGGAAGTACTAAAGCTCATCCCAGTACTACCTGGAGGCAATTTCAAAATTTCGTATACATCACCAGCATATATTTTGATTCATGGTATAAAGCACACAGAGATACAAAAAAAACCCTTTGTGGCAGGAGCTCGGTGGCACTAGGGAAGAAGGCGGGTCCGTAGATAATGGAAAATTTGTTTATGATAATTATTGCACCTGATGTGGCTCTGCCTGATGAATGTGTGTGCCCTTTAGGGAACGAGCTGCGGAAAGCGACGGCACAGCCATTCCATCAGCCAACATATGTATTTTAAATATATGTTTATGTTACTGTATGAATAAAGACAGTCCTGAACTTTACTCCATTACTTGCCAAGAGCTTGAAGACACCTCCCTCCTCATGAAATTTGGCAGCAACAAAGTCTAACAGTTCCATCTGATGTTCACCTAAAAAAACATACAAAGCCAATTAATGAATAGGTTTAAAATATACTAAACTCATCTGAATCAGTAATGTAAATGAAATGTGAAAAATGTGTTTAAATTCAAAGCCTAGAATAACAATCACAGCTTAAATGGCGTGGCGTGGTAGCTCAGTGGTTAGGGCATTGGGCTATCAATCTGAAGGTTGGCGGTTCAAATCCCAGGTCCCCTGCAATTACCAATGTGGGTCCTTGAGCAAGGACCCTCATTGCTCCAGGGATTTTGTGATTAACCCTGTGTTCATCTTGTAAGTCGCTTTGGATAAAAGCATCTGCTAAATGACCAAATGTAATGTAAATGCCAATACATTTATTTCTTGGCATATTATTGAAAAGTTCATTAACTGTTTAGTCCATCCATTCATTAAGGTCCTGAGGAGTGGCCCCAGCACCCTTAATCTCCTCAGCAGATACAGCCTGCTCTGTCTTTTTTTATGCACTTTATGTGCTGGGGCAGCATCACGAATGCAGACAGGAACAGACTGGACAAGCTTATTAGGAAAGCCAGCTCTGTCCTGGGGGAACGTCTAGACCTGGTGCAGCTAGCAACTCTTATGGACAATCCCACCCCATATATGAGACTCTAGCAGCACTGGGCAGCAGCTTCTATCACTGGGCACACACTCACTCACACAAAAACACTCTATATGGGGCAATTTGGAGAATACAATTGACCTTGATCCATGTTTTTGGACTGTGGGAGGAAACCGAAGAACCTGGAGGAAACCCACGCGGACATGGTGAGAACATGGAAACTCCACTCAGATTGGGATTTGAACCGGGAATCCCTATTGCTGAGAGGCGAACGTGCTAACAACCATGCCGCTTAACTGTTTAGTCTTTTTCAATAATTATTACAAATTAATTTAGTGGCACAAGTTTTTATGACAAAATGCTTTTTTAAGATCCCCCCCCCCCAACAAAGTTTAATATTAAACCACAAGTTCTCTTACTGCTACCACAATCTGCAGAGGGACATATGATTTATATGAAGTAAAATAAGTGGTACAAAACAGGCAGACAGTATCCACTCTCACCCATTAAAGTAGAAAGAAGAGTTTTATAGTTTTATTGCTTTCATTTTTCAGAACATAATTCTTTGAATGTAATTAGCTCTTAAACTGTTAGCAGTTCTAAAATGTTAAATTGCCAGTCTACGTCAGCCAGTTCCATTCATTCATTCATTCATTATCTTCCGCTTTATCCTATATATTAGGGTCGCGGTGGGGTTCCCCATGCCCATCCAGGGGAGAATGTTTCGGGCGCTGGGCAGATATACCCAGGACAGGGTGCCAATCTATCGCTGGTCACACACTCACTCACACAGACACGCACGCATACACACTCTATATGGGGCAATTTGGAGAACTCAATTGACTTGATCCAATGTTTTTGGACTGTGGGAGGAAACCGGAGAACCCGGAGTAAACCCACGCAGACACAGGAAGAACATGGAAACTCCACCCAGATGGGGATTTGAACCGGGAATCCCTAGTGCTGAGAGGCAAACGTGCTAAACACTAAGCCACCAGTCCTCAGTCAGTTCCATTTGACATATATATTTTTATCCTAGCTAAGCCTCACTTTCTCAGATGACAGCACTATGTTACAAAACAGTTGTTACCGTAATGTGTTTTAAAACACGTTAACTATATAACCACCTTTTGATAATTTTTTGGAAGTAGTATCTTTCAATTAAGCTGAAACAAAATCTTACTGGTATAAGCACGTGCATACAGCACATTGTCAAGAACAGCCTCATGATCCACATTAAACCTGTCTGCAATGTCCTTCAGTCTGTCTGGGCGACTGCATATTTTGGGTTAAGGTAAAAAATAAGAGGTAACAAAATGCATCCACTACAGATATAAATGAAAAGGATACAAAGTATTTTCAGTGTCAATGAAGATGACTTTACCACCAGAGTATCCACTCTCACCAGGAAGCTGAGCACTAACTACAAAGATAAAGTTAGCTACCGAATAAATAAAAACAAACAATAATTCTCAAAATTCCAATAATATTGTCAATTACTTACCACACAGGGTGTGGGAAAGCTGAGTCTTACCAGTTCTAAATTCTGTGTTAAATCATTTAACAAATATAATTATTAAATATAAATTATTATTCTGATTGTAGAAACAGGAAGATGGTACAGCTGCACTTTACCTCCAAAAGCCTCAGTGATTGCCATACTTTCTACACCACCACCCAGGAGTTTACTAATAAAACAAACAAATTATGTATCAATACTGTATTTAGTAAGTGCAAATGTTAATACAGTTAAGTGGTACTTACAAGTCAAATAAATGTTTGAAAAAAAAAAGTAACAAAAAAAATAGATTTAATTTAATTTAATTTAGATTCAATTTTGCTGTGAACATTGTACAGATTTAGGGTCAGGCCTCTGTCTTGTCCATGCAGTGATGTTGCCTTTTGACATTGTGTTTAGATTTGTTTTTCTCCTGTAACATAAACCACCTGCCCCTCATGTGAAACATTCTATGTTTTATCATCATGTTTTACAGAAAATGCAATGATTTTGGTGGTAACAATTAGTTAATATTAGCTCTATATGTTTTATTACTTTTTATAATAACTTATTACTATTTTCTGAATTATTTTATTATTTGCACAAACCAGTGAACTGAGTATAGCATGATTTAAGAGATTTCTTGCTTGCTATTCTGCCATTGATAGTTGATAGTTGTATAGATTTATTGGCCTCAGTCATTAAGGCTTCTTCCATCCACCTCATCAAAATTTCACATCTGAAATGTTTTATTGTGACCGCCAAAGATACGTTATAATACTTTAATAAAATATTAAAATAAGAATGTCTTTATTTTCTAATCGTTTTTGTTAAATTTGTGTCTTTCAGTTATTTTATCCTGGGTTTTTTTTTCAAGCATTACTTATGATAAATAATTGCCATGTACTATTAATAGTAATACTTCATAATTTGTGGATAAATTCAAATTAAAATGAGTTCTTGTGTAATGTAAACAGGTCCTAGGTTCAGTTCTCGAACAGGCCTGAACAAAGTCCTTTTTGTGTGAAGATTGCATGTTCTTCCCATGTCTATGTGAGTTTTCTCAAGAAGCTCAGGGATTCCCGCCACAACATAACCACAAAAACATGCAGGTAGGTTCATTAAAGACACTATTTTGCAAAGAGCAAAAAATATAATGACATTCTATGAGTATTGTAACTGTAATTTAACAAGGAGGAGACTAATGTAGCAATACATCCTTCATTTTAAAGCTTCTATCAGTTTTTTTTTTTACAAAATCATTTAGGATCAATTTTAATTTTTCGAATTTAATTAAAATAATGTTAAAAGATAAATGCAATTATTTTAAAATGCATATATTTAGGATTCATATTCAATTCATATTCAAATGCATATATTTAGACTTGGTGTCCCAAGTCTTGAATCTGATGCAGATTACAAAATTAATTAATATGCTAATTAGATAATTAAATAAATACTTCTTAAATCTGACGCAGATTACAAAATTAATTAATATGCTAATTAGATAATTAAATAAATACTTCTTAAATCTGATGCAGATTACAAAATTAATTAATATGCTAATTAGATAATTAAATAAATACTTCTTACTCAAACTCCAAACTGCCTGTTGTAATGTGGAATACTTGCTTCCTTCTCATGCCATACTCAGAGGCAGTCTGAAAACCATTCATCTACCAAACATAAAAGATCTTTAGTAAGAGAACTAGATAAACCCAAATTTTCCCAGACAGAAAATAGCAGGTTAAAAAAATTACCAGTAACTTCCCAGCTGCTTCCTTTATTTTTTCCACTTTGGCTTCAGATAAACCCTTAACGTTGCTGAGAGCTCGTCGTGTGGTCATCTGGATCCCTTTAACTGTACATATTCCCACTGACTTTAGCTTTTTGATATCAGCCATATTCTGTTCGAATATAAAGAATAACCTCAGCGTTTTAACCACTTTTCCATCCCCTTCCAATCTTAATTTAAATGCATATAAATAGCTCACTATGCCATATTTCTGAAGGAGTTCGATGTCCTGAAAGAAAGATTCCTAAAAAAGAACAGAATGCAGTTAATATTAAATACGTTTAAAAAAAAAAAAATCAGATTGCTCAAAACTCACTTCATCCTCCTGAAACCCTCCCTCATCCTCAACAACTTGATCCTCTGCAGATTTCATACTGTAGAAAAATATTTAATAAATGACTTTATATATAAGTTATATATATATATATATATATATATATATATAAGGATGAGAAAGTGTTTAGGTAACAAACCTGAATAACGTTTACTGTGTTTTTTACTTTTGCCTGCCGCTGAAAACAAAACCACGATAATTTAGTTAAAGCTATATTTTATAATCCGAGAGTTATTAAGGATATACTAATGACATTTGAAGTACTGAAAATGTTCAGTGACTAACGCGATGCTGAGAGACCAACGACCTGCTAACCTCGCCTCACCGTTCGTTCAGCAGGTCGCTGGTCTCTCAAAGTCGCTTTAGTCATCTTCAACACTTTAAGGTTTCTTAATCGATGACAAGACTGATGAATATTCACTTATTTACAGCTTAAGCAGTGTATTTCCGTTAGGTTCGCAGTGTCCCAGTGTTCAGTGACTGAAGTCAAACCAATCGCACTTCCTGACATTACGGTGAGCCAAGCAAGTAAATTGAAGCGGCGCTGCTTTTAGGCGTTTAGCCGTAATACTGCTTTGCAATATAAGAGATAAGTACACAAAACTTAATTGTTTGTTAACACTTTAAATCTATTTTAGTAAATATTTTAGTTCACTCTTCTGAAAGGCCTTTTTACAGTGATTACTCAGGTGGAGGACCTGAAATTAAACTTTAGATTTCCTTTCTACTATATAAAGGTATATATATGTCAGTTGAATTATTCATTCATTCATTATTTCCCGCTTATCCTCTATTAGGGTCGCGGTGGGGTTCCCCATGCCCATCCAGGGGAGAACGTCTCGGGCGCTGGGCAGATACACCCAGGAAAGGGCACCAATCCATCGCTGGGCACACACTCACTCACACAGACACAATCTATATGGGGCAATTTTGAGAATTCAATTAACTTGATCCATGTTTTTGGACTGTGGGAGGAAACCGGAGAACCCGGAGGAAACCCACAGACACGGGGAGAACATGGAAACTTCACCCAGATGGGGATTCGAACCAGGAATCCCTAGCGCTGAGAGGCGAACATGCTAACCACTAAGCCACCGTGCCGCCAGTCAGTTGAATTAGAGATGCGTAAATGCCTCTTGCTGTAAATATAAGTTTATGTCGTTGTGAATATGTTGATGTGTGGCGGCCCTGCGATAGAATCACAAACTGCCACATCATCTCCACATCTTTTAAACAATACGTGCTGCATACTTAAACTCCAGTTCCCTTGTGACCCTAATCTGATTAAGCAGCTAAGAAAATAAATTGTCAGTGGCACTTCTGTAATGCATGGCTCAATGTTCATTTAACTGCAATAAGCATATGTGGCACACATGATGTGACAATGGTTTCAATCTTGCCTTTTTGAGAAATGATAGCAGGTAATGGCCTCAGTATAAATATGATTTTTGTTTTGAGCAGAACAACAGAAATAGTTTTGCCAGGCTAATAAAAGCACTACAGCCTACAGAGAACCAGTGGGTTAGAGTAAATAGAACTTTCTTTTGACAATCATTTTTAGGTAACATAAACAAGTTATCCTATTAAATAAACCCTAGACAACATGGCAATACCTGTACTGTTCTATACGAACAGTGAATTAAAAAAAATATGTTAAACAATATTTTTCATTTTCTACAAAATATATACTTTAATATGTATCTTTTGTAGAAATATACTACTATAGATATACTTTACTATAAATCTACTTTTAAGTTATAGAAAATTGCCCAAATATTATACTAAACAGTCTATGAAAAGAAAACTATGAGGCTACATCAACTTTAACTAGAAATTATTCTATTCAAATTAATTTAAGGGGAAAAAATAGTCAAAACTATATGAAAAATACAATCATGTCCATTATTTGAGTATCAGGTCAGGTAGGTGCTAGCATCTCTTTAATAAACTTTAAACCTAATTATCATGTGCATTTATCCAGTTGTGTTTGCAATTGGGTGTTCAAGCCGACAAGCAAACGATGAAAACTATTGATTCGATTGTATGAAGTCAAACATATCTACCTATAACTGGATGATAACATGGTGTAACGAATTTCATAACCCATAATTGTAGTATAACCCATTTGAAGAATAAGAATTTTCTTGTTAACAATGAAATTGCTACAAAAACTTCAAAAATGTGCATTATTCACTACAGTAGATTTTCTTTTGTTGGTAATATACAAACTTTTATCAAATACTGCAATTGATAAAAACATTGTAATTTCTAATAATTACATTGTTATTTTTATTCCAAATAAAATTTTTCTTGAAACATTTCTTTTGGGGTAACGAGTTTAGACAGGTTAAACACTCAAATCTGTTCCTTTTACTATACTCACTGACAACAGCCATGTTTTAACAATGATTTTTAATATATTTTTAGTAATTAAAATATACATTAAAAAGCATTGTTACATTTTAGGGTAACAATAAATAAATTATCTGTGAATGGGGTCCACATGTTATAAAACATAAAATCACCTGCAGGTATAGTGTCTGGGTGTCCCAATACCTTAGTGCATTTAACAAATACGAATGAATTTTGATATGTTTTCATTTATGAACAACTAAACAGAATTTTTCATGCAAACTGGATTAAAATTCAGGAAGTGAAAGGAAAATCAGGCAAAATTAAGACAGAATTCATCGGAGCATTGATCTGGCTTCACTTAAGTGACTTTATTCATGTTGAGTTTATCATAAATAAATGTTCGGATGTTTTACTTCTACAACACCTGCAAACCAGAAGCATCCCTCAAAGTAAAGAAAAAGGTGACAGTTAATATATTGAACATGGTGTGGCTTCGGTCACTGTGTTCACCATTAACAATTAGTACTGTATTTAAAACTTGATGGGAATCTAATAATGTATTGTGAATACTTGATTAGATTTTTCTGAATTAACAAATGCATTCAGTAGATATTTAATAAACAGAACATTAGAATAAATGGGCATGAACAAACATCCAATCTCACTGTGGATACAAATAACTTTACAGAATCAAAGACATGAACACAGCTGTAAAAAAAAAAAAATCATTTGTACTTTGATGTCTATGCAGTATTCTGAGTGGGAGGTGCAAAATTGAACAAGGTTTTGGGGCTGCACTGCAGAAGAAGTGCAGTCCCTCTCCTTTACAATCTCTGATGCAGCTCCTTCCTTTAGACCTTTTAATGGGTCTGTTGTGAATTACAGTAGAAAAGGAAACTATTTCTTTAAAGTTTTCCAGGAGCACCAGGCATCATTCCAGGCAATCCTCCAGACATCCCAGCATTTGGTCCCAGTAAAATCTGTTAGCACAAAATAGATATAAATGAACAAGAGCTTCTAACAATCTAAAAACCAGCAAGCTGTTACATTAATTTTACAAAATTACACTTTAACTGTTGTGTGACTAAATGAGACTAAATACATATTTAATATTCATTCATTCATTATCTCCCGCTTTATCCTCTATTAGGGTCGCGGTGGGGTTCCCCATGCCCATCCAGGGGAGAACGCTTCGGGCGTTGGGCAGATACACCCAGGACAGGGCGCTAATCCATCGCTGGGCACACACTCACTCACACAGACACACTCTATATGGGGCAATTTGGAGAACTCAATTGACTTGATCCGTGTATTTGGACTGTGGGAGGAAACCGGAGAACCGGAGGAAACCCACGCGGACACGGGGAGAACATGGAAACTCCACCCAGATGGGGATTCGAACCGGGAATCCCTAGTGCTGAGAGGCGAACGTGCTAACCACTAAGCCACCGTGCCGCCCACATATTTAATATAGTTTTATAAATTAATTACTTTCAAAATAAAAACTATTGACTTATTTTATTCAACCTTCAATTAATAGAGCTTAGTTTGATTTTTTTGTAAAACATTACCTGTCTCTGCTGTTGTAGCTGCTGCTGTTCCAATTGTAGTCTTTCAGTCTCAAAAACGACCGGAAGAACCAAAATCATAAACGAGGTGGTGCCTACCCACAGTGCTGAGCGTGAGAAACTAAATATAAACAGAAAAAACTTTTTTTTTATAAATAAATAAATACTACTGACTTACGAAATTAGTGTACCATGTAGTAATATACAAACAAGTCATATACAAACAAATACAAATATATATAGTCACCTGTAAAGTTTTTTGGCTACAGACATTGAGCACTGTGCTGATACTTCTGCAGCAGTGCGCAGCGTGTCAGGAAACATCTCTGTTAATCCCCACAGCCTCTCCACCAAAGTCTCATCCAACTGATAGAAAATAGAAAGTCACAAAGACACCTCTAAAAATACAAATTTATTACCTCACTCAAATTAATGTTAATTTTTAAACTGAAAAAAAAAACACAAAAAAAAGCCAGTAATAAATTGCTTTACAGACCAAAAACTAAAATAAGTATGTAAATAGACAATATTGTACTTATTTACATAAAACTATGGTAAAAAGGGCCTTATTGTGTTAGGTTCAACCTGACAGCAGCTGATAAAATTACCCTTTGATGTATTTTCTGAGGCACCATATAGCAATGGGGAGGGCAAACTGACCCCACAATGACCTTTGTCAATCCAACCTGGGAGCCTAACCCAAGTCCCTGACACTGACATAACAACATTAATCATAATTAAGTATTATCTGACAAGTCTTGTCTTTTGTACAGAGTCTCACACTCTGCTTTAAAAGATGTCTGTAAAATAATTTACTCTGGAAAATCAGCAGCATTTTATCAGATTATAATTTTTATAACTGAAAAAACATCACTGTATACTGAACATCTTTTATCAACATTAGACTCTAAAGTGCATTGTTGCAATATAAATATATTGATACCCACAATATGATTCTGTGTGTGGGATCTTATTTTAATCTACTTTTCATTCAAAAAAACAAATTTAATCTTTAAACAATTTTAACCAATAATTGTTTTAAACACATGAATAAAAATCGAAATATATATTGTGCTAACATTTTAGCCAAATAACTCTGCAATTATTGCTATTAAATCTTAATCAATAATCTTGACTTTTATCATGACTCAAATTGGCATCATAAGGTATGTGATACTTTACATACTCCCATCCTTAATATACAGTTATTGTGTTGTCCAAATAAAAAGCTATGCCTACATAGAAGAAGCTTTTGAGTTACTGTCTCCAAAATTATGCCCTCTGAATCTGTTAACACTATCACAGGTCATTTCTTATCAACACATCAAGATCTATTTTTGGGATATTGTGCTAATGAAATGTATCTAATTGAACATATTTATGTTGTGCACTTTAGTAAGAATTGGCTTTAAGTTCTTCAGTAAAACATTGATATTCTAACGTTACTATAAGTAATGGGTGGCCCTGTGTTACACAGCGAGAAAGACCCGGGACTGGCAACTTGTAAACTACATGTACATCTAAACTGGTAAACTACATGTAGCTCCCTCCGATTTAAAGTCGACAGAACAAATATTCGTGCCAATACTGATTAGTTTATTCTTCAGTTTGTACTTTGTACATAACCTTACACCCAGCCTTAAGAACTGTAACATAAATCACATAAACAAATATACAATGAGCAATTTCTACATTGTAAACTCTTAATCTTCAGGATGATCTTTTGCTTGTTTAACCACACGAATTTACATCTTGACTTAGAACCACAATTACATATCAATTCACTTTAATACAAGAAACGGTAATAAACTTTACGCAAACACAATTGGTATACCAACAGAACACGAACCTCATTGGCTGCTTAAAATATCAAAGAGAGCTATATCTTCATGTCTCATCTCGTCTCTCTTCGGCTCCTTAATAAACACTTTAACACTGAACGCTAACTTTGGAACCTGTCACATGGTAACCTTGGAAATGAACGTTGTCGATGTTCTTAAAGGAACTGAAAATATAAAATACTATTTAAATATACTTAAAAACAACCAAAAGATAAACTGCTCAAATAGGCAGTTACACTATATATAATTCTCTTCTATTAGCTATTGAACTTTGGTGAAAATGTCTTTAGGCGACAGAAGCGTCACAGTTTTGTATGAACTGATTCCGAAGATCAGAAGACCGACGGGAACAGAGCAAAAAACGAGCTTTAAAAAGCACGACACAAACATTTCTAAAGACAGGTGAATGTTTCGGACCGACGTTTAAGACCTTACATCATCATCGTCTTCGTCGAGGAGTTGTTCAGCAGGACGAGTGTCCACAGGCCCCGCATCAGGAGACAGAGCGGTTACCGCAGCCATCACACTCACTACCTCACCGGCGAGGAGACTGACTCTGGCTCGTATGGTTTCCTCCGGCTGCCTGCTTTATGTTTCCTCTGCTCTGATAACACGAACAAACCCGCCGAGCGAAAACAAGCTCTCAAAATTACAGCGGCGCAGGAGGTCACCCCGGAGACATGTGCACCCAGAGCAGGAACTGAGCGGCGGATTCGCCTGCAGAAGTCAGCGCTGCGCCCCCTGTCGTAATGGGGGGGAATTGCCACTTCACCTCACAGCATCCCAAGGGAGAGCTCATGTTCTGATGTGCAGTACCAAGGTTGCCAGCTCCGGTGTACCACAGCCCCACCCATCACTTACAGTAATGAGATAATATCAATGTTTTACTGGGGAACTTAAAGCCAGTTCTTAGTAAAGGTGCACCACATAAATATGCTCAATTAGATGCGTTTCAGGCATCTGGTGGCTTAGTGGTTAGCACGTTCACCTCTCAGCACTAAGGATTCCGGGTTCGGATCCCAATCTGGGTGGAGTTTCCATGTTCTCCCCGTGTCCGCGTGGGTTTCCTCCAGGTTCTCTTGTGTCCTCTCACAGTCCAAAAACATGAATCAAGTCAATTGAATTCTCCAAATTGTCCCAAAGTGTGTTTGCGTGCGTGTCTGTGTGTGTGAATGTGTGCCCAGCGATAGATTGGCGCCCTGTCCTGGGTGTATCTGCCCAGCGCCTGAGACGTTCTCCCCTGGATGCATGGGGAACCCCCCCCCCCCCCCGCGACCCTAATAGAGGATAAAGCGGAAGATAATGGATGTATATATGCGTTTCATTAGAACATTATCTGAAAAATAGATATTGATGTGCTGGTAAGAAATAACCTGTTGATGATACAGTGTTAAAGAATTCAGAGTGCACAATCTTGGATTGTAGTTTTGAACATTGAACATTTTGAACATCAGTCACAGCACTGTCTTTGTTGGGTGCATTTTTTTTTACAATATGTTGTTTAGATTGATGTAATGAGCTTCATAGGTTGTTCTTAATAATTTGGATTTATTAAAATAACAGTGTAGTAATACAGACATACATTGTTATTAAAACATGTCCATAGTTTTTATGGACATATCCACAAATGTCCAGGATAGCTCTTTTTTTTTTCGCATATCACAACTTTTAGTACAGTTGTCGCTGAAGGATCTGCTGCTTTAATGTTTTTAAAGTTTTATGTCAGATGTTTCGAATACAGTTATAAGCATATAAGCATCCTTTTTTATTGACAAGTACACTAATTTAGGACAAATTTACAGTGCTGACTCCTTTTCTTTTTCAGGACTTCTGCAGTTTGCCCTGGCAGCGGGATATTAGCTTCTGGGCCAAATACTGGCTGAGGCCAACTCATTCTTACAATCTCTGTGTTTCATTTGTCTACCCACTTTTAGAGGATTAGCAGTAGGCTCTGAATAAAAATTAAGATGTGGAGAGTTTCCTGGCCTGGCTTTAGTTAATTAAGCCACAAATTTATCACTTTTGCCTTCATGACATGGTGCTCCACCAAAAAGCATTGTTTATTACCAACTTGCTCCAAAATCATTAGGAGAATTTGCTTATGAAATATGTTTTATTCTTTTTTCATGATATGGTTTTTAAGGGACTTTATAATTCAAAATTCTGACTTTATATTCTAGAATTATGACTTTATTTCCACATCACTGTAAATTAAATGCTTGTTACATGTTTATCTTAACGTCCTAAATGGATGCGGTAATAATACCACATCTATGCACCATTTTAATTATTTAAAGTTTAAAATGTTTTTTACTGAATTATTGAAACTGTGCGTCATGTGTTGTCGGTAAATCACAGTAGTAAAGCACCTTGTGGTTGGGTTGAACGGTGCAGATCGAAACTGCCCAGCGCATCAGTGACACTCAGTTACCCATAGTTTAGTGCATCGAGCACGAGAGTGTGCGGCATAACATTATAATGGACGTTTCTCATCAAAACCATGGACTTCTGAAGACTCCGCTCCCGAATCACCACCAAAACGCTATTTTCCTGAAGCTGTGACTTTATTCTAAGATGCTGCAATATATAATCATCATATCGGTATGTTTTAAGGGGTAAGACTGCACTTGAACAATGTACTATTCTACACACACACACACACACACACACACACACACACACACACACACACACACACACACACACACACACACACACACACACCCCCCCCCCCCCCCCCCCCCCCCCCCCCCCCCCCCCCCCCCCCCCCCCCCCCCCCCCCCCCCCCCCCCCCCCCCCCCCCCCCCCCCCCCCCCCCCCCCCTAAGGAGGACAATAGTTCTTATTCTACAACATAAAGAGGAACTGGCAGCTGAGCTGCTTAAAACTACTATAAACAGAGAAAATGCAAAATTCCACTTGTAGAACGTCAACAATTAGTCCAATTTCCAAATTAATAAAACAAAAGACAAGGTGATGTGACCTAGTGCCGTGGTCCCAAATGTTTTAAATGTGTGGCACCTCAAAAAATACATTTTAGGGTAATTTTATCTTCAGGTGTACATCTGCTGTCAGCAATCAATTTCTAAATGTGTTTATTATTAACAGAATCAAATTTGCCTTTGAAAACACATTTTGTTCTTATGTTGACAATAAAATAAAGGTACAAGTCAATTAGCAAATTATATTCTTGAGTTATGTATTGCATTTTTAAACTTTTGTATATTTAAATGTTTATAGAATTAGTGCTTGAGTTGTAAGATTTACAGTTTTGTATGTAGGTAAATAATGTTATTCAGCTCTAGTTAAGGAAAGCTACATGTATATACTTTTAATTAAACATTAACTTGTGAATCTATTAAAAGTTTTTTATTTTTGTTCGGTTTAGCAGGGATTTCAACATCTGTGAAGAGGACTATTTGGCTGTTACGTTGTCAAAGGGAGATTCAGTGTAGAACTGAGAAAACGTGACGTTAAGTTTGGTTATTTTCAGTTCAGTATTTTTATAAGCGAATAATTTAGGGGGAAAACATTTAAAATAAGTAAAACAACTGCGGTTTCTTTTTTTTTTTTGTTGCGGTTTTGATGACATTATGACTTTAAACCAGTTATATTAATACATGTAAAGGTTAAGATCAGGTGCGTCGTTAGAGCTGGACTTTCGGGGCTATAGCCCCATCAGCTGTTTGTGCTTCAAGCACCTGTGTGTGTGTGTGTGTTTGAGGTAGACATTTTTTTCGCCAGTAGCGGAAGTAAAGTTACCGTAATAACTATATGTTGGCTGTAAAGAGCAGCTTCGAAGCTTCATAAACTGTCGTTTTTTTCTAAAGCGCGCAAACTGTCGCAAAGTTACGGTATTTCAAATCAAAACCTCGTTAAAACTCTCATCTGCGACTGACTCCTAAAACGAATTCATGCTTTTCTGCCAAAGCTCAGGTTTGTATATTCAAAATTTTCAGCCAAAACCATCATTTATTAGAACTGAATGTGCTATCCACTGCTGACAGACATATTTCATATGTTATTTAATTTTATCCAATATAACTAATAAATGATCAAACAAAGTGAATGTAACAACAATTTGAAAAATGAATAAATACACTCATGAAAGGGCACTTTTTTTAAAGCGGACAGAGGAGGAATAAGGGATCTGGGCTAAAGTGCCTGATGTTTCTAAACCCTAAAAACACCCCTGGACTGTGCTATCCACTACTGACAGACATATTTCATTCATTCGTTCATTCATTCATTATCTTCCACTTTATCCGATATTAGGGTCGCGGTGGGGTTCCCCATGCCCATCCAGGGGAGAACGTTTCAGGCGCTGGGCAGATAGACCCAGGACGGGGCGCCAATCCATCGGGCACACAATCACTCTCACACACACACACACACACCCTATAAGGGCAATTTGGAGAATTCAATTCACTTGATCCATGTTTTTGGACTGTGGGAGGAAACCGGAGAACCTGGAGGAAACCCACGCGGACACGGAAACTCCACCCAGATGGGGATTCGAACCGGGAGTCCCTCGCGCTGAGAGGCGAACGTGCTAACCACTAAACCACCGTGCCGCCGACATATTTCATATGTTATTTAATTTTATCCAATATAACTAATAAATGATCAAACAATATTAGTGTAACAAGTTTGAAAACGGATAAATACACTCATGTAAGGGCACTTTTTAAAGAGGACAGATGGGGGAATAAGGGATCTGGGCTAAAGCTCCTGATGTTTCTAAACCCTAAAACACCCCTGATGGTAAGTTTGGTGATTTTCAGTTCAGTATTTTTATAAGCGAAAAATTTTGAGGAAAATCATTTGAAATAAGTAAAACAACTGCGGTTTCTTTTTTGTTGTGGTTTTCATGACATTATGACTTTAAAGCAGTTATATTGAAACATGTAAAGGTTAAGATTGACTGTTTTTCATTCTTGTGCTTCTCTTGTTTACAGGCCGTCTGGAGTCGGCGGTGGTCTCGAGGCTCCGCCCACATTCTTCAGGGCTTGCGTCAGCGCGCACTTCGCTTTTTTCTATGAATGAAGAATCCGCGCGCACACGCGCACGCGCGCAGAGCCTGTGATTCCAGGAAAAGGCGGCGGACCCGCGGAGCTGAGCTCACTCTCAACTGCTGGAAGCTGAATGTTACCGAGCTGCAGTCAGGAACAGCGTCGCCGCCCAGCCGTTAGAGACGAAGAACCGAGAAGAAAAGCGAGCGCAGCGAAGAGGCAAGTGTTTTTCTCGCCCTGTTTGTTTACAGCGGACTGGACGTCTATCCGCCCAATCATGCTACAATGCTAAGAGGCTAGCTGACACGCACCGAGAGCGAGCCGTCGGTCTGAAAGAAAGCTTTCATGTCTTCGTTATGTTTACCATCTTTAACTTTCTTTACCGTAACGACGCGGGGTGAGGTTTGGTCGGCGGTGTTGTTCGGGGTTTGGACTTGTTTCCCGTAACAACACAATGACAACACATTTTCCAGCTGACATCCAGACAATGCCAAAAGAATTAACAAGAGAGCCACTCGTTTATTTTTCTACTTGACAGACTTTATATTTAAAATGGTTGTTGAAAAATACTCTGACATACTGTTGATTTATGTAAATATGGTGGAAGCCCGTTGTTTTTATAAATGTGAAAGTCCTCGTTTAAAATGTCAGATTGGCTTCCTTATCAGTGTGTAACTGTCGGTGATGTAAGCTGTGTTTTTGCTTAGCTTGCATGATGAAGCATTTGCTTCTCGTTGATCATGCAGGTTTTCAAAATAACAATCTGACGGGCGCTCGGGGATATATTTGGAGTAAAACAGAACCGAGTTCTTGGCTGCGGATTTAAGATTTAAAAAAGTGGGAACTAAAAGCTTGACTAGTTTAAAGGGTAGTGAATGAGGTAAGGTTATTGCTGAATCATGCTTATACAGGTTATACATGATGAGCGCTTCAGCCCACACACTTCTGCTTTCCGAAATGTGGACAGGGTTCCGTCTGGACTCTGATCACATGGAGCATGCTGTCAGGAGGCCAGTTGCCTCGTGCGCATGCGCCACACACGCGAATTCGTGAACTGTGACAGTCACTTTATAATCTCTGTGATTCTTTGTGATCATCAAGAACAGAGACCTGTACTGCTTTAATCCAGTGTCCATCAGACAGTAAGGTAAACAATGATGTTATTCTCATCGTTTCCCTTGCTTTATACTGATTTTAATAACGCCAACGATCTACACAGTGATATTTGATCATTAGTTTGATTGTTATTAATATTGCTGAATTTTTTAATGAACTTACTTCATACTAACAAGCACAGTATTAAAAACTTTAGAGACACCTGTACTCTACACCTACAGGAGCTTTCATGTTCATCCATTTAAAGTTTCTCAACAGCTTCCACTTGGTAGAGTGGATCTGTGGAAATTATCCCCCTATTATAGGAAAAAGAATTTGTTATGTTGGGCACTGATGTTTTAGTAAATGCTAGTGTTTAGTAATGTTAAGATCAGTTTTTTTTCGTGTGGGTCAGTTAAGGTAGTCCACATCAAACTGACCCAACCCTGCATTTATGGAGAGATGCATGGTCATGCTGTAGAAAAAAATGCTGTTCCTGCAAAGTTAGAATAATACAATTTCATAATATAACATAAAACTGCTGAATTCAGTGATTATGGTGTGTCCCAGTAATTTGTTGATGTACAGTAACTTTTAACATTTCATCACCCAAGAATACACCATGACAGAAAATATTTAAGTTCTGGTGATGACTTGAACATTTTACTTAAAACATTGACTTGGTTTACTTAATAAAGAACCAGATAAATAGCTGCCTATAAAATAAAGTTTATTAAAAATCTTTAGTCATTAATAGTCTGCTGAATAGAAACTATTAAATATGATTGTTTTAAAGTCACAGGATTCATTGAATTGTATTGATTCAAATTAATTATCTTTCACATTTTATGTCCAACATCCAATTTATTATTTTTCATATTTTTATCTTTTCAGTATCAAGTGGACAGAATGACCTCTGACAGCAGAGCCAGTAAAGCCCTTCAGGTAAAATAGTTTGGTTTGTTATGAATTATTTGGATCTTATGTTTGAACTGATGTCCTTTACAGGGACCTGGATTAAACATTTACTCACTTTTTCACATTTTAAGTGAAATAAATTAAGGGTTTAGTCATAGATGTCAACAATTTACACCAGTTACATATTACAGTGAAATATGTTTAGTTTTTAAAATGATTTAAATACCACAATATTTGTGAAAATATTTCTCAACTGACATATTACCTTAAATGCCTTAAATAAAAAGTTTGTTTTAAAAACATACAGTACCAGTCAAAAGATTGAACAGTTAAAAGGATTTGTGCTATTTATTGTCCATTTTATCAGTTCCACTTACTGTAAAGATGGACTGTAGTTCTACAATTACCGATTGTAGTCCATCTGTTGGACTAAAATACATACTGTGTTAGCCCATTTACTCTGTTTTTTTAATGGTCAGGACCGTAATAGTAACACCACAGAGCAGGTATTATTTGATTGGTGTATTATTCCTATTCCAGCAATATCACTGAGGTGTTTAAATGAAACTACAGTGGCACTGTTGCACTAAAACCCCCCTCACCACATCAGTGCCACTGCAAAACTGACAAACAATCCACCACCCAAATTATACCCCTTTTGTGAATCTCAAAATATATGAGATTCGAGTATTTGAGTTTAGGGGATGTCACATTACAAGGTGCCACTTTATTAAGAAACAAAGTGGCATGATTGTTAGAAAGCTCTTCATCAATGAATAAAAACTTTTAAAGAGGTTTGCTTTAAAGAGCTGGAAAGATCTAGGAGAAAAAAACCCATAAACTTTCCGACACCCCAAAAGACCAAACTTTATATAATATTAACCAGACTAAAATATTTATTTTTACATAGCAAATCCTAGGACCAAATATCCTCTAGTCTGGTGAGAATAAAATGGGGAATAAAATTCACAAGTCCTTACCCTGTCACAGTGGTGGCAGCATCATGGTATGTGTCATCATCAGCGAATGGGAAACTGGTTAGAGTTAGAGACCAGCTCAATTCAGTTCAGTTCCTTGTACTTTTATTAAACTGCATTTAGCTTTCGTTCAGTTAATCTTAGTCACAATAAAATATCGGCGGCACGGTGGTTTAGTGGTTAGCATGTTCGCTTCTCAGCTTTAGGGATTCCCGGTTCGAATCCCCATCTGGGTGGAGTTTCCATGTTCTCCCTGTGTCTGCGTGGGTTTCCTCCGGGTTCTCCGGTTTCCTCCCACAGTCCAAAAACATGGATCAAGTCAATTGAATTCTCAAAATTGCCCCATATAAAGTGTGTCTGTGTAAGTGAGTGTGTGCCCAGAGATGGATGGACTGGTGTGTCTGCCCAGTGCCCGAACAGTTCTCCCCTGGATAGGCATGGGGAACCCCACTGCGACCCTAATAGAGGATAAAGCGGGAGATAATGAATGAATGAACAATAAAATATGTTGTATAAAAGTTAATGTTTTGAGCTGCAGTGCCCTGACGAGATCTAAAATGTTTGGTGTATTGATACCTTGTTTGTTTCAAACTGTACATGCTGACCACTTGATGGCTCTCACACTTGTGTCCTTTTCTGCAGGTCAAACGAGAATGTGGAGAGAATGTCCCCGTGCTGTCAGATAGCGAGCTCATGTCTCTGTCAGTGCGCGAATTAAACCTGCATCTGCGAGGTTTGTCCAGAGAAGAGATCCAGAAGCTGAAACAGAGACGGCGTACCTTGAAAAACCGAGGTTATGCTGCTAGTTGCAGGGTCAAGCGCGTGTCCCAGCGTGAAGCTTTGGAACAGCAGAAGAAGGAGCTGCAGCGTGAGGTGGATCGGCTCGGTGCGGAGAACGCGGGCATGCGGCGGGAGCTGGAGGGGCTCGGTGCCCGTTTAGCTGCCCTGCAGCGTTTCGCACGTGGCCTCGAGAGTGCAGGGGGCAGTATTTTGACAGCAACACCTCGCCTTAACACCGCATCCGTCATTACCATTGTGAAGAGCCCACAGCAAGGCCATGGCCAAAGAGAGCAAGAGGCATCCTAGTGCTAAATCCTGCTAGCAATAGACAGATATACACACATGCAAGTGTAAACCTGGTAGAGAACTGATAAATCCAATGACCGCCATTAAGTAATGTAACACACCGGTTCTCAGCCTGCAGTCTGTGGGCTGTTTACGGGCTGCACTGTCCCTGAGTTGCTTCTGTACTCAAACCTTTTCATTACTAAACATTAATGTCTCTGTGGGACTGAACATTTTCAGTCAGATCTGCACATGTCGAGCCTGATGGTGGTTGAGCATCATTGTTCGGGGTCACAGTAATGCAGGCATGATCTCAAACATCATCTGACTCTGTGTCATGCAGATTACCTCATTCCGCATTCTCTTATGTGTATTAATAAATCTTATAAATGATCTGTTATATCAGAAAGTAATCAAGATGCAGCCAAAATTTGCAGTTTTAAACACTTAAATGTCCTCGGGCTGCAAAGTTGATTCTTATATGATTATAAAACTGAAAAATAGACCTTGATTCTATATCAGGTTTTGTACATTGACCTTTACAAGTGTAACAATGTAGGTAGATTATATGAAATGAACATGTCAGATAGGACATGTTGATAATGGTATGTGCTTCTTTTCTCCCACATGGGAAGCTAGATGTAATTGTGGAACTGGTCTCTACTGATCTTGATTTAATATTTGACTACCAACTATTACCAGGTTGGCAAACATTTGCTGGAAATTGTTCTTAATTGTGTAGTTGTCGGTTTGGTTATGTGCTGTCAGTGCAGGCTGGAAACATTCTCATATTTATTTCAAAGAAATAATCTACATCCTTGAAACGTTTCTGTATATTTAAGACCAAGTCCTAAAGCTAAAGAGTCCTGTGATTTAAATTCTGCTTTTTCAAGATTAGATTAGATTAGAAATGTTCTCACACCTGAGTAATGTTGTATTTCGTGTGGCTGTTTAAACAAGCAGTGGCTTTGCAAGCGTTTTCCACTACTGCACTGAGCTTCTCGATTAACCTTGTGCCTGCATCCATTCTACTAAATATAGAAGCTGTAACAGAGAATCAGATGGAACTGGGGGAATGGGAGCAAAGAAACACTGAAGGCCAGGTTCCCAGGACAGATGTAAGCCTAACCTTAGATTTTCCCTGGTGATTGATCAATAGTACTGCAGTTTAGTCTGAGATTACTTATGCTTTTATGCATCAGCCCCAAGTGTGCAGGACAGAAAATCTGTGAGTAAAAAATGTATTGTTGTACTGAACTTGGGTCCACTGTGTATGTATGTGTGCGTGTGTACATGTGTATGTACGTATGTGTGTGAAGGCCATAAGTTTGCTAACGTAGTGTAGTGACTTGTTTGCAGTGGTATTTTTTTCTATTTAAAAGTACATTATTCGTGAAAAAATACTTATGGATTTGTAGAAGGGATCAGGTGAAGATGGGAGAGATGAAAGACTTCAGGACGTGAAAAAAAAGGTTTTAGAGTAAAGCTCACACAAGTGGTTCAGGACGAGATGGACAGTGGGGTTACGGCTAAGAGGTGATCACATTAACCCATGGTTGACAAATTGCCAACTATTAGTGGAGGAGGAATATGCTACAGCTATATTGATGTAATAAAGTAGAAACTGATTTTTATTACATATATGGAAGCTATTTCAATATTCTCGTTGAGATTTTAATTAGATTTAACATTCTGGTTTCACTTTTTGGTTCTAAACATGCTGGATGTTTGTATTTATTACATATATTTTTCTATGGTAAATATTGTCTATTTTATGGCATTAATAAAATAAGTGTTTATCTTGTACATACACACTTGTGTGGTTACTAAAATGAAATTGAACAGTAACAGTTTGTGCAAAAAAATTCTTATTTATTGTTTTGAAGCTTTGTTGGGACATTACGAGGAAAAATAGAAGCATTTTTGTTACAGGAAAAATATACAATGGCACATTTTACAAACTGTAAAAAATAGCAAAGCATTTACCTGATACTCCAGGCTACTGTACTTAAAACATTTCCTAGGAATAGTAAAATATGTCTCCCCTAAAACCCACCTGAATATCAAACATCCGCTCAGATAATCGCACCATTTTACTCGCTGAATAAACTAAAGGGAACGAGTCTCTGGTACTCATTTTAGTGCATTAAGATAAATATTTGCAGCAATTTACTAGAAAGAATACAATCCACATCTAAGCTTCTGATAGCAGATACCATAAATACTTGTTCTCAACGCTGCTGCTGCTGCTTCTTTCTAGCCTGGCTATTGCACACACACAGGATCAGGACAGCTTTCAATGGTGGGTAAAGTAAATATAACAATGCGCACATGAGAGGGAAACAACGTAGTCTAGAAAGCAAGAAATTAACCAAATAACCAAAAAAATACAAACTTGGGCCTTAGGAAGTTCTAGAGATCCACTAAGGTGTGCATTTAAAAATAGCTCAAGCTGAACAGCTGAAGCGGTCTTAAATAAAGTCGTAAGCAAAATGTCTCCCTCTGGAGGCCAACAGTATGTCTGCGCAAAGATGATGCATTTTGTTTATAGAGGTGATTTATATATTTATCCTCAGTGGAATTCATTGTTCAATGTATCTGTATTAAAGTTTAAAACTGATCTACTTCTGTGGAGTGGCGTCTGAATCCACTGAGAAGCCTGATCTAATCTCCATCAGACAAAGGGTGTCCCAAATTCAGCCCATCAACCCAATCCACTAAATAGCTGCATAAACCAAATGCGCATCTCTTAATTTAAATCATGTAATGTCTTCATCAACAGCTCCTCATTTAACTCTGTTCTGTCCATGTCACTCAATAACTAGCCTTTTCCCACCAGTGGCCAGATGCAGTAAGAATCCCACTCATTTCTGTCATCACAGCACACAGACTGGAAACCCTATTGATCCGACACCATTCTGGTCCTGAGAGGCAAATTTCCTGCAGCCACTCATCACTCACCCCCCCCCCCCTCCAGCCAGTAAATTCAAAAATCACGTCAAGTAGAAATGCATGAAAATGCTTATAAACACTCACTAAGCTGCCTGAACTTTACAGTATATAACATGTCGCTGAGTTATACTTTAAAGTAAAGCGCACAGGGAAATCACTAAAGTCTTTGTTGTTTCACTCCATTAATAAGAGTAAGAGAAAATATAATACTTATTTCAACTAACATTTATCATCACGTAAGCCGTTGGACTGGTCAAAGCAGGATCTTGTGGAGATTTGTCTCTAGGGTACGCAGCTGAATAATTAGGATGTGACTGCAACACAGAACCTATTCTAGCTAACAGAGCTCTGACAGTACCGTTACTCACCTGTAGAAATTGGGTTGGGTATTGGTATATGATAACATTTAAAACTCATCATCAGAGCTGAGCAGGAGGGTTTTCTCATTGTCCCGTGCACTGATGGAGCTGTGGCTGCGTGAGATGGGTGGTGCTTTAACTCCCTGTTCCAGAGTGGACTGCTGAGTATACTGTTGATAAGCTGGAGAGAAGTTATGAATGGCATCTTGGACCATGTCTCCGGGATTAATGGTTTCTTTCAGGCTGCTTGAGATGCTTTTCATTGGGGCTGAACGTCCTGTGAAAAAGAAATAATGAAGAAAATTGATGGGACAGGAACTAAAGTATATCCAGAGTTTATTTCTAACTTGAAAAGCAGCAAGAAAACCAAGCAGACACGGACAGTGCACGTGACCTACCGTATGGACCATATGTTGGAACAGGGCCTTTAGTCAGCATAAGAAAAAAGAAGAGAGCAGAGTGGAAAGAGAAAGAGAGTGAAGGATGTAAAGTACACTTTTTGTGAGGTAATAAGATCACAGCAACCAATGAAAATACAATTCAAGTGTGAATTACACAAGCAGGATGAGGAAATACAGTATCAGTCAAAAGTTTGGGAACACCTTCTTGCTCCATCATCTATTTTCTCCACTTACCATATAGACGAACTTTGTTTTACAATCATATATTGTAGTATTGTTTTCCTTTTTTTTTTGTTCGTCTCTGTTTAATTCTGTTTTCTATTGGTCAGGACCATTAAATAACAGGTATAATTTGGTGGTGGATTGTTTGTCAGTTCTGCAGTGACACTGATGTGGTGAGGGGGTTTTAGTGCAAAGTGTAAAGAAGACAGACACAGACGGTGTGTGGTGGAAAAACTGAAACAATTGAAACCACGGTCGATGCTTTACCGTGAGAATCCAGTCTCTTGTCCATGTAGACTTTGTATGTAAAGGCATGACGCAGCGCCACAGCGGCAAAAAACATCTCAATACAGATTATGAAGTTTTGATAGCCAGCTGCCACGGTGCCCTCACCCACTGAGACCTCAGCAGAGTTGATCTTTGGAATTGCACCACATTTCTCAAGAATGGCCAGCAGCAGACCTGAAAATATACACAGTATGTGTACATTTATAAATACATACATATATATATATATATATACACACACACACACACCAGCCAACATGTATATACTATGCATTATGTACTATGTATACTAGATTATATACTATGATCTTGACTGTAAATGACAAAGGTACAAAGCAAAGTTAGATGTTAATTAATTGGAATAAATAAATGGAATATTGGAATAAATGGAATAAATAAATCACAGGTTCTTAGTTTTTTTTATTATCGCATATTCACTGTGCTGTTGTGTCGTCCTTCAACCTTAATGTGGTGCTAACGCTCACCTTTAGCAAGGCTAAATGGAATGATTTTTCGAACTTTTTCCGATTGTCTGTATCTAGTGTTTTTATCTATAAGTGCCTTTCAAAACACTCAAGGTCACTTACACACAGATGCTTGAATTAACACGACATTTGACATAATCTGTGGGTTTATATAATCTTTACAATCACCAATTGCAACTAATTACACTTAGATTAATGTTTACAATGGCAAAGCCAGGCCAAAAGGTGGCTCATAAATTAAAAAAAAATAAAAACAAGGTGGGGGAAATTACTGATTTACTGACAACTTGTAAGTTGATTTGAATAAAAGTGTTTGCTAAACAACTAAATGTAAATGTAATGTGAATGTAATCTTGGGACTCACCTTGCCAGAAGGAAAGAAAGATGACTGATTTCACCATGAAAAACTTGAGCATAGGGCTGTAAGGGCTGAGCAGGTCTCGGGTAGCAAAGTAGAAGAGGAAGAGTGCATAGAGGGACAGACTGACTGAGATGTTATAGATTATAGTCACGTACAGATAACCACTGGCCACACTGTTCAGGAGAACACAAGTGAGATAAGAAAGTGTGAAAGATGATTATCAATTTGAAGACTTTTCATCCAAAAAGAAAACTCACTTGAAGTCTCCATCTCGATACTTCCCATAGGCCTGCAGGATGACCGTGACCACTGCCATCAGAGGCTTCACCACACAGAACTGCAGTGTCGCCTGTAAAGATTAATACAGCAACCCACTGTAGGTTAAATTACAACACAAGTTATGGGAAGCTAAAATATAAGGAGCTTGTTAAGTCCACCTGTTTGCAAAATCGGAGAAATCCTATAGAATAGGTTTTGCCCCAAAGACAGCAAGTTCCATACACACAGCTGGATCTTTAGATACCGGACAGAAATATTAGAAATATAAGACAAATAAGTTTTAGGTAGCAACACAGCATAGCTGCCATCAAAAATGAAATATTACTTGAAGTGCTGGACTTACTTAATTGGCTTGCCTCTGATCTCAGCCATGATGGCGCTCTCACCTCCCAGATACTCATAACAGAGACTCAGGAAGTTGTAGATCACAAATGCTAAGGGGGGGGGGGGGAGAAAACCTTAGTGCATCTAGGCATACTCAGGCATTTTAACCTATACCTTTGTACGGAGGTATATACATCTTTGATTTTCTTTTCCTCTTCTAGATACTACCTCATCTACAGACTTTCTGATAAAAGCGAGTTCATATTAACAAATATTTTTTACAGTGTTATCTTAACAGTAATTTCTGCTTAGGATACAATGTTCTGTATACCAAGTTCCACAATCAATCAGGATTTATGTACATGATGTACAGCATGAAGCACCATATGTGTTGCATAAAGTGACTTCAGAAAATCACTTTTTTGTATCTATTTATCTATCTATCTATCTATCTATCTATCTATCTATATATATATATATACACACATATATACATACATATACAGTATATATGTGCTCGTGCAACTCAAGCACTACCCATCATCAGTAATTCATAGGGAAATTACTTCTGTAAATGTCTACACTACAGTTCACACTGTTCATCGTTCAACTAGCTTTACAACAATCTGATTGTGACACTCATGGGGTTCATTTGCCCTGATTTCATGCTCTGTTGGTCTATCCTCCAGCAAGTGTGTATGCAGTGATGCGTTTTGCTCTATATATAGCAAAATGCTTTAGGGATAAAGCTGTACAGTGGTTCGTGGCTGATGTGGGATAATGAATCAGCTGTAAATATATCCTCTCCTGGTAAACACACAGATGGTTCTTCACAATAACTGACAGCAAGAACATTTGAACATTGGAGGCTTACTGTATATAAAGCATAATGACGGATGTATCCAATCATTCAGTGTACTTCAAAGCTCAGGGCAATTTAAATTATTCACATAATTTCTTAGCTTTTGTTTATAATCACATTCGTTTAGTTGGTCAGGCTGCGGGTCAGTGTTCAGACAGGTTCTTTCTAGACCACAGGTTTGTGTACCACCAGCATATGATCCATTTTTATATGATTTATTACATCAGAATGTAGTTAATGGGTTCGACAAAGGCTATTAAACTGTTTTTGAATTCTCACTTGTTCTATTCTTACACTCCATCATTTTCTTTTTTTGTGCATCAGAGCATGTTTTCCATGTTCTAATGCACCTGAGCCAGCTGTAAAATGGCTTGTTAATTAGATGAGTCACGGTTGTTACACCATATGGAAAACTGTCACGCTCCACCCCAGAGCATTTATAAACATAATGCTGAGAAAGTCTATACCAAAAACTTCCATGTGATTCTCTAGAGTCTAACACTAAAGCTAACTCAAAATTGTTGCTATGCAACAGGCAGCATGTCCTAATGTAATCCCAGCAGATCAGAGCACTGCAGAAAAATATTCAGGCCCCTAGACACAGCAGCTATGGAAAATCTATTCACACCAGAAAATAAGTGCATTGCAACATTCTGTACAAATGTCTACATGATTGTCTTACCTTCATAGCAGTCTCTGACTGTGTCGAAATACACATAGTACTGGTCATTGGTGAAAAATAGAAGGCTGAGCCAAGAGTCAAAGGCGTAGATGGGAACTATAAAGAGGATGCGCACTATGTGTCTCTGTTCATTTGGAGAACTGTAATACCGCAAGTGCATATAGATCTGAAAAAGTTTTTTTAAATAACAAATTGATTAATTAAGAATAAGTTTATTATTCCATAAAAAACATTAAATTTGGCATTAACTTGTTGCACTCTTAAAACTCTTTAAACAAATGATTATTCACAACAAGGTAAAGTTATATTTTTAATTACCTGATCTGTTTAATGATGTTTAATGCTTGTATGTCAAAACTGGATAATTTTAGTACAGTACACTTATTTTATATTAACTTTATTTATAATAATCTTATCTCAAGCAAGACTACTATACTACCACAGACGTGAGAGCACATGACATTCTGCCAGGCCATTGGACATATAGATGCTGTTGAATTCCCTTGCTTTTCCCCTGACTTAAAACACCTTGACTTCCAGCTGAGGTTGCACTAAAGAAACAATTTTGAAAGAACAGTCCCTGTGAACAAAAATCTGAGGTTTTTGGAAGTTAAATGTAACCATTTACTAAGATTGTACGATTCAGACTTAGTTACAATTTGATGTCTATAATACACCTATATATAAAGCTCTCATGCAGATATCTGTCATCATACATATTTAGGCCTCATTATAAATCGTTTAAGACGTTGCAAACAACCAAAGAAGTCTGAAAACAATAATGGTGCCGCTGAATATGGTATACTCAGATAGTATACCCCAGCACAGGAAAGGGTCCAAAAAAAAAATATGTTTTAAAATGTTAAAACAGAATAATGAGAAATTCCTATCAGTGAGAACAGAGATTGCTGAGACGTGTAGTTTAGCAACTACTTTAATATAGTAATAAAAATTAAAAGATAAACCTAAAAACTGGGCTTTTTGTTTAACAAAATGCCTAAACAAACATTTCTTATCCTTGGACACGAGGAAATTAGTTTGTCCAATTCCGGATCTTTAAATCTGATTGACTGCGTCATTTGTCCAGCGTGTGAAACATTATTTTAAATCATGTACCTTTTATGGAAAAATCTGATTAATATAAACAGCGAACCATTTTCTGATAAGCATCAAGCCGCTATCCCCTTACTACAATTAATGTTTACTTTCAAAAACGGACTAGATAATGTAGTAAGAGACTAGTTTAGTTATATTTCCTTTCAAAAACATTTATGATTTATGATTTTTATGTGTTTTTATTGCCATTTTTAAAAGCAATAAGGCATTTGAGGTTGTGCAAGGTAGAGGTCATGCCTAACAAACCCTCTTTCCAATGATTTATTTACAATAATGTACACTCTCTTCAGTCTTATTGCTTCAATTGGTACCTGATGGCATGTGAACAGCAATGCTGTCCACACAAAGAAGCCAGATACAGCCTGTGCCATGGTAGTCATGAGAAAGATTGGCTGCTCGGTGGTAAGCAGCGGAGCTTTGGGAAGCCATGAGATATTGGGTCCTGTGGGAGACACTGTCGATGGAGAACCTGGAACCATTGCAGCTAATGAAGACTTGCCGAAATTTTCTGCCAAAGGCACGTCACGTCGCCAGAGGTTTGGTTTCTATAAAACATAAGTAAATGCATCAACTGACCGATAAAACTAGTAGTGTTCAGAAGAGTTGTGAATGTAGTGTTGAACAATGGTGATTACAATGATGAATGTGATTACTGCTCACACACACTCGTTCTCAAACACTCAACACAAACAGCATTACATAATTTATGTTGAAGCCCTAATCTTCAAATTAGCACTGAGAAATTAAATGTAGTTGCACAGGTACATATTCCAGTATTGGGTATCTGCCCAGTGCTCTGCTCCTATACTTGTCTTACTGTTTTTGAAGAACTGCAATTAATAAACACATGACCTATGTTGTATATGTAACAGTCAGAAAGTAAAATAAATCTTACAAAATTAAAAAGGTCTTGTTGCACCTGTATTGTTAGTGTTATTAGGTGTCCATATCAGACCTTGGACCTTGGTAGGATTTATAAAAGCCCTAAATCTAAATGTAATTTGGTCACTTCATCTGGATTTCAGGCCTAGAATACTGTATAGCTGCTTTGAGACAATGCACTGTTGTATAAAATGCTCTATAAATGAATACTTTTTTTATGATTAAATTGTAAATCTACATTAACCCAGAGTTCCAGTGGCGACCCCCCCACCCCAGACGCACACAAACACCATGTACTGGACATTACAGATGCCTGAAGATGATTGAACTCTCATCTGTAGAGTCAACGCGATAAGTATTTGCATTCACTTTCATAACAGAGTGACATCTGTACCCCTGATCAAAAACATAAGCGAGTTTAATACATAAAGAGCTAAAAAATACCCCACGATGACTCACGGCCTGGCTGATCCGACCTCAGTGCACGGTCCACGCAAAGTGGGAGGTTGTTAGAAGACGGGCCTTTCATGATTACAAACGGACTGACGTCATAGAGCCGTCTGGCATATTTAACTAAACACCCCTGGAATAAACTAAATTATGCATCTGAAACAGCTTTTATTTGCGTCACCTCTCGTCACACTTCTAAATCCGACGCAGTATATCCTAAATATGTTAATGAGAAAACACATAAAACCATAACACTTCATAAACATTCAAATCCTAGTGAAGCCCAGTTAAATTAATCAGCAGTGGGGTTAAATACACAAAAATGATCTGTTAAAAATCTACTTACATCACATTTCACACTGTGTTATTCAACTATTTATCCAGCAGCTTTAATCTTAATTAAAACAGGCGATTCAGTAGAGCTGTCAGGTGAGTCGATTCATTTCATTTTATCTGTTGTATGCTTTGTGTTACGATTCGGTTCAATCACGACACCGCTTCTTTTGTAACTCTTTACTTTTATTGTCTTATCATTCATGAAATTATTCAAACGCAAATTTGAAAAACAGAAAACAGAAACTACTAATTACGATTTGTATTTTTATTCGCGAGATGTAAGTTGGAGTTGAATGTATATCAGCTCCGTTATTCCGTTTAAATGACTGATGAATAGTTTGGGTTTCAACGGCGTCTTTTCTTTATTACTTTACATAAAACATTCTTATTTTAAGATTAAATCGACTTACCAAATGCATGAACGGTAAGTATGAAGCCGTAAGCTAAAAAGCGAGCTGGGGCAGCAGACAGACGGGGCCTTAAATCCTTAAAGCCGACGCTGTTTGCGGTCCGTCATCCATGTTCATCTTCATCCAGCGACACGAAGCAGCAACTAATTCTGCTCTGCTCTGCTCTCTGTCCCGAACAACGCCATGAACTACCACCTACTACACCCCCAAAAAACACACCCGCGTTTACAAAACCCGAAACTAAATAATAAATAATTCTAATGATTTGAATGACGCTTCATTAGAGCAGCGCAGAGGATCTGAAATACAGAGAGCAGATAAATCAGTGAAGTGGCAACCTCACCATCTGCGGCCAACTTACCCGAGAGTTGCCAGATTATTTTCTACAGCCTTTTAAATTCCTGAATCAGCCGAGTTCCTACTACGACAGTTACGCATAATTCAAACATTAATTAAGTTAAAATGTTCCTCCGGTTATAACTTCGAACTCTGCTTTGATGTCATGCCAAAATACGCAGTAGTTTAGTAAAACTAACAAAGCGGGTTGCAGTAGTAAAGCCGCTCTATTTGGCAACACAGATCAGCGTACTGTTTCAGCAAAATGGTCGAGCCCCTTTCTTCACTTTAAGATAAAAGTCTCGTGATCTGTAAACTACAAACATCTCATCCATCTCACGTTCACGTAGACTGGAATATCGTAGACACGTGCGTTTATTTGGGAAGCAGATTGCGGTGGCCAAACATGTCAGTACAGAACTCCCTGAATTAAACCGTGTTTTTTATGCCATGAGTTTATTGGGTTTGTTTTGTGGACTTCACATTTTTACACACAGGCCAGTTTTAATGCTCGAGTTGTGTAGATTTTGGGCTGGTTAACAGTATCTCGTGGTTAACATGGTTAATTTAAGTGATTTTCATGCTTTGCAGATGCATCATTTTGTTTAGTTTTTCATTGCGCATTTAATTCAATGCCCTCCTAATTAAGCAATCATTAAAACCTGACTGACCTTTTAATTAGCTAACATGAAAATAATGATTTTCACTGTGCAAGCTACAATACCATGTATTACAACATATAACACCTTTGTTTGCATTAAGGTGAGTGTGCAAGCGATACATTTATTTGGACTCACACTTTTTAAACAATAAGTTTTAACATTACAATCCCAAGTTATCCCATGTTCTCCAGCAACAGTTTGTTGGACCACTGGAATAACAGTCAAGTTGTGGGTGAAGGTCATTTCCAGTGAGTTCATTTCTGTTTGCGAGTTTTGATCCAAACAGCTATCATCCATAAAGGAATTGTGACTCTGTCATTTGTTCTTCATCATCCAAATACCCAGAAAATTCAGTGTTTCATAGCAGTCATGCTGTAACATTCCTGTTGTTGCTTCTCTTCTGCCACTCTCTCCATCTTCTGTTTCATTGCACACTGACTTATATAGAAAGATGAATACAAATACCAAAGGAGAGTTGTTGGTTGGAATTCTGTTCAACAAAAAGGCCACACAAGCAAAGTTTATGTACTTTAAAAGATTGTCTATTAAATAGTGCTTTAACATGTATAAATAGGTTTATACCTACCACCTAAAAAATGACAGGAGCTCACTTTCCCATGTGCTCAAATGGTACGCTGACCTGAAAAATGTAGGACACAATGTAAAATATGTGGAGCAACAAAAAAGTTTAAAAAAAAACAGCTGGGAGAACTGCAGGTGTACCTGTGGGGGGGTGATGCGGATCTGATCATGCCGCAATGGGAGATCAGGAGAGGCATTGGCAGGAGCTCCCCTATGGAGCCGCAGACACACTCTCCTCTCCCGCTCAGCCCCTCGGCCCGCTCTGGGAGAAGCATTTCCTTGGAGAGAACACATCAGAAACATAATTAGAACAAACTAGTCTGAAGACAGCAGGTCAAAGCCATGATTAGAATATTGTTTTTTTTTGTGAGCACAGCTTACCTGACTGTGGAACACGGGGGGTGGGTGCTGAACTGGATGGGTCTGGTCCATTGCGCACTCTGTTGGGCGCCGGGATGTTTGGGCCTGAGGGCATTGCACGTGCAGCCGAGCCCTGGGGTCCTCCTCCAGTCCTCTCATCTCTCTCCTCTCCTTCCCCACCCCGCGGTTCTTTCTCTTTTTCCTCTGCCATTCTGCTGGATCCCTGTAACAGCCACAGGTGGTCATGAGGATGAATGAATGAATAAATATAGGAACGACAGAATTTGTAAAGAACTGGGAACAGAATGACGTACAAATTTTAGCATATTCCAGTCAAACACATAGTCATATGAGAAGCCCTGTCTGTGGAAGAGATTTCTGAAAAGCTGTCTAAGGTAGGAGTAATCAGGCTTGTCATCAAAACGCAGTGAACGGCAGAAGTTCATGTACGTCGAAAATTCAGCTGCAGGCAGAAGGAAAGGAGAAGAGTAATCGAGATGACGAGAAAGGCAAAGTCAGGAGAAGCACTGACTGACTCAAGAAGATCTATAACACTGAAAACATTGAGACATGATTCACTCAGTACTTACATGGATAGCCCTTACAAAGCACTTCAATAGGGGTCGACATCTTTTTCTCACTAATCCGCTCATATTTTTGCCGTTTAGTGGCCGCCTTCAGGCCTTGCCATGGCAGTGAACCCAGGTTAAAGTACATAAGCACGTAACCCAGAGACTCCAGGTCATCCCGCCGGGACTGCTCTATGGAAACATAAAGGATGTGATGAATGAAACTGTCCCAAGAAACAATGTATGTATACTGTAACATGCTGCATTCGTACCGATGCCCAGATGTGTGTTTATGGAGGCGTAACGAGCAGTGCCAGTCAGGTTCTTGTTCTCTCTGTAGGGAATGTGTTGATGTGTACGTGCATCACGGTACTTCTTGGCCAAGCCAAAGTCTATAATGTAGACCAGGTTCCCCTTTTTGCCAAGCCCCATTAAGAAATTATCTGGCTTGATGTCTCTGTGAATAAAGTTCTTCGAGTGGATGTACTCAATTCGACTGATCTGCAAAGAGCCGATATCATCCGAATAACAAGTGAAGAATTACAAATTTCAAAACTGAACTACAGCAAATGAAACAGATATTATTTGATGGTAATAGTCTAGAAATATATCTGTATGTATATATATATATATATCTCCCATGTATATATAAATGTCCTTACCATCTGATCTGCAAGCAGGAGCACAGTCTTCAGGCTGAATTTTCTTGAGCAGAAATTGAACAGATCCTCCAAACTTGGACCCAGGAGCTCCATTACCATGACGTTGTAATCCCCCTCGGCACCACACCACTTGATTGACGGAATTCCCACTGCAAATAAGAGCCACTTATTCAGGAACCTATTCAGAGTTTATTACATGCATGTCAGGGTTAAAGCAAGTTATTTTTCAGCCCGGTCTCACCTCCTCCCTGCATCATCTTGTAAAATTTGCTCTCTATATGCAGCTGAGGGTGCTTAGTCTTCACACTTTCCAGTTTGATGGCCACCTCCTCTCCTGATGTAATATTCGCACCTGCAAAGATCAGGGCATATTCACCTTGTGGTTATCATGTCAAAGATGTAGGTTGCATCATTTTTACAATGATGCTCTCAAATTATTGGTTACTATGTAAAGAAGGCTTGAATCATTAATGTGCTTTATCTCTCAAGTCACAGACATTCTGCTGAAATGTCTACACAAACAACAAACATAAACGTTTAATGTTAAACGTATTAATGTTGATTTGTCATCACACTGTGGAAAACAGACGAGAAAAGTACTCTGTGTTCTGTTTGTTTTTTGTAAAGAAGGAAGTTTTTACATTAACATTATTACTTAGATTGGAGAACCCAGAGGAAACCCACGCGGACACAGGAAGAACTTGGGAAACTCCACGCAGATTGGGATTCGAACCGGGAATCCCTAGAGCTGAGAGGCGAACATGCCAACCACTAAGCCACCGTGCCGCCCTCAGTTGTTATTTTTTGTTCGATTATAAAATTTCTAAAGTGAGAAGCCAACAGTTTCTGTCAAAATTAAAACTTTCGGTCTAATTAAAAAAATTTTTTAAAAAAGTTTTGCAGATGTTCCACAGATTGCACTTACAGTATATATTCATTTAAAATGTGTAATTACTGGCATATTTTCATATTAATAAATTATTATTCAATACCATTAATGCTTTATATAAGTTTATTCTGTTTAACAATATTCTATAGAGGGGCGGCACGGTGACTTAGTGGTTAGCACGTTCGCCTCTCAGCACTAGCGAATCCCCATCTGGGTGGAGTTTCCATGTTCGTCCTGTGTCTGCGTGGGTTTCCTCCGTGTTCTCAGGTTTCCTCCCACAGTCCAAAAACATGGATCAAGTCAATTAGGTTCTCCAAATTGCCCCATATAGAGTGTGTCTGTGTGAGTGTGTGCCCAGCGATATATTGGCGCCCTGTCCTGGGTGTATCTGCCCAGCGCCCGAAACGTTCTCCCCTGGATGGGCATGGGGAACCCCCCCCCCCCCCCCCCCCCCCCCCCCCCCCCCCCCCCCCCCCCCCCCCCCCCCCCCCCCCCCCCCCCCCCCCCCCCCCCCCCCCCCCCCCCCCCCCCCCCCCCCCCCCCCCCCCCCCCATATAATGTAAACGTAAAGGTTGTTTTTGCATCACTTTGTAACCATATCTAAACCTCAAAACGGTAATAAATCATCGGTAGTAAATAATGAAAATAATCAAGCAGCCTGCTGTAAGCTGCAGGCAAACAAGTTACTTACCAAGATAGATGTCCCCAAAAGAGCCACTTCCGATTTTCCGCCCAAGGCGGTATTTATTTCCAACACGCAGTTCCATGATTTAGTTTTAAATGTTTTCTAGAGAAAAAAAATGAATACATAATATTTAAACAGAGGGAACTAGCACATTCCTTCTGAAGCTTTAACAGCACATACCACAGCATGCATTACCAACTCGCAGTACATATTTCAGTTTAATTGCTAGCAACACTATCCTGTGTATACACCATTCTGTTTTAACACCCAGCTTCGTTCCACAAAACTCACATTCTTTTTCCAGAGGAACACAGAAAATGCTAATGTGCCGTGGGAGCAGTCCAGCAGTGTTCCACGGTTGGTTGTGATTGATGGTCAGCTTGAAATGCAGCCTCATAGCTAACAACCATCTGAACTCCTCGCAATGGAAACAAACCGATTTCCTCCAGTTCACAACAAACACAATGTGAAGGCCATTGCACGCAGGCTGCCAGGATTCGAACTGGTTTTTGAAAAGGGTCGAGCGCGTGAGATGCAGGAGGCTACACGAGTGGGGGGCTGGTTTTCCTTCTCCGTGTCTGCGTGGATGGAGAGAGGCCACGGCGGAGAGGAAAAGCACGGGGCGTGAAATGTGGCCGCAGCCGCACCCTGTCAGAGCTCCTGCCTCCGGAGCAGAGCCGCCGCATAGCGCGCACAGCCGCCGTCACCGAGAGCACGACGACATGCAAACGTCGACTTTCACACACACACACACACACACACACACACACACACACACACACACACACACACACACACACACACACACACACTGTGACCTTATGCGCGTCCCACCCTACCTGTTCCGAGGGCGAGGACAAAGCGACGCAGGCGGACGTGTTGGAGAGGCAGCACCCTGGACAGCGAAGGAGACGCGATTCGCTTCCCGACTAGTCTCATTCCAAACGCGGTGCCGACACCGATGCTTCCTCGGTTGGAATTCCCAAATCCTCGAGATCCGGCGCTCGGACTGACCTACTTGCTGGAGCAAAGCTGCCTCCCTCCCCTTGTTTGTATCGCAGCGCACTTGTGACAGAAATGATGTCATTCATAAAGTACCGGAAGGACCCGGATCACTTCAAGGGGCCGCTCTACGAAGGCGCTCCTCCAGCCCCACAGACCTGAGAAATCATCATAACCGTTACCTTCCCTAAAAACCACCAGCATACAACACCAGCAATCTGCTGGTTAAGCATTTATATGCAAGCTTAGAAACTAACCTCCATCCATCCAATATCTTCCGCTTTAGCCTATATTGGGGTCGCGGTGGGGGGGGTTCCGCATGTGAGAAGGTTTCAGGCGATGGGCAGATACACCCAGGACAGGGCGCCAATCCAACGCTGGGCACACACTTACTCATTCACACAGACACGCACACATACACACTCTATATGGGGCAATTTGGAGAACTCAATTGACTTGATCCATGTTTTTTGGACTGTGGGAGGAAACCGCAGAACCCGGAGGAAACCCACGCGGACACAGGGAGAACATGGAAACTCCACCCAGAGGTGGATTCGAACCAGGAATCCCTAGCGCTGAGAGGCGAACGTGCTAAACACTAAGCCACCATGCCGCCCCTTAAAAACAAACATTAACTGTTCAATGGGGGGCAAAGTAGCTCAGTGGTTAGGGCGTTGGGCTATCAAGCTGAAAGTTGGGGGTTCAAATCCCAGGCTCACTAAAGTTACCAGTGTGGGTCCTTGGGCAAGACCCTTAACCCTCATTGCTCCAGGGATTTTGTGATTAACCCTGTGCTCACCTTGTAAGTCGCTTTGGATAAAAGTGTCTGCTAAATAACCAAATGTAATGTAATGTAAATGTTAATGCTTTGGCAAATTGATTGATCTGTTTGATTAAAATAAATAAGTGAATCAATCAATATAAATGCTGTAGCATAAAGATATATATTACACCTTTAAAAACGGTTGTTAAAATATTTAAGGCCCCAGTGCATAATGGGAAGTCAAAGTTGTTTTGTATGAGGATTGTATGTGGTTCTGGAGAGCCTGACATCAACTCTTGACTTCTCATCAATAATTATAGACTAACCTAAGAAAAGCACTGGACACACTCGTTGCACAACATTCTATAAATACATTTAAGTCAGACATTTTGATTAATGCAACAAGTATCTGTGATTAATTTATTAAACTGAACAAAAACGTAAAAACATGCAAAATTATTAAGAAAGTATGAATTCAATTCCTTTAAATAGACATAAAAATGAAACAAAATGGTGAGAAAAAATGTAGCATTACATAAGAAAACTCATTAAGTATCTCGACACTTTAAGAAATAATGGATTCTGATTTACAATTAGAGCCAAACTGAAAAGTTATAAATGTATTGTAGTAATTTAATTCATTGCCTTTTAGTATGCACTTTATTTTATTTGAGAAAATCTCCAGACAACTCCAGAAACCTCTTCTGAATGTTCACGACCTCTGAGTTATCACAGAAACCATCAAGTTACTGTAATAAATATAGCCACATGCACTTGGGAGTACATTATAAAACCTTTGTCACCCAACAGCAGGTATGTATACAGCATAAATGTCTGTACAGTGATGTGGTTTTGAAGGCAGGTGTCTTTAGATTGACCTGTCTGCAGTCATTTTTTCTGCTGAAAATGTAAGGTGCTTCAATAAAATTCAAATTGATATTTTTAAACCCTGATACAATTTTGTCCAAATAGTTTGGTCTAAATTGTACTAAGAGCTGAATAAATCAAAATCAACAAAGCAATGAACTAAAATGCAAAAGATAAGAACACAGCACCGCAGTATGTAATACAGACTGATGAGCTGCAGTTCAGCCAGGAGGAAGATATGTAAGAAAGTAACATCTCATCTCATCTGCTTGATCTTATACTAGGGACTAGGATTGCAGGGGGGTTAAAGTTTCAGGCACTGGGCAGATAAACCCAGCACAGTGCACCAATACACTAGACATACACTATATATGAGTAATTTAAGGCAGCCAACTCACCTTGAATCCATATTTTTCGGACAGTGGGAGGAAAACAGAAAACCCAGAGAAATCCATGCAGACATAGAAACTCCAACAAGATCGTGATTTTAACTTGGATCCCTAGCCCGGAGAGGTGGCTATGCTAACCACTTAAACACGGTGCCTTCAAGAAATTTCTATCTAATCAGACGCTACTAAAAGCACATGTTTATTATTAGCAAAATTAATCAGTTTACTAGGACATTAACCCACAGTTAGATTGTAGTCAGTTTTGTTTTGTTGGTTTTCACATTTAAAATAGATTATTTTGTACCTTTTAGCAACTTCAAACCAAAAAGAGTAAAGTTTATAAAGTTTCTTTCAGAAATTAGCACAGACTATCAACTAAAGTTAAACCAAGAAAATATAACAAATAAAAAATATGGAATAAATTAATTGTCAGTAAATGAAAAAGGTGAATCAGTGTTGTGCTGAGAAGTTTAGCATCATAAAACTGAAGTCTGGATAATATCCTTGTGTACTCAGTGTATATATCCCTTTTAATTCTTCATCTTGCAGAACATGTGAACCAAGTCCTCGCTAACATGACACTTGAAAAGCACACAACTCATTACAAATGAGAACTTGTAATAATAATATACAAACTAAACATGTAGGTTGAAAATCCAGCACTTAAGATTAAGAACACTTCCTGAAGATAGCCGAATTTCCAAGTTTAAAATGAACCACAAAACTACAGACAGAAATGATGAAAAATGTTTCCTCTTTGTTTGGTGCTTGAGAAATGACCCCACCGTGATTAAACCAGTCCCTCTTGTGTCTTATCATTTTATTTTAAGGCACAGCAGAATTAAGTAGACAAACCAAAAAACTTTAATTCAACCTTTATTAATTGACTTGTTCTTTTGTTAAATTAACTTCCTTTTCTTTGTAAAATCAGAAAACAAACAACCTGAACAGGAGTGATAAAGCCTGTCTTAATTTAAAATGGTACACAACAACAAAAATAAACAATTGGTAACTTTAAGTGTTCCTAAAACATCCATCCAGCTCAGCTTGGTACAACAAGGTTTGGCATGTCTCAGTATGAATGCCTTCAGTTGGTTGTTTCTTCTAAAAAAAGCTTTTCTCTTTAATATTATTGCAATTCAGACAAATATATAAAACAAAAAGGCTGCTAAAACCACAACTTAAGAAATATTCATTAGTGCCAATGTTCTTGAACTTGCTGACTACACTCACGCATACGGACATACCTGCATACACTTATCCAGCACACAGACCTGAAAGAAGCTCGCACATACATATATTCTCCTCCCTAACCAGCATATATATTAGCAAACGCACAGCACGCTTCTTAATCTCTCCATGACACACATTTGGTGAAGTCACACCAGTAAGCTGTGTCACATTGCCTCCATATTAAGGACTTTTCTCATGCACACTTGGGCTGAAGGGGCAAGTTATACAGCTAATCAACATCAGAGTGATCATAGTCATCAGAACAACAAACTTGATTGAGTAGGAAAAAAACGAGGTCAGCATATTAAGGAAGAGAGACATCTCTGGATTCCACTGTTCCACATTTAAACAAATAAAGACGAGATACAGTCAGACATCAGAACAGCGTGGCCAGGTAAGTGTGTTTGACTCTACCAGTCAAAAGGAGCTGTAACATTATGAATCTTCCTCTATGTCAAGTGCTCAACATCACATAGAACATTGTACGATGCATATTTATTTGTCCTTTTTTTTTTTTTTTTTTTTTTTCCTTTTCTTACAGTGCATGCCTGAGTGGTGCTGCCTCAGTATGCGAGTGTGATCTTTAGATAAACTCAAGATTTCAGATTTATCCAGTTGAGTAGAGAATCCAACTGTCTGTTTTTGTTCTGTTCAAGTCTTGCTGTAAAAGTCTTCATTTAAGGGTAGAAGGTGTAAGAGGGTGTGTAGGTGTATGCATCTGTAGGTCAGTCAGCTGTCTGCACTGCAATACTTTACAAAAACTGGCCGTGCTCCACACTCTGAGTCTTCATGCTCCTGAGATTTTAGAATGGAGATTGGATTATGGAGAGCAGGGTCTGGAACACGGTTGTTTGAAATTGTGTGTAACAGTGTGTACATCTGTAACCAGTGTCTTCTCTTTGCATTCTTGGTAAAAGAAATAATGTGGTTCTCAGCATTTGAAGATAATTAACTGTGTGCCTGTACCACAACTTTGAGTGCTTGATTTTAGAAAATGTTGAATATATATATATATATATATATATATATATATATATATATATATATATATATATTCATATTCATTCAGTTGGCAAACATTTATTCTTTCATTCTAATGCCTTTGTGCCTATGTACAGAGAAAAAGCTTCAGTGGAAACGGTCCAAAATTTAATTTGTTTGAACATTTATTCTTAAAGTAAAACTGGGTGCTTTTCATCATATTCTCTCCTTGTGACATGTTGCTGCTTGTATTTGTGTGTGTGTGTGTGTGTGTGTGTGTGTGAGACAGTCAGAGGGAGTCAGAACCTCCTCCCAGCAGGTCTCCAGGTAACAGAGCAGCAGGGCTGCTCATCTGGTGGCGGTCCTCCAGAGCGGGTGATGCCCACAGGCTGCTGGCATACCCGGCTGGCATTGCCCCCCAGAGCCCCTGTCTTCCTGCATCCACGCCCGCAGCACTACTGCTTGCTCCACCGGCGCCGTTGCTCCACTGGGCAAAGATGCTCAGACCTGGGGCCTGGACGGACACCGGGTCTGGGGAGCCTCCTGTACCGTCCAAACTCTGCCAGCTGGAACCTGCTGGAAGACCAGCACTTGAACTGCCAGTGCTTCCTGTGGTGGTGTTTGCTCCTGCTCCTCGATCCCTTTCGCCAGAACTCCCAGAAACCACTGTGCCTACTGCACCAACGCTGGGGGTACCAGCTGCTCCTGGTGTACCACCTCCACCGGTGCTCCCACCCTGGGAATGTGCAAAATAACGAGCAACCTCTTCCTCGCTCACAAACTCAGCCAGGATTGTGGTGTTGCCCAGAACGCACCTGTGGATAAAACAGAAACATTAAGCAAGAGCAGACGAACATAGGAACAACAAGAGGACGTGGATAATGGATCACACGTACATGTGCAGGGCACTCTGAGCTTTGGCGGCTTCTTGGCGAGAACTGTAGCGAATCAGAGCACTGCCCTGGGTTAGACCAAGGTGAAAGGTTAACAGCGGACCATGCTGCATACAGATAGTGCGCAGGGTAGACCCATCAATCTGAAAAGAAAACACCATAAGATTGCTTAGGATATGCAATGGAGCATTGCTTATGGTATGTTATTTATCAATAAGTTATTATAAATGGTTTATTTTTTTACGAAACATAAATATGCACTAGTCCATATAAAGTGCATCTACACCCAAGCCTAAATCAGTGTTTGACTGGCATCATACCTGAGGAGTAAGGTTACTTAGCAACAGCCAACAACTCCCCTTTGAGGCACCACCGTCGCTCCATGCAGAGCCTGTTGCACACAGACACACACCATACATTTGCTTTGTTTGACATATAAAAAGCAATCACACTAACAACAATTAAAAAGCACATCCTCGAAACTGTAATTTGTATCGCTTGAACTTCAAAAAGTTTTACATTACCAGTTACGTATCTATTCTCCTGGGTTCCTCCGGAGCCACCCCAACCCCTGCCCAACCGAGGTGTTCCACCCGCCCATGGGGACGATGAGGGCTGCTTCTGATTAGTCAGTCCAGGAGGAGGGCGTGGTAGCTGGGACGTGTTGCGATTGGTCTTCCAAGGCTTGTTGTGTCCAATGGGCTCAGGAGGCCAGCTTGGCTTGTACTCTGAGTACTTAGCTAAAAAATACAAGAAGTGAATCAATCATAAAGGATCAATCAAAAACATCAGATTGTTCCTGTGATTAAATTATGAAATATTACTTAAAGATATTTAAAAAGAATGAATGATTAAAGGTTGTAAATGAGTTAGGTCTGCATCAACATGCTTTTAGAATTTCAAAAGCCAGAACAACATACCTGGATTGTGTGCATTGTTAAGGGGGCTGTCTGAGGCACTGTAGGGCCAGGCACCAGGTGAAGGCAGCAAGGTGTTTAGGGAGGGGTTTGATTCTTTAGAGATAGAAAAAAATAATGTAAATTTCACATTCAGGTGCTTAGGTCTGAGATTTATTTTCTCTAATGAGAGGAAATAAATATGAGTCAAGGTCTGGAGTGCAGACAGCCGGTCAAGCATGTGCACACACAATGTGTTTATAAAACCATGTTTAAGGCCTGCATGACGGTGCTGTTAAAAATTACTATAGACTCCCATATACAAATAAAAAATAAATTAATAAAAAAAGTTATTCTGCAGCATTTATATTGTCCCATATACTATAACTTAAGTTCTCTATGCCCGCAACCAAATCATGACATAATATACCCATAACATACCCATTATTAAAAACAATCTGAACGATCACTTGACATTTAATTTAAAGTTGGCTTAGAAATACAAAATACACCCAGGAGCTTTGTGGTTTTTGTCAGTGAAATAAAAGATTGAAAATTAGAAAGAAATGCAGACACATTAATGATCCTAAAATCTTAAATTAAAATTTTTTTAAACCTTTAGATAAGACTGAAATTCTCTAGATAATTGTAACCATGTATAAATTTACTGCTTGTTAAGTGCCTTGTTAGATTTTGTTCGATGTAAATTGTGTAATTTAAATTTACTTCTAATTTTTTGCCTTGTTTTGTGTGAAGCCACTTTGTCTTTATTTAATATTGTAAAAAAAAAAAAGAAAATATTTAATATTATATTCTTGATTTTCTTAATGCTAAGTCCTAACACTTTGAAACTAAGTTTTAAATTTTTTTACCTGCATTATCTCTTAGCAACTGGTGCTCAGGATCGTTGAGGCTCGACACTGCAGATGAACTAAGCATACTTCCACTAGCAGGGGTCATGTAGGGGTCAGACTCAGGATCAACATTCTGAATTCCTTTCCAAGGCACCCCAGGCTGGAATTCTATATAGATGTAATACATTAAAAACACTGTTGTATTTGCAAGAATTAAAAACAAACATTCGCTATAGAAAGTCACCATACTCATTTGAAATCCCCTCAAAATTACAGATAAGATTTTAACATGTTCACTTACCTTCCTATCATCACATTAGAATATATTATAGGTATTGTTTAAGCACAGTAATATTGTCCAGTACTGTAAAGTCTGATTAATAAGGTCTTCCTAAAATCTATTTAGTTTTTATTTACAAAATACAAACAAGATTTATTGTAACACTTTTCACCAACTTGCCACAGATCTAATCAGCCAGGATTGCATGCATTTAAACAATACTAGCATTAAAACTAGCTGAAAATGTTATTTTTTCTTAACAATGCACCGAGATATCAGCTGAATATAAATGTCATCATGTACTGATACATGTAGAATCTCTAAAAGCATCTGTTAATTTTGAAATGATCAAAACCTCAACAGTTGGTCATACAGACCTTTAATTCCATGTTTGATCTGAACAAGACCCCGATCATAAGTTATTTCAAAAGTTTCATTACCCATCCAAATCATATTTAGTTATGTCAGTTTGGTCATTTTCTTTCAATTTCAATTAAAATCTAAACACACCCTAAATATATATATATATATATATATATATATATATATATATATATATATATATATATATATATATTTTTTTTTTTTTTTAAGCAGCAACTAATTAAAGATCATTTTTCAAATATGGTCTGATATTATTTAATAGGTACTAAATTGAATATACTAAAATATACTTAAAAACCATCTTAAATCTTCGGTGATTTTAATAACAGTACTAGTATACCATTCATAGTACCTGGAGGCCAGCTGGATGTTCCAGTCTTGGCACCCATCTTGTTCCCAGGACTTCTCTGCCAGCTATCAGATGGAGCATGCAATGATCCACCCAAACCATCATTCCCCAATATATCGTACTGTGAGTAAGGAGAACCTCCTCTTTTCAGAGGAGCAGCAATAGGGCCTAGAACAGAAGCAAAATTACCGAACATTAATTATATCTCTATGTCCACCTTTACGAAACAAAAGTATAAGACAAGATAATCTAACCATTTTTATGAAGTGCATCATCAGGCGAGGTGGGAGCCGGTGAATGACCCTCCATCATCCATTTAAAGCGAGACTGTTGTCCTCCACCTTCTTTTAGACTACTTAAACCACCAGGCATTGACCCCAACTCAAGTCCAGACAAGTTCACACCAGTTCCAAACCCTAGGAGTCATAACAAGTAAGATCAAGTAGCTGAAAACTTCCAGTTGGTTTTGATTAAATAGAGCAAAAAGCGTTTCAGAGAATTTAAATCCATATACTCAAAACAAGTTTTTGTCACTGTATTGTTCTACCACAGGGGTGCCCACACTTTTCTGGCCCGAGATCTACTTTTCCATTGGACAGATCATCGAGATCTACCAGGGTTAATAATTTTTTTTAGGCTTTTATATTGAAACCTGTTTACACACATCATGTTAGTATTGGGGCGGCACGTTGGCTTAGTGGTTTGCATGTTCTCCTCTCAGCGCTAGGGATTCCCAGTTCGAATCCCAATCTGGGTGGAGTTTCCATGTTCTCCCCGTGTCCGCGTGGGTTTCCTCCGGTTCTCTCCCACAGTCCAAAAACATGGATTAAGTTGATTTAATTTCTCCAAATTGCCCCATATAGTGTGTGCGTGTGTGTGTGTGTCCAGTGATAGATTGCCCCCCTGTCCTGGGTGTATCTGCGCAGCGCCTTAGACGCTCTCCCCTGGATGGGCATAGGAAACCCCCCCCGCAACCCTAATAGAGGATAAAGCGGAAGATAATGGATGGCTAGATGGATGTTAGTATTATCGAATCAGCATAGAAAAGACGGCTTCAGATTGCCATTTTCACAGAAATTGCAGGAAATAGCATGGAGAAAACTTAGTTTAGTAAACCCAAACCAAATACAATGGAAGTGCAATGGCTACTTGGCAAATCAAGCAAAGGCATTTTGAGTTCGACATTGCAAAAAAAATATCGACGTATAAAATTTTGGAAATTATTAATTTCTAATACAATTATTAATTTCCATTTATTTTGGTTCAAATGTGTTAACTAAGTTTAAAGTAGAGCTATTTGTAGTTCACTAGCATCTTCTCAAATTACATACATTAAACTATATATTTGAAGAGCTCCTTCATGACACTGGGCAAAACTGGTATGACAATTATTTTAAATTTACTTGAACTCTATCGCACAGCCCCTAACAAAGTTCACATACATTTGTCCATGTGATGAAAACTTACCCGAATACGCAGCAGAGGATTTCTGATGCAGATCTGCCACTGAGCCTGCCAGGCCAGGGTAAGAGAGTGAGTCAGACATGGGCATTTTTGTGCCACCACTACTAAGGTGAGATGGTGAATGTTTAGAGTTCCCACCTGCACTACCCATTTGATGCTGCTGTCTCTGCTGCTGAAGGACAGCCATTATTCTGGCAAGCTGTAAAAGAAAAAAAAAAACACACACACCTCAGAAAAGAACAATTAGGTTTAACTGTGCATTTAAACTGTTTTTAATTACTATTATTTAATTACAAATCAATTTTTAAAAAAAAGCAAAGCCTGGAGACAGGTAACCATCCACGATGACATCAATGATGACACACTGTGTATATACCTGCTGAGGGTCTTGCTGATGTCGCACATTTTGAGGGAACTTGCGTTGATTTTGCAAAAGCTGCTGCTGTTGCTGTTGAGGTTGTTGCTGCATGAGAAGCTGACAAGCCTGCATGGAAAAGAAGAAAAGAGTAATCATAATTTGAACTACATTTACAACCATGTTAAAATTAAGCAGCTTCATCATATCACTTTGTACATCATATTTATGAATCCATGACCGTCCATGTAAGAAATCTGCAAAATGTTTTTGTTTCAATGTAGTTAATCAATTCCTTTATTATTAATGCAAAACAAACAACCACAACAACTTGTACAATGCTTAATTAAACAAAAAAAGGACTAGAAAAACTCACCAACTGTAACTGGATGTGAGGAGGGTAGATGCTGCTGAGCATCGCAATGTGCTGTGGGGACAGCTGAGGAGGGAATACTCCAGTACCCACTGTTCCAACCCCTCCACTCGGAGGAGGCATCTGCTTCAGCACTGAACCTGGCACCTAGGTGACATGGTTTAACTTTGAGCTACAGCATCAATAATCAGACAATTTTAAAAGTATAGTTATATTACATGTATAAAAATCAAATTCATACCTGAGGTGACAGGAACTGATGAGGCACTTGCGCTCGCACAGTAGGGTTAATTGGTGGTACCCCTGGCTGGTGTCTGGGCTGTGCCATTCCTCCACCACTCGGAAACATATGACCACTTCCCTGTAAAAATGTGAAATAAAAATTAACATGAAAACGGCTGACATTTTAAATGCTTAAAATGCATTAACAGGTAAAGACAGTAAGAAACCAACTGACTGCAATACGACAGACAAAGAAGCATCTTTGAACTTCAATAACAAAATTAAACAATAACTGACTAAAACTCTCAAACAATTCAAAACATGGGTTTCTAAGAATGTACTGTTATAATTACCTTGTCATAATAAGGCCCAGTTTCACCAGGCCCCACTTCTTTGGAACCAGGTGAACGGAAGACTACTCCTCCTGCCCCTCCTCGCCCTCCTTTACGCAAGTCTCCATTGTAGTCACTCAAACCCATCCCTCGTTTATCACCATCCAGCTTTTTATCTTGAGGTGGCCCAGGAGCCAAATCCAATGGACGTCCACCGGGGTCCTCACCCTGTGCCATACAAATTCATTGATTTAATGACTTACAGTAATCAAGTATTCAGAACAGTGCTGGGGAAATATATATATACAGGTTCTCTGTTCTCTATTAGTCAGGAGCCCGTTTGTCAGAATTTAATTAACGCAAAAGCAAGCAAAAGGTAAATACTAGCAAATATCACATCCCAACAGCGTATTCGTATCAAATCATTAATTCACACTGAAAAAGGATGCAGTATAACTTGTGCTAAAACATATATGTCCACAAAGGTAGAAAAAAGCAGCATAATGTGTTAATTTACTTAATTTCATGGAAACTTTCCCTATTTTACAGTACCTTCTGAACATTGTGAAGTATCTTCATAGCATTGTGATTGTTTACTTACCAGAAGCCCCATATTTGAAAACTGTCTTGTCATCGGATTCATCCAAGAATCTCCAGATTTTATTGAACCCTGTAAAGAAAACAGACAAAAGTAAATTTTACTGCTATTTCTTAGCCATTATCTTAATTATGCATTATTAATGGACCTGCAATTTAAAAAAAGTTTACACACCTACAACATTTTGATTATGAAAGTAGAAGTGAATATCACACCTTGTTATTCTTCTTGGCTCCCCAGCCTCCAGAATTATGGGAAGAGCTGCTGCCTTGTGACCCTGCACTGTTCCACACAACACCCACCTCTTCATCTTCATCCCAGCTGGAATGACGGGAGGCACTTACAGAACCTTCTCTCTCCCCCCAGCCTTCTTGCATAGACTTTGACCCTAAGGAACAAATAAACAAGATGTCAAATCAGTTGAAGTTAATTGCTTTTAATTTCGATAGCATAAAACATTTCTTACCAGGTTTGACAGGGTTGGTAGGATTCCCCCAGCCTGAGGCATTTCCAGTGTCCTCTGAATCACCCCAACCTGTGGATGCGTCTGAAGGCTTGCCCCAGGCTGCTGTCCCATTGTCTACAGATGGACTGTTGGGAGAAGTGCTTCTTGCCCACCCTGATGGAGCTAATGAGCAGAAAAATGACAAAAAATAAAATGTTGAACCCAGAAATATTTAGAAAATTGTTAAGATTTTGTGAAGGGTAAACGGTATGTAACTTTAAAAATGTATGATGTAGGATTATACATCAAAAGAAGTTCAGACATACCCATTGTTGAAGTCTTGCTGGAAGAATGGGCGATGTTAACGTCCCTGTTCCCAAGGCTTGTAGTTGCTCGTCCTGCCATGGTTGAGGGCCCCTGTTGGTTCTGTCCAGGGGGACCATTGTTCTTGTCCCAATAATTCACATAATTGTAATTATTAGGGTCACCCCAAGCAGATGTTCCATCATCTATTTCCTTTTTCCTACTTATAGACTGGGGAGAAGGCTCCTCCCAGCCACTTGGCTCTGAACTACTGCCAGGGCCACTGGGTATTTGGGGTATGGGCCCTGACGTCCATCCTGAACTTTGGCTTTGAGGTGAAGGACCACTTTGCCTTCCCCACCCTCCTTGCATGCCCCCTAAATCCAAAGATTGTGACTGTTGGGGCTGTGATTGTTGCTGCTGTTGTGCCTGACCTTTAACAGAGGTTGACTGGCTGTTTGGCATCTGTGACGTGTGTACATTCCCACCCCAAACCAGGTGAGATTTGCTAGCTGGTTCATTTGCACTTCCACCTCCACCTGTGTCAGTACAACCTCCTGCCCAAGCTTTCCTTGGCGCTCCTTCCTCCCAGCTTCCCCATGTACCTACTTCAGCATCTCCATGTGAACCTGCACTGTCCTTTTCATCACCCCAGCCCCCACTGCTCGCTTTGGTCTCCTGCTCTCCCCACTCACTGCCACTTCTCTGGTTCCAGTTTCCTCCATTCCCTCTGCTCATTTCATTCCAACCTCCAGTTTCTTTCTCTTCCCGCCTGGCACTCCATTCTCCACCACCTCCAGCTTGAGTACCCTGTTGCCGAAACTCTCCCCATCCACCTGTACCACTACTTGCTGTTTGATCTCGCCACCCTTGGCCCTCACTCCCCCAACCTTTTTCCTGGGTCTCAGATGGACTTGATTCACTCCACCCTCCTGAAGGTTTGCTTTGCCCCCCTACCATGTGACCACCTCCACTGCTAGCATGTGAAACACTGGGATTTTGGACACTGCTGCCAGAGGGTACAGGGCCACGACTGGTTAAAGAGCAGCTGCTGCTGCTGTTGTTATTATTATCCCAGCCTTCAGCAGAAGAGACAGATGGGGCCCCGAGAACAGGATTCAAGTTGTTGTTCTGGGATGAAGATGATTGGGCAGTGGATGGTGCACCAGTAGAGTTAGAATATTGAGGAACTTGGTTTGGTGCAGTGACAGCAGCTGAAGACCTATTTCCTGCTGCTCCTCCAATTCCCTCCAAGTCCCACGCCACATTCTGTCGGATTTGTGTCTGCCCCCATCCAGAGTTGGACAGAACTCTGGGGTCGAGATCTGACCGGTTAAGTAAACTCTGTAAGGCCACTTCAGCATTGGGAGGCTGGTGAGAACGATGGTGGCCATGGTTCTGATTGCCATTTCTTGAGTTTCCCCCACCACTGGAGGATGATGTTCCTCCTCCACCTTGGTTTCCCTGGCCTCCCCACTCACTGGAGTCCCCAGTCACTCCATCTCCTGTTCCTTTCTGATTGTCCCAAGCTCTTGTCATAGTAGAAGGTGTGGAGGAAGAAACTGAGGGGTTGCCAACACTGCCACCACTGGTGCTGCTGTTACTACTTGAGCCATCTCCATTTCCCCCAGCTGAATTGACAACACTACTTGAGTTACCCCATTCCCCACTGCCTCCATTCCATGCTCCCTGAGATCCCGTTCCCCATGCACTTCCACTCACGGGCCCTCCTCTTTCATCCTGCCCACTTAATCCCCATGAGTTTCCCCCATCAGCAGAGACTGAGCTACCCACAGCTCCACTTTCCCATGTATCAGTTCTAGAGGCACCTGTTTTGGAATTTGCAGGAAAAGGCTGAGTTCTCCAAGTAGTTGAAGAGTTAGAAGAAGAAGAAGAGGCAGCTATATCCCCACCTCCTGTACTTCCACAATCCCCGTCAACCCCTTCAGTTACTGCTGTAATTTTTGGTCCTGCTCCTGGCTCCAGTGTTGTTCCACCCCACTCTCTACAGGATGGCTCCATGTCTCTGTATTGCATTTGGTGAAGTTGGTGCTGATGAGAAGCTTGATTCACAGGAATAGCGTTGTTGGCAGACAATGACGTTGAGCTTTGGAGAGAGGTGGAGCCACCCTCTGGTGGAGTAGCCCCAGGCCGTTCAGGTACAAGGGCTGGCCAAGCAGAGGGGTTGGCATTAGGATTAAAGTTGGCACCTGGAAACCCACAGTTGACACCAATAGAGCACTCGGTCCCCGGGAGAGGGGAGACTTTGGATATGGAGGGCACTGACCCTGCTGCTACTGCATTTCCTCCTGTGGCTCCCTGGGACCCCCAAACAACACTAGTAGGCTGCATACATTCATTGGTTGAACATGATGATGAGGGTGGAGAGGGGCTACCAGAACTGACACCTTTCCCTACTTCATTTCCACCCACCACCTGTGACTGCTGTTGGAGATGCCGGTCACTCCACGAGGCACTACAGTTCGGCATTCCATTGCCATCTGCACCTCCAGTAACATTTTTTTCACCTGTTCTGGCTCCATCCCCAGCAGCAATACTAGGCCATTCCTCCAGGTCTGACCCATCCACTATCACCTTCTCCCTGCCCTGAGAAAGGGGCTGGCTACCAGAGCTTGTCCCCCACATGGAATTTGCATAATTTGAAGAAGTAGTAGAAGAAGCAGCGATTGATGAGGAGGATGATGTGTGGGTCAGAGAGGGAGTAACTTGACCTGCAGAGCACAAGCTGGAATCTGTAAAAGATGAAAAACAACGTTTAACGTATTAGATTCATTATAGCAAGTAATAATGTGGTGAAGGGGTCCTAAATGAATGCCAAAATTCATATTCAAATGCTGAAAAAATTATTTTCTTTTCTGATTTCGGTCACCTGCTTTTAAAATCCATTCTTCTACAACTAATTATTTTTTTTAATTGTTAGGTAAATTAAAAAGTGAAGTTTCGGTATAACAGGCGGCACGGTGGCTTAGTGGTTAGCACATTCGCCTCTCAGCGCTAGGGGTTCCCGGTTCGAATCCCCATCTGGGTGAAGTTCCATGTTCTCCCCGTGTCTGCGTGGGTTTCCTCCGGGTTCTCCGGTTTCCTCCCACAGTCCAAAAACATGGATCAAGTTAATTGAATTCTCAAAATTGCCCCATATAGAGTGTGTCTGTGTGAGTGAGTGTGTGCCCAGCGATGGATTGGCGCCCTGTCCTGGGTCTATCTGCCCAGCGCCCGAGACGTTCTTCCCTGGATGGGCATGGGGAACCCCACCGCGACCCTAATAGAGGA